>JAPKLY010000016.1:98575-151856 GCA_026898435.1 Prunella vulgaris | reverse complement strand
TTTAATTTGTGCAATTGTCAAGAGATTCACCACTAAGTGTTTACAAACTCTTATCCCTTCTACTTTTATTTTTTTAACAGATGCTATGGATCCCTACGTGGGCGAATGAACTCGGCTAGCAGTGGCGTTTTGTTTTATATAAATTTACGTTTAGAACGCTATTTGCAAAAATTTAAGGCTACGGCCGTACTTATTTTAAGCCTTCCGCTGTATAAACTTGTGGCGTATTTTAATACTCTATATATTATTTAGTAGCATTCATACTTGTGCCACATCACATTTTTGTATTATTTAAGTGGGGATGTTACACTATAAGATCTGATGTGTGTACCAGATGATGTCCCACCAGGCCCTGAAATAATGTGACTCGACTTGCCTTGTTGTCTCAGTTCACGTATACGACCGTGCTTTTTTCCAACGGTCTTCCCGTATAGCTAAGACAAGTCTGGAGCCTCTGATTGATCGTCTTCGGCCTGTTCATTTTGGGTGGCCATTTCCTGTACTTCATTATGTACAAGGGTTTTTTTATGTAATGTATAATGTACAAGATGTATATAAATTAAAATAATGTAATGTATAATGAAAAATCTTACCAGTGTCAGAGCTATATGACCATAAGTATAATCCTCTCCCCCAAGATAGTGGTAGTGCTATACTATTTCCCAATCAGTAGCTGGCCGTCCCGTTCCCTTCTCCTATGTATTTTTAAAAAGATTATAACTAAAACATGATATGATCATTTTGTTAATATAATAATTTTAAAAAAATTACTTACAATATCCAAAGCAACCTCGGTTGCTCCACGGGAACCAACCTTATGGCAAGAGATGCCAGTACCTGGGCCTGCTGGCTCTGACATACGATTCTTCCGACGTTGTTCATCCCTTGCTTTCACATCTTCCCTCTCACAATACTGGAGCAATGCCTTCCAAAGTGTTGAATCCCATGATGGATTTTTTCCTTTCACCTTCCACCTTTTTTGCACCCTGTTCAGCATGTCCACATATCGTTCGGTTGCCCTTTGAAGAAACAGCTCGTAGACAAGCTGTGAGGGTAAAATGGAAGGATCCCACCGAGTCTCCTTCTGCAGTACAAATTGAATATTATTAAATGTGTTTAACTAAGTTACTTAAATGTACAAAATGAATATTATTTGATGTACATACCATGAACATATCCCACCACTCCCCCAACCATTGTGGGGATACCAACTTGAAAGTGAAAGCGCCATACTCCATGTGACTATGCATGATGCGGGTAATTAGCCTGGACACATCATGTGAGGGCATCAACCTGCAAAAAAAATAAATACTTAGTAAAATTACAAACAGTATATATATGTATATAATTCAACAAATATGAATTCAACGTACATGCCCCTGTAGAGGGATAAATCTAAGTGTTGTCCAATATGTGCATCAGAGAGATCCTCGGACTCAGAGTCTGTATAATCATCTGCATCAAACTCATTCGCATCCGGAATAGTGCACACTGGAACAGACAGTGGACGACTGGAAGAAGATGCCCGCCCACGTCCCCGAGCCCTTTCCCTTCCCCCATCCGACCTATGATCAGACCCACTCACCTGTGAATAGATTGTTTCACCACTCAGGTAATTATTGGTAGTATTGAGAACTTCTTCGGTGCTGTGAACATTTTGTTGATTGTAGATTTAGAATTGCTTTATTTAAGAGCTAATTGCATAAAACATATGGCATTTTCACATGTGTATAGTTATTGTGTGTGCACGTATTGGTAGTGTAAGTGGAAATACACACGGAGTTGAACTACTTTTATTTTGAGATTCAATTTATAGCAGATGGAGTGTTCTTTCCGGAGTTAAACGAGTTGCTGATGAGAGAATTGGCAGAGGATGGGTACTCCAGTGTGGAGGTAAGGCCCACCCCTATGCGCACAGAAATCATTATTAGGGAAATTCAGACTTAATGTATTCTTGGTCTAATTTTGAATTATGTATTGATTGGTATTCAATGCGTGCAACTGTTTGAAGTAATATCATTTATATTATTATATGAGGTTAGATTACTTGATGTATGAGAATGGTTGTGTTTGTTTGCTATTTGATTTATGTAAGTTGGATTCATACAATTTTTAAACTGAGGAAGTATAAGAAGATGAAATGATTTAGTCATGTGAATGCACAACAATATTGCTGACATAGTTAATTGTCATTTTTTTAGCTTGATTTTTCTTAAAAAAAAAACTAGCAATAAGTGTTTCTTTTATTTTTCTCCTGTTAGATGAGAAAGAAGAATAACAAAATTAGCCTTTAATAGGTATGAAAAACGTGCAATACATTTTCAATACTTTTAGTAATTAATTATCACCAACGTGCGAAGCACCTGTAACCCAACTAGTAGTTTAAATATTTGAAATTAAGCATCCTAGTAATTTAAATACTTGAATTGAAAATACTCTTATAATTAATAGTCCCCAAGATTGCTTCTCGATCCTCTGAGATTTTGAAAATATTCACCATACAAATCAAAAGTGTTAGCCGGTGATTGTTGTAGGTTATCAAGTTTAAGAGTATATAAAATAAACATAATAAAAATTAAGAAAAATATATGTAGCGCAAAATATAGCACGAACTATTGGAGATGAATTTCAAATTCTGTTCTAGAGTAGCACGATCTCTGTGATAGAGTGGTGCGAACGGTGAAAGGTTGGAGATGACCTAAGTAACTCTTTTGTTACCAACATCTCAAATATGGGGCAAATTTATTTAATTAACAATTTTTTTTCAAATTGGTTTAATAAAATGGGGTTAAAAGTGGAGTGTAGGAGCATGTACTCATGATGAGAGTAGAAATCTTGATATGACATTTCGCAAATCTCATGGGCTTGTTTGGCCAAGTGCTCCACTTGGAGCTCTAAGCTCTTGATTTGATCTCCTCGAGCTTGGAAAAGTCTATCAATCTTTCTATTGGTCTCCTCACAGCACCTTGTAGCTTCAATGCTCATCTTTTCCCATCGCTTGAGAATTTGAGCAAGAGCCTCATCTACATAACTAGGAGGAGTTTCTTCTTGATGGCAAGGTATAGGAGAGGGTAAAGTGTAGGAATGTGGATCTTCATAAGAGTAGGAATCTTGAGATGTATATGATTTAGAAGGATAAGAAACTTCTTGTAGAGGTGGTGGAATTTGGTTTTGGTTCCATAACGTCACCATTATGTGCTTCATACACTCTTCTAACATGGTGATTTTATCAAAAATGGTTGGGATTTTAAATGGGTAAAGTTGATGTAGGTATGGATTAGGAGATGATATATTTTGTGGAGAATACGAATAACAGTTGTATTTGCCCATCTTCAATTGAGTTCACTCCTATAGGAATAAGCAAGTATCAACACTCACCAAGAAGAGTAACAATAAAAAAAACAAAGAAATAAAGAAAAATAAAGTAAACATCAATACAAGCCTAACAAAGTGATCGTTTCCCCGGAAATGGCACCAAAAACTTGTTTGCCAAAATCGTGATGATTTCCACGCAAGTCGTTGTTGTCGTGGCAAGTTAACCAAGTTAAATATCAAACACAGGGAAACGATGCGATATCAAGAGAGTATTGAGTGTTTACAAAGATGGATAGCTAGGAAAGCAAGAAAGGATCATGGATTCTATCTACTAATCAAGCAAGAATAGTAAATCCTAACTATCACCTCAAAGAAGTGAGCAAGTGTGAAGTGTACATGGAAGTAATCCTTCTATGGTTCCTCTAGAATCCTATCCATCCTAGCATGCAAAAGGTCTCTTGGTGTCTTAGTCAAGCCAACAAGTGTCTAGATCTCTCTACAACACAAGGTAAGCTCTATTGGATGTCTAGATCTATCTACAACTCCCAACACTCAAATTAAGAGGTCTAGGCTAATATGCAATTCTCATTGGTCATACAAGTCAAACATCAAACAATTGGTATGCATAAAGTTCTTATAACTCAATTCTCATTTCATTGCTAAATATATAAGCCATACATTCCAATTAAACATCCCAAGCATTCATACAAGTCATTAATAAGAGAACTAATCCAACAACATCACTAATTCATGCATAGGATTAACAAGAGACTAAATTTACCATAGTATTCATACAACCATGCAACAAGGAATTAGCACATGGCTAATTGGAAATGTAAATCAACAATTAAGACATAGCCAAACATGATTAACATTAATATGAAATGAAATACAAGAAATCTTACCAATTGTTGAAGAATTGAAATACAAGCATCAAACCTTGAAAAGCTATCTCCTAATCCGGAATGCAAAATGAGAAATTGAACCGTACAATTGTAGCTTGAATCGAGAGAAGAAAGCATGAACAAACAGATTGGAAATCCGACGGACGGATCAAAAGTTATAGTAGAAAGATGATTGAAATCTAACTAAGAACCCACTAAGTAACTACCTAATTCTCCCTCTAAACTAATCTAAGAACTTGGAATAATGAAGATCTAATGCTTGGAAATTTGATCCTTGAAGTATTTATAGTGCCCACAATATTTGGTCCAAAATGCCCTTCATTAAACGCGCGAAAAGACGAAACAGCCCTCGAAATTGGGCCTGTCCGGGGCATCACACGAGTGGCCTTCTGCTGCTACATGAACTGGGCTCGTGTGAGCCCCTTCTTGTGGTCGTGTGGTAGCTCGTCACCCGAACCAGAGCATCCTCGCACGAGTGTGAGCTTGTGGTCGCACGAGTCTGGGCTTGTGGTCGCTAGAGCCCGGCTTCGACTCGTCCGATCGATCCTCGACTTCCTCGTTTTCTTCATATCTTGAGTTCTAGAGATCCGATTGACTCGATTCTTTTTCCGTTGCGACCCTCTCTTCGAAATCTTCGACATGGTATATCATTTGCCTCCATTGGATCAACTCACAATTTATGGACTTTTACGAACTTGCTCGTTTTTTGCCAGTTTTTGCTCGTTTTCACTACAAAACATATTTTCTTGCCACAAAATGGTTAATAGCACAATTTATACCAAATTAGGGTCAAATATGAACATAAGAACATAAAAAAATATAGAAATAGATTAAAAAACATGCAATTATGAACCTAATCACCTGTTACAGGCGGTAAGATGATGAAAAAAAAAATTGGTAAATTAAATGATTATTTTATAAAGATATAGTTAAAAGGACCAAAAATACAATAGATAAAAGATAAAAAAACTAAAAAAATCATTTTCACTTAAAATAATGAACATCTTTGTAATAAACTCTTTCAAGAAACCAATTTTTTAAAGCCGATTTTTTGCTTACAGTACCCTTTCTAGCCCACTATAAGGGCATTCCCAATGCCACCTCAAATAACAACGCAAACCGCAAATTGCTGCAAGTGACCCTCCAAAGCTTACATAAATTGTGCCTCAAATTGCCATTGATGAACACACTGTTCTTTAATTTATCGCAAACTATTTCTCTTTTTTTTATTATTGTATATATACTATACATATATTTATTTAATTATATTATTATATTATTTAAATAAATGTAATATTATGTAATAATATTAAGCATTGATATTAAATCTATTTATAATATTATGTGATATAAAAATAAATAGTAAAATATAAATAATTGTTGTATTTAAATAAAAATTATATTATTTGCATTATCTTGTAATTTATATTATTTTCATTATCTTATAATATTTTTAAATTTGCATTATATTTTATTAAATGTGTAATATTTCTATTAATTGTAATGTTATGTATTATGTTATTTAATTTTGTAACTTATATCATTGTTATTTAATTTTTTTTTATTAAATATACTATATTTTTATTGATTTTAATTTTTAAAGATGAGTATGAATATCAAATTATAAAATTAATTAAATGTAAAAATGATAAAATTAAAAAAGAGGAACACTCACGTGAAACGTTTCACGCCGTGAAAAGGGTAAATTTAAAAAAATTCGCGGAACCTACCGGGTCGAGTTGGATTTGGGCTTTTTTTTTTTAAAAAAATCGCAACTATGATTCCAGATTTTTTCGCTCCCAGGTATGTTACTATTTAACCAAATGCATGTTACTAATAAGCAAAATGTGTGTTACAATTAGATTAAATGTTGTTTTCTGTACATATATTCATTTGTTTTTGTAGAAATAACATTTTTTCATACAATTTAATAATAAATGTGTGTTGCTACAAAAAAATATTATTTTTTCATAAATACTTATAAGAAAATAATATATTTTCTTATTTTCACTCCCAGGTATGTTACTATTTAGCCAAATGCATGTTACTAATAAGCAAAATGTGTGTTACAATTAGATTAAATGTTGTTTTCTTTACATATATTCATTTGTTTTTGTAGAAATAACATTTTTTCATACAATTTAATAATAAATGTGTGTTGCTACAAAAAATATTATTTTTTCATAAATACTTATGAGAAAATAATATATTTTCTTATTTTCACTCCCAGGTATGTTACTATTTGGCCAAATGCATGTTCCTAATAAGCAAAATGTGTGTTACAATTAGATTAAATGTTGTTTTCTTTACATATATTCATTTGTTTTGTGTAGAAATAACATATTTTCATACAATCTAATAATAAATGTGTGTTACTACAAAAATATTATTTTTTTCATAAATACTTATGAGAAAATAATATATTTTCTTATAGTAACACACATATTGCTTTTGTGTTTTATGAAAAATTATTTATTATATAAAAATAAATGAATATATATATATATATAAAGAACAACATTTGCTAAGATTGTAACACATATTTGCTCTAATAGTAACATATATATGCTCCCCCAATTTGTGTTACAATATGGGCAAATGTGTGTTACAATATAGGTAAATACGTGTTACTGTAAGATAAATGTACTTTTATAAGAATAAGTATGTATTTTTTAATTTAATCATCATCCTTTAAATCTAGGTATATTGATTCATATATTAATACACTTTTTTACTATTTTATATGTGTTATTATATAAAAAATAATTATTTATATACAAATAAATAAATAAATATTTATGAAAAACCAATATGTTTTCTTATAGTAACACACATGATTTTTTCTTATGTTATGTTAAAAACTATTTATTCTATAAAAACAAATTAATATATGCAAAATAACAACTTTTTATGAGATTGTAAAACACATTTCCTATAATAGTAACATATATTTGCTCCCCAATTTGTGTTACTATTTGGGCAAACATATATTACTATATGATAAAATGTATTTCTTATTTAAAATTAATTTTTTATTTATTTATTTTTACTATTTATAATACATGCTATAATTAAATAATAAAAAAAACACATTTAATTATTTATGTCTTGGCATGGGTTGCGCCATGGATTAAATAATACATTTTTATGCATTTAATAGAGTTCAAGACATAATTTTTACTATTTATTTATTTTTACTATTTATAATACATGCTATAATTAAATAATAAAAAAAAAACACATTCTTCAGTTATGTCTTGGCATGGGTTGCGCTGGAAGTCTCGTCCAGTTGGGTTGCGCATACCCGCGAGATTTTGGTATGAATATGGGTTATACCCATTTAACAATATGGTATCGTTTCACACCGTAAAATATTTCATATAAGTTTTTGTGACTAAAAAAATAAATTTTATTGAAGTAAGAATATTTTAAAAGAATATTCTCGATGAGTTTTATGATTGGAAGTGATTTTTTTGATAATCACAAATTTAGTGATAAATAGGTGTATTTGAGTTTATATTTGCGTTTAAGGTATTTAATATATTTATATATATCAATTAATTAATCCAGAGAAATTTGAACAGGCGCCGAGTGAGATCCTGCAGGCGAAGTTCAACGGCCGTAAAGAATTAATTTTAAATGTTTTGAAGCATTGGTCTCCCTCTATAATATAAATTAATATTCATTCACTCCACTTTAATTTAAAGGGTAAAGGAAAAGGAAAAGTAATAGAGGATGGCAGAATCGAATGTGAGCATGAAGCTGTTAATCGACAGGAGCAGCAAAAGAGTGTTGTTTGCGGAGGCCGGAAAAGATTGTGTAGATTTGCTCTTCTTCATTCTGTCTCTTCCCATCTCAACCCTCATTCGTCTCCTCGGCAAACAGCAAATGGTGGGTTCCTTGGCCAACCTATACGAGAGCATTGAAAAAATGAACAAATCCTACATTCAACCAAACATGAGCAAGGACACCCTCCTCAAACCACTGTGTCCACTCCCTGGTTATTCCGTCCCTCTCTTGACTCTCGACATGGCAACTCAATCATCATCCGGCAAGAATTTCTATAGGTGCGGATATGGTTGTAGCTATGCTTATGTGACTGATGACAAAACAGCCAAGTGTCCTTCTTGCCACAACCAAATGTCCCACAACGTGACATATGTGGCTCCTCCAGGTGTTGTGCAACCGGTAGCAGGTAGTGGTGGGTTTGTGAAGGAAGTGGTGACGTACATGGTCATGGATGATCTGGTGGTGAAGCCCATGTCTACCATTTCTTCAATTACTCTACTCAACCAGTTTAGCATCAGCAACGTCTCTGAATTGGAGGAGAAGGTTGTCAATTTGGGAATGAATGAAGTATGTATTAATTGTGTAATATTATTTTTCATAAGTAAATATATATTTATTGGTATTCAAGTGCACTATATATATATAGTATTACTTTTTTGTGTGCAGGCTGTGAAGTTGCTGAAGGCTTCATTGGTATCCGACAAGGTTCTCACCGATGTCTTTCTCAACGGAAAAAAGTGACATGATGATGATACCCATCGAAATCGAGTTTCTATTTCTATTAAATGTTATATTTGTGTTGTGTTGTGTCTTTTGGTCTCCCCCCACATTGTGATAATTTGCATTACCGTTACTGTTGGACGTGTTTTTTGTGTCTTATGACTTTAATTAATTGTGATTTTGCCATTTTGTTTTTCTACAAATTAATGTTAAATTTTATTTGACGTCTTTGTGTCTCTGATTATATGTTTGTTTGCGTAAATATACCTGGATCACGTTTGTTTATGGTTTTTCAAGCTACTTTTGGAGCTTTAACTCTAAACTATTTTTCTATTCGAATTTTAGTACAAAACTTTTCTCTATAATACATATAAGTACATGTTTTAATTTATTTTTTAAACGAAATTTTTAATGCACTATCAAATTTCTATCATGTACTTTTTAAGCCACCATGTCGTATAATTTAACTTTAATTTTAAATAGTTGGGAACTAAATAGATTGTGCTGAATTGTTACCACAATATATACAACGTAATTGAGTGAAATAATTAACTATTTAAAAATATATTTAAATTGTACGAATTAATTACTGCATAAAAAAATTTGCTTTTTTCTTTTTATTCAATCTCCTTGATATATATGTTTAACATACAACACTCTTTTTTTCTTTTTCTTTTTAACACAATCATTCAATCTGAACATGTATAATAATGTTTTTTATCAAAAAATAAAACAATATAATAATGTTTCTATCAGTTATTTTTTTAAATCTTACCTTAGTCAAGTTTTATAAAGTCCACAATATTGAAATACGCAAACTTTTTAATACATATCGTATTTTATATCTAATCCACCATAAACCAAATACATATCCCAAGACCTATGTGGTCCAATACCTTATTAATATTCATATATTATTAAAGTTAAAAAGTACATTACAGCTGCAATTGCAAAGTTATGAAAATATTTACAAAATCTATATTTTTATGAAAAGTTTTAAAATTGATAAATTTTTATTTTAAAATTCAAATGTACGTACGATTTAATGGAATTTGAGAAATAGTGATTTACCTTTATATTTTTTAGGAGGTACGTTAGTAAATTTTGAGAACGAAATTTATTTAAAGAGAGTAAATAAAATTAAGTGTCGTTTATATTCGTTTTTGTTTCGTATTTCTTTTAATTAGGAACATTACAAAAAAAATGGTCAAATGGTGAGGGACTTAAAGAGGGGAGTAAGGTTAGAGAGGGCTTTGTTAAGTACCTTTTTAGATTTTGATGTGTGCAAAATATGTATTCTAATTGGGCTAAAACTAATATCTTGAATTAAGAAAATTGGCTTAGAAAACTATAGTTGTTAAAAGGAAAGTCTACAGCTGTATAATTGATCACCCTACAGCTATGACATGACCTTACAGCTGTAATATTTCTCTACAGTCAGTTTCTATTTTTTTCAGGACCCTACAGCTGCAAAGTTCAAGACTCTACAGTTGATATATCCGTTTGAAGATTCAGTACAAAAAAAAGCGCGTTTTAGCGACCGCCAAAAAAGCGGTCGCAAAAATAGAGTTTAGCGACCGCTTTTGCGACTGCTTCAGGGTTTTGGTGAAGTTTGAAAATTTTGCGACCGTTTTGCGGCCGCCGGAAAGCGGTCGCAAATTATTTATTTACCAAGTTTGCTACCGCTTTAAGGCGGTCGCAAATAATTCACTGAGATTAGCGACTGCTTAGGCGGTCGCAAAATGTTGAAACCGAAGCCGCCAACCCAAAATTAAAGACCCAGTTCGGGTATTAATATTAGCGACTGGTTTTTGGTGGTCGCAAAGGGAAATATTGATTTAGCGACCGCTTTTTCGGCGGTCGCAAATATATTTTAATTTAGCGACCGCTTTTGGCGGTCGCAAATTTCAGATCCGATTTAGGGTTGTTGCGCAATTATTGGCTCATTCAATTTTATTGTTTTGCGACCGCTTGCCCCTTTTTTCTTCAGTTTTTTCGGGGGAAAAACCCCAATTCCTCTCACAAAATCCTCCCAAATTCAAACAAGCATTGTTTCAACGTGTTGGTGGCAATTGTGGAGGTCTATTATTATACTGTGCTCGTTGCTTTGCTAATTCACCGTACGTTTTTATAATTTTACCGTTTAATTTTTAATTTTGTGTATTATATATATATATATATATATATATATTTGATAATTAGGTGTTATTGTGAATAATTAAATTTTAGAATTTATACTATGCATGTATTAAAATGATAATGTGAATAATTATTGTAATTGATTATAGTTGATTTTTGGTTTAAAAAAAAATGGATATGTTTGTTTATAGTCGAAACTCTGTCGATTTTTTTTAGAATTTATATGTGATGTATTTTTAATTTGTATCAGATGAACTCCCTGATCGTCATTGGATGTATGAAATGCCTCGTTTGATACAAGGAAATATGAACTATGAATTTTGCGAGAAACTTAATGAGTTTATTACGTTTGCTTGTAGTAAACCAAATTGCATGGATAGTTTGGGTAGGATTAGATGTCCTTGTTCAGGCAAAAAGTGCAGTAACAGGAGATTTTTTAGCATAGATGAGGTTAAAACTCATCTTGTGAGGTTCGGTTTTGCTCTATTTTATTATAATTGGACCGGACATGGCGAAAGCAGGTGGAATTATAATTTGGAAACAGTGATTGCCTTCTATGATCAGTTGAGTAGTTGTGGAGGTAAGAGATTTGAGATTGGTGGTTCGAGCTGTGACCCGTCTACACCATTGGATGAGCTAGATTAATTTCAACGGTATCATACGATGATTGATGAGTCTGGTTTGGGTGTTCACCATACAACCATGGAGGAGGAACCAAATCCCCGTTCAATGAAATTTTTCGAGATGCTCAAATATGTCGATCAAAAATTGTTTGCTGGTTGTGATACTGAGACTCAGTTGTCATTCAACGCTCAGATATTGTCCATCAAAACTGAAGGCAAAGTGAGTCAGAAAGTCTACAATCAATTCGCAAAATTGTTTAAACGGGCCCTACCTAAAGAGAACACAGCGCCAGAAAAATTGTATCAAAGTAACAGGCTGTTGAAGGATATGAGTTTACCGTTTGAGAAGATTGATTGTTGTACCAATGGTTGCATGTTGTTTTGGGGTGACGACGAGAGCATTAATCAGTGCAGGATGTGCAGCCACCCTAGGTTCAAACCCTCTGATCGTAAGAAGAAGACAACTTTCAAGTCGATGTATTATCTTCTCATCACTCCTCGTCTAGAGAGGTTATATCAGTCGAGTGTCACTGCAAAAGACATGACATGGCATGCTGAGGAGTGTTCTAATCAGAATTCCAGAGAGATGCGTCATCCTGGAGACTCTAATGCGCGGAGACATCTTGATAGAGAGTTCCCAGATTTTGCGAGTGAGAAGCGAAATGTGAGACTTGGTTTGTGCACAGACGGATTTGCTCCATTCGGTATGCACGGGAAGAAGTATTCTTTGTGGCCTGTTTTGTTGACTCCGTACAATCTACCCCCTTGGTTGCGCATGAAGCCTCAACATATATTTCTCACTGTGTTGGTGCCTGGTCCTCACAACCCGAAGCATAAACTGGATGTCTACCTTCAGCAGTTGATTAAAGAGTTATTATATTTGTGGCATTTGGGAGTAGAGACGTACGACGTGTACCAAAAGGAGAACTTCACGTTACGGGCTGCTGTTTTATGGACCATCAGCGACTTTCCAGCATATTCTATGTTATCTGGGTGGTCAACAGCTAGAAGACTAGAGTGCCCGTACTACATGGATGAGTTTGATGCATTTTATCTTCCAAAGAGTAAAAAGATATCATGTTTCGACAACCACAAGAAGTTTCTATGTGATGATCATGCCTTTCGGAGGGACGACATAATTTTCTAAATGGTAGACCTTCTGTAAAGCGTCCAAGGCCACGAGTTCGAACATGTATTTATACATTGTTTATAATATTATAAGAGTTTGATGTATTTAGTTTAGCAATACACATTTTATTTTAAGTGATTCGTTGTTGAGAGAGGTTGCAGTAACTGACTTGTGGAAAATGACTGAGGAGCACGCAATGGAACACAATAAACATATCCGAGGAGGTTGGAAGAAGAGGAGCATCTTTTGGGATCAGTTGCCTTATTAGAGTAAATTATGAGTTAAGTCAGTTCTGTTCTCATCCTAGTCTGTCCAGTGGTCGACGACCAGGTGAGTTTCCACAAGCATGCTACCAAATTTTCAGAGTAGAGAAGAAAAAATTATGTCAATGGGTGAAGGAACTGCTCTTTCCGGACAATTACGTGTCCAACATGGGTAGGTCGTTTGAGCCAGAAACTGGGAAGATCGGTCAGATGAAGAGTCATGACTGTCATGTTTTTATGCAGCGGTTGCTACCGATTGCCTTTCGGTACTCACTTCCGAAGCATGTATGGAGTGTCATCACAGAATTGAGTCTATTTTTCAGAGACTTAACAGCCTCAATGATTAAAGTGGACGACATGCAGCGTTTGGATAGAGACATCCCTGTTATATTGTGCAAGTTGGAAAAACTTTTTCCACGCAGTTTCTTTGACTCGATGGAGCACTTACCTGTTCATTTAACGTATGAACCTTTACATGGTGGTCTAGTGCAGTATAGGTGGATGTACCCTTTTGAGAGGTAAGTATAAATTTATTTATTTATTTTTTTCTTTCTAATTTTTATGTTATTTTATTGTTCATTAAGTATTGAATTTACTATTTTTAGGTATCTCCACAACTTGAAACGTAATATTGGAAATACAGCACACATTGAAGCATCCATTGTTAATGCTTATCTTACTGAAGTGGTTGGTACATTCTGTTCTTATTACTTCGGCGATCAAGTTCAAACGAGGATCAGAAACGAGCCTCGCAACTATGATGGTAAGTATTTTTTTTACAGCCTCCCGGTCCCGTCGCCTCCTCCGGTGAAAGGTAAGTATTTTTTTACAGTTTATTTTTTTTATTGTTTATTATTTATTATTGCTTATTGTTTATTGTTTATTATTGTTTATTGTTTATTATTGTTTGTATGATTTTGTTTATTATTGTTTATGATGATTTTGTATATATTGTTTATGATGATTTTGTATATATGTTGATTATGTTTATAATTTTTTATATATTATTTATGATGATTTTGTATATATGTTGATTATGTATATATGTTGATTTTGTTTATGATTTTGTATATATGTTGAATATGTTTATGATTTTGTATATATGTTGATTATGTTTATGATTGTGTATTAGTGTATAATAGTAATAGTATTGGTGTATAATAGTAATAGTATTGGTGTATAATAGTAATAGTATTAGTGTATAATTGTTAATAGTATTAGTTGTTAAATAGAATTGTTATTTGTACAATTTGGTTTAGATGAGTCAACAACCCGATCAGATTGAGGGTGACGGTCAGGGGAGAGGGAGAGGGATCAGGAAGGAGGCCACGAGTCCTCCCTTTACCAGAGATTCGAGCCCCTGAGTTTCTGATGCCCCCGCCCTCCCAGTCTCATGGGGCTGGACCTTCGTCATCAGTTACCGGATCTTCATCACAACAACACCCTCTGCATGAGACCCGACAGTTCATTGAAGTAAAGGAGGGACAGTAAGTAAATTAAATATTTATTTTGTTTTATTGTAATATAACAATTACTAATATTATTTTTTATAATCCAGCTTGCTTCCGAGCCACGTGGTCACTGAGAACGTCACGACGTGCATATTGTCGGTCACATGGCCTTACGGAGTAGGATCGTGGACTGATGTACCTGGGACCACGAGGAAAGCGATGTTTGAAGAGTTTAAGGTATATAATTATTAATATTTTGAGTAATTATTAATAGTTAAATAATTAATTATTTGAAATTGTTTGAATTGCAGAAATTGTGCTTTTGGGATCCGGCAGACGATGCTAGGGTGGAGGAGTTATGGTACAATAGAGCACAGGGCCGGATGAAGGAAATCTACTGCAAGTTCAAGAGAAAGTGGGTAGCAGGGAAGACGGTTGACTTGGGGAAGGATGCTGATGGACGGCTGATCTGGGAAGGATTGGTGGTTTACTGGAGTGATCCGGAGCACCAGGAGAGAGCTCGTAAGGCGCGAGAAAATTGCATGAGCAACCCTAACGGAGAAGGAGTCGCCATACATCGGGGTGGCTCCCGGACCGCTTACGAGCACGGCCTCACCTTTGTAAGTATTTCGATTTTTAATTCTTAATTTATAATTAATTTTTATATTTAATTAAATTATTATAATTAATTTTTTTAGGAGCAAGCGCACGGACGGAAGCCCAAACTGTTCGAGTCTCTTTCCTTTCTTCACCAAGTGAATGAGACTGGGAAATCCACATATTCCCGCACCACTGAGCTTCATGTAAGTATCTAATTGGAATGTACTTGTAAATAGATTTTAATTATTCTATTAAAATAAAATTAATATTTTATTTTATTTTATTTCAGAACAAGTTCAGGACTGCTCTCGATGAGGCTCAGATACAAGCGGCACCTACTCCGGAGAACCCTACACCTACCACTATTGATGAGGACCGCCTCTATATTGATTTGGCCGGAATCAATAGGGGCAAGATACTAGGGTTGGGAGGATACAGTAAGGTTGTCCGCCAGACGCACCGCCGGACCTCATCATCATATTTAATGTCCTCTCAGCCAAATATCAATCTGCAGCATGAAGTGATCGAGTTGAAGGACAAGGTGTCCAAGCAAGAGAGGAAAGAAAGGAAGATGCAAGCTTGGTTGACTCTAGTTTCCGAGCAGACCGACATTCCACTTCCGGAGGACTCGGATGATGAGGCAAATGCCGGTGTGGGTCGTGGTGCGGGTCATGGTGCGGGTAGTGGTCCCGGTGTGGGTGCATCTCCTCGTGCGAATGAGGTTGACGACGGTGGAGATCTTGAAGGATGGGACGATTTTAATTCTAACGGGTAGTTAATTTATATGTTGAACACTTCTTTTTCTTTTTCTTTTTTGAATTGAATATTAAGTATTTTAATTTTATGTTAATATATTTTAAATGTTTACTATTGTATGTTTAATTACATCAAAGTTAATTTTTTAAATCAAATTTTAGTAATTTATAATATTAAAAATTATGACTAATTTGGTGTTATATACAATTAATTGAATAAAAATGATCAAATTAAAAATTTGGTATTGTAAATTATTAAATTTATAACATTACATTATTATGGTTGAAATATATAAATATTTAAATTAAGTATCAAAGAATTGAATAAAAATGAACAAATTAAAAATTTGGTATTGTAAATTATTAAATTTATAACATTACATTATTATGGTTGAAATATATAAATATTTAAATTAAGTATCAAAGGATTAATTTGATGAATTTAAAAAAAAATAAGACACAATTTGGAATTATATACTAGGGGTGACAATTTCGTATACGACACGATAACACGACACGAAAACGATACGAAAATTGCGGGTTAGTGTTTAGGCTTATCGTGTTCGTGTCCTTATCGTGTCGACCTGATAAGGACACGAATATTTCATGTCGTGTTCGTGTTCGTGTCGTGTCAACCCGTTAAACACGATAAAATTAACAGATGACCCATTAACCCGTTTACAACCTGTTAATCTGTTAGTGATCTGATATGCATTACTAATATGTATCAGATAGTAGCACGTTAATAAATTTTAAATACAAAATATTAAATATATTACTATTAAAATTGATAATAAATATAAAATTTATTAATTTTCGTATCCTTATCGTGTTCTTATCGTGTCGTTTCGTGTTTTTATTTAATTATTAATTTTTTAAAATTGATAAATAAACTTTCGTGTCATTATCGTGTCGTGTCGTGTTGACACGAAAATTTTCGTGTTCGTGTTCGTGTTTACCTATGTCTTATCGTGTCGTGTTCGTATTTCACCTTATCGTGTCGTGTCGTTATCGTGTCGACACGATAAACGACACGATTACACGATTTGCCACCCCTATTATATACTATTAATTGAAAAAAGACGAATAAAATAAAAAAAATCAGTAAAGTAAATTATTAAATTTATAAAAAATTTTAAAATTTATTAAAATATATATACATTAATAAATTAGATACAAAAATAAATTAATTTGATGATTTTTAACGGTAATAGCTTTTTATTAGTACTGGTCGAGGGGAGAAGGCCCTCGTAGGCTTAGCGAGGGTAAAGTCCTCGCGAGTTGGCGAGGGGGTGTCCGTCGTTGGCCTTGGCGAGGGGAGTCCCTCGTAATGTGGCGAGGGAAGGCCCTCGCGAGCTTTACGAGGGTTCGAACCCTAGTTAATTCCCTCGTAAAATACCAGATTAAAAAAAATATTACTTCATGGCTCTGACCCACGGGCTAACCCACAAACTAGAGCTTTATTTATTGCATAAGAGGGGCTTTGAACCCGTGACCTCTCGTATGAATGTATGAGTTTCTTGCGCTTTTGCCAAGTCGTATTTCTTGTTCCATAATTCATTTTAAATATATATATATACAATATATGTACTTTTTATTTTAACTAATAAATGTTATATATTTACTTTATTATTATTATGTTATGTAATTATACTAATCTAAAATTATATATTTCAATTATGTAATACTTGTATATTTAGTATTTATAAAATTATCATATATATGTAATTATATATTTCTAAATATTAATTCAAATCATTATAAACATTAATGTAAAATAATTCTATTAATATGATAAATATTCATTCTACCCATACCTTTAAATTTTATTTAAATTTAAAAATGAGAACAATATGAAAAAAATACTCATGAGACAATTTATCTCACTCCTCCCCGATATTAATAATGAAACTTCATTTCACTTATGAAACTATTACACACAAAATTCTATCTAAATAATACTAATTTAATCCAAACTCCACATGGTATGGAGAATATTATCTGTATCTCAATAGATGATTATTTAGAATTATCAATATCTCATGTAAAACAAAATTACCCTTGAGTTTGGAGCCCTCCAAATAATTTGGTCAAACTATTCAAGTAAAAGAAAGATATAATGTACATTCATGGTTTTGGTCTTAAATCTAATTAAAATAGAAATCATGAAAATGTGAATGATGAGATTGTAGGTGCACACAATCCCTCTTGATTTTTGACCCTAGGATTCTTGATTCATTTACCCTCCACTATCATAAACAAATATTGGTGCCTAATCATTCGAATAATTCAAAATATAGTATAAAACATACACAAAGTCAAATAATTCAAAATAGACAAAGTTAAAAATGTAATTCAAAACACACATCAAATAGCATCAACGTCTCGGTCCCTTCCCATGTCTATGGTGTCCTTGAGAGTCATGTTGTGAGTGAGAATCATGTGGTGCTCTACGTCTACCTTGAGAGTCATGTGGTGAGTACGAGAATCATATGGTGAGTGAGCATCATCGTGTCGGTCATCTCAGGGACGTTGTAATAGACCTTTCTGCATAAATTTCATCATTTGTTCTTACACTTGTTGTTGCATTTGTTGTTGCATTGGTCTATTAAACTCCTCACGCAGTTGTCTCGGAAACTCCTCACGCTCCCTAAGTTCCTGTGCCATTATCTCAGCCACTTTTTCAGCTACTTTATCCTCCATAGTTTTAGCCACCCTTTCATCAGTCATGCTCATCAATCGGTCAATATCAACTTGGCTATAAGATCTGATGTGTGTACCAGATGATGTCCCACCAGGCCCAGAAATAATGCGCTTCGACTTGCCTAGTTGTCCCAGTTCACGTATACGACCGTGCTTTTTTCCAACGGTCTTCCCGTATAGCTGAGACAAGTTTGGAGCCTCCGATTGATCGTCTTCGGCCTGTTAATTTTGGGTGGCCATTTCCTGTACTTCATTCTGTACAAGATTTTTTTATGTAATGTATAATGTACAAGATGTATATAAATTAAAATAATGTAATGTATAATGAAAAATCTTACCAGTGTCAGAGCTATATGACCATAAGTATAAGCCTCTCCCCCAAGATAGTGGTAGTGCTCTACTATTTCCCAATCAGTAGCTGGCCGTCCCGTTCCCTTCTCCTATGTATTTTTAAAAAGATTATAACTAAAACATGATATGATCATTTTGTTACTATAATAATTTTTAAAAAATTACTTACAATATCCAAAGCAACCTCGGCTGCTCCACGGGAACTAACCTTATGGCAAGAGATGCCAGTACGTGGGCCTGCTGGCTCTGACATACGATTCTTCCGACCTTTTTCAGCCCTTGCTTTCACATCTTCCCTCTCACAATACTGGAGCAATGCCTTCCAAAGTCTTGAATCCCATGATGGATTTTTTCCTTTCACCTTCCACCTTCCACCTTCCACCTTTTTTGCACCCTGTTCAGCATGTCCACATATCGTTCGGTTGCCCTTTGAAGAAACAGCTCGTAGACAAGCTATGAGGGTAAAATGGAAGGATCCCACCGAGTCTCCTTCTGCAGTACAAATTGAATATTATTAAATGTGTTTAACTCAGTTACTTAAATGTATAAAATGAATATTATTTGATGTACATACCATGAACATATCCCACCACTCCCCCAACCGTTGTGGGGATACCAACTTGAAAGTGAAAGCGCCATACTCCATGTGACTATGCATGATGCGGGTAATTAGCCTGGACACATCATGTGAGGGCATCAACCTGCAAAAATAATAAATACTTAGTAAAATTACAAATATTATATATATATATATATATATGTATATAATTCAACAAATATGAATTCAACGTACATGCCCCTGTAGAGGGATAAATCTAAGCACTGTCCAATATGTGCATTAGAGAGATCCTCGGACTCAGAGTCTGTATAATCATCTGCATCAAACTCATTCGCATCCGGAATAGTGCACACTGGAACAGACAGTGGACGACTGGAAGAAGATGCCCGCCCACGTCCCCGAGCCCTTTCCCTTCCCCCATCCGAGCTATGATCAGACCCACTCACCTGTGAATAGATTGTTTCACCACTCAGGTAATTATTGGTAGTATTGAGAACTTCTTCGGTGCTGTGAACATTTTGTTGATTGCAGATTTAGAATTGCTTTATTTAAGAGCTAATTGCATAAAACATATGGCATTTTCACATGTGTATAGTTATTGTGTGTGCACGTATTGGCAGTGTAAGTGGAAATACACACGGAGTTGAACTACTTTTATTTTGAGATTCAATTTATAGCAGATGGAGTGTTCTTTCCGGAGTTAAATGAGTTGCTGATGAGAGAATTGGCAGAGGATGGGTAGTCCAGTGTGGAGGTAAGGCCCACCCCTATGCGCACAGAAATCATTATTAGGGAAATTCAGACTTAATGTATTCTTGGTCTAATTTTGAATTATGTATTGATTGGTATTCAATGCGTGCAACTGTTTGAAGTAATATCATTTATATTTTATATGAGGTTAGATTACTTGATGTATGAGAACGGTTGTGTTTGTTTGCTATTTGATTTATGTAAGTTGGATTCATACAATTTTTAAACTGAGGAAGTATAAGAAGATGAATTGATTTAGTCATGTGAATGCACAACAATATTGCTTGTTGATATGGCGAACTAATACGTCGGTTTCAGAAATAATCCCCAAGGTTTGCCAGGTCGCCAGAGCTCATCCAAGCTGGAGAAGGTCCAGAGATCGCCTGTCTGTGGGTACACCAGAGCTCGCCCGATACCCCAAAATTTGGTCAAGGCTCGAGAGCTCGCCCAACCTACCGGAGCTCGCCCATAAGCTCACTCGTTAGTCAATAGGACCCTGATGGCGTGCTCTTTTTCCCTCCGTCCGGTTTGTCCACAAGGGTGGTTTACGGTGAGGTTTTTAATGAGGCCCATCTAGTCTAAGGCATAGTAGTAGGACGAGGCGCGGTAGGGGAAGTAGTGTGAGAGATCAAGACGAGGGTAAGGAACTCTCGTCAACACCGGAAGCCATATAGGCTCGTAAGGTGCCTTCTCACACTCGCACACCTATAAATAAGACCTCTCTTGTACTATTCAAAAAAATTCTCACAATTCTGAAAATTAATACAACCCCTACTGCAATATTTCTCTCTCTAAACTCTTTACTCTCCCTCCTCATATTACATCTAAAAACACGAATTCAAAGATTATTGTTTGATGGAATTAACATGTTATAACTAGCCACATAACAAATACGGTTAACAAATTCTATCAACAATTTGGCGCTAGAAGAAGGGTGCGGCGAATCTGAAAAATTAAAAAATCTCAAGAACAAAAAGTTAGGGTTTGGTTGAAGGTTTGAAGATTTGAAGGTGTTCTTGATAAAACTCAAGAACACTTGAAGATACACATACATCTTCATCCCTTGAACGAAGAACCCAGATTTCCAAACAAAAACCCGAGTCTTCGGATTTCACGAAATCGGTCCGGAATAAGTTTTCAAACGCGCGCGTGCACATGAATAAACTGAATTTCGGACAATTCGTCACACGCGAGGCTAGACGAAAACTTGCACAGCTCCGCCTAAGCTGGACGACAACCACTCAGGCGACCTCCACCACTCCGGCGACCTCCCTCCACTTCGACGCCCTTCAGCAAGTTACCCCCTCCGAAACCCAAAAATGGCTAACACTCGAGCCGGGAGATCAAAATCAGGCCGAGGTAGAGACCTCACGCCAGGTGGTGGAGACATCACAACCACCTCCCCAGAAGAGCACCGCAGCTCCGCGACCTCCGCGAACTGCGGCGACCCAGGAAGACTTGGCCCCCGCTCTGAGGGACCTGGTCAGCAATCCTGACGAGCTCCAACGCACCATCGCGACCCTACAAAGGTTGCAGGAGCGACAGCAGGATGAGCTCGCCCTATTACCCAGGCGAGCTCCAGCCGCCGAAACCAGGGAGCAGACCAGGCCCACCCAGGGCACCCAAACCAGGGGAGACTACAGCGTACTCCCCACCGAGCAGGAGGCGAGCTCGGCACAAGCTCGCCAGCGCAGGGAGAGGATCGGCAAAGCCAAAATGGTGGAGGAGGGTCCCGCTCCTTACACTGGAAGGGAGTCGGCCTACACCGGGGCATCTGGCACCCACCAATCTCAAAGGAGGGAAGTCCTCCAAGGCTGCCTGGGCCCGAGGTATGAAGAAAATGAGGTTACGACAGTCCCAGCTGCGTCCCATGGGGACTCCGACCAGCAGCCAAGCAGGTCAGCCCACGAAAGGCTGAGGAGGCCCGCCACTGACCGGTTAGGCCCCCACGGCGGACGCCAGTTCCAGCCCGCCACTGAGAGATCACCCCAGAGTGAGGCACCTCAGGGACGTGCATCCGCGAGATGCACGACCTTTGAGCACCCTCCGCTGGAGGTGACCCGAGATGACGAGCTGGCCTCACTGAAAAAGGTCGTTGAAATGCTACAAGCACAAGTAGCAGCCAAGTCTGGCGGACCTGACGCCACGACACTCCCCACCTCTCCATTGGCACCTGCCATCCTCCGCGCACCGGTCCAGAAGAAAATTCAATTCCCGGTGATGTCCGTATACGAAGGCGAATCAGACCCAAAAGTCCACCTGGCCAAGTACGCGGATTTCATGATTTCGGTCGGCGCCACCGACCCCACCCAGTGCCGAAACTTCCAGCTGACCCTAGGGGACCGAGCTCACCGCTGGTTCTCTTCACTCGCCCCGGGGTCAATCTTCTCATTTGGCCAACTCTCGCGGGAATTCCTGGCCCACTTCTCTGGGTTCAAGTCCTACCTCACCCAGAAGCACCGGCTCGCCAACATCCATCAAGGCGAGAGCGAAATCGACCAGCAGTACCTGGAAAGGTTCGATAAGATTCTGCTGGAGGGCGAGCCGGTAAGCGAAGATACCAAGGTCGTCGCAGCGATGGCCGGACTCAGGAGGGGCAGCGACCTCTGGAAGGAAATGCACCTCGCATGTCCCAACAATTATAGCGAATTCCGCCACAAGGCGGGGGTGTTTGTGGCTATGCAGGAGGCACTACTGAAAGAAGTTGGTGCCCACGAGGAAAGGAAGCCCTACGGGAAGAAGTCCGGGGGCGCCTACAAAGCTCCCCGGAACTTAAAGGCCTTTGGCGAGGGAGACGAGCTCAAAGAAAAGCTCAACCAGGTCCTCACTGTCTCCGTCGACCATGTCTTCACTGCCGTCCAAGGCAAGGCCATGCTGGAGGAGCCAAGGCGGATCCGCCAGGACCGCACGAAGCTCAATCCCAACAAGTTCTGTGCCCACCATCAGGCCATCGGCCACTTCACCAGCGAGTGCCAAGACCTCCTCAAGCAACTCTGGAAATTTTACGAGGAGGGGAAATTGGCCGAGTTCGTGAAGAAGGCCCCAGCTAAGAGACCGAGGTTCGAGAGGAGGGCTACCTCTGATGACGAGGAGGAGGAAGCAGACCAACCTGGTCCCCATCACAGACGGAGGGCACCTCCCCAACCTCAGCAAAACATGGAGCCGACTCGGGAACTCTTGGTTCTTGAGGAGGAGATCGGAGCTGCAGGAGGTCTCCAGGACGGGGGATCCTCCATATCCAGGAGAAAGAGGAAGGCCGAAATCCGGGACATAAATCAAGTCCAGGAAGGTAGCTCCGGCCCCAGGTCCGTCTCACAGCTCGCTGACGAGCTGACATTTTCTTCGGCGGACCTGGAGGGGGTACTGATGCCCCACAACGACTCGTTGGTGATAACCGCCGACATCATGAACGTCCGAGTTCACAGGCTACTTGTGGACACCGGTGCATTCACCAACATCCTCTTCAAGTCCACCTTGGATGCCTTAGGTGATTTTGAGTCGTACCTGGAACCTAGCAATGCTAGGATAGTGGGGTTCGGAGAAGCTGTAACCGTCCCCCTAGGTAGTGTTAGGTTGAGTGTCCAACTTGTATCGGCTGAGGACCCCGAAAGGAGACTGACTAGGCTCATAGATTTCCTAGTTGTTGACCAGCAGTCCTCCTACAACGGGTTCCTTGGCCGCCCTTTTATTAATGAATTCAAAGCGGCGTGTTCGACCTACTACTACTGTTTTTAATTCCCAACTCCAAAAGGTGCCGGAACTATAAAAGGTGACCAGAAAAAGGCTCGAGAGTGTTTACTCCAAATCAAAGATGGCCGGGTCAAGAAGTCCGTTACACAAGTCCACATCCTCGAAGAGGACGTACAGATCCCTGCAGATGAGCCAAACATCCTGGACGTCATCTCGGTCGAAACTGAGATGATGGAGGTAGGCGATTTGTCATAAATCAACCAAGGCAATAGACCTGTGTAAGACACACAACCGACACCAATGGAGGACGTGGAAGAAACCCAAGTGTTGAGACCTGCGCAGGGGTCGGCAGCTGCGCAGGGACAGCTGCCTACTCCCATGGAGGTAGCTGATGAGGCCCAAGGTGGGGGACCTACTGGAGGTCAAGAACCAACACCCATGGACGTTGACCCTACTCCCCAAGTCACCCCACCATCCCAAGCTGACAGACCACCGGAGGCGTTCACAACCGACGAGCTCGCCCAAGTTGAAGGTCAACCCGATGACCTCGAACCACGCATAGGCCACGAGCCTGTGCAGATGTCACAAGGGGAGTGGGACGAGTTCATCAGTGACCCGAGATGGAAAAGTCAGAAGAGAAAGGCAACCCACATGGAGGAGTTGACGGCACTCCCGGTGGACCCGAAAAGGGACTTAGAACTTTTCATCGGTTCTGAGTTACCTGAACCGTACCGGTCGAGGATTGAGCTGTTCTTAATGACCAACCTGGACGTGTTTTCCTGGTCCCACGAAGACATGACGGGGATTCCGTTGGAACATGCTTGCCACAGACTTGACATAGATCCGACGAGGAGACCCGTACGCCAAAAGCGAAGAAAGTACGGACCAGACAAGTACGCAGCTCTAGCAGTTGAGGTGGAGAAGTTGTTAGACAACAAGCTCATCAAGGAGGCTTTGTGTCCGCAGTGGGTCGCGAACCCCGTCCTAGTGAAGAAACACAACGGGACGTGGAGACTCTGCATTGACTTCACGGACCTGAACAAAGCATGCCCGAAGGACAACTTCCCACTACCTCACATTGACCAGCTGGTGGACAGCACTGCAGGCAATGAGATGATGACATTCATGGATGCTTTTGCGGGCTATCATCAGATAGCTCTACACACGGATGACCAGGAACACACGGCGTTCTACACCAACAAGAACATGTATTGCTGGGAAAGGATGACGTTCGGACTCATCAACGCCGGAGCTACCTACCAAAGATTGGTGAAAAAAATGTTTGACCAACACATCGGCGAATCCATGGAGGTGTACGTGGACGACATAGTTGTCAAGAGTTTGAGAAAGGAGGACCACCTGGACCACCTGAAACAGACCTTCGACATACTACGCCACTACAACATGAAGTTGAACCCCAAGAAGACCAGCTTCGGCGTACACTCTGGGAAGTTCCTGGGGCACCTAGTTAGCCAGCGGGGGATTGAGGTCAACCCAACACAGGTCCAATGCACAATTGAGATGGGGATACCCGACTCCATCCAAAAAATTCAAAGGCTGACAGGGTGCATGGCAGCCCTTAACAGATTCATCTCCAGGTCCGGCGATAGAAATCATCCATTTTTTGAGGCAATTAAAGCAAACACACGGAGGTACAAAGACGCGGCCAAGGCCAACAGGCTCCACCTCAAAAACCACTTCGTCTGGACAAATGAATGCCAACGAGCCTTCGAAGATATCAAAACATACCTAGCGGATACACAGATTCTGTCAAAGCCAATACCTGGAGAGAAGTTGTATCTGTACCTAGCCGCGTCGGAGGTGGCCATCAGCTCCGTCCTGGTCCGGGAAGAGGCGAAAACACACCTCTCAGTGTACTACGTGAGCCAAGTCTTACATGAGGCTGAGTTACGGTACACCCCAACAGAGAAGCTAGCGTATGCACTGGTGATGAGTGTTAGAAAATTGAGGCCTTACTTCTTTGACCATCCAGTAGAGGTGCTGACAACGTTCCCACTGTGTCAAATACTACAGCGCCCAGACACTGCCGGACGCCTGCTGAAATGGTCAATGGAGATCAGCCAATACGGTATAACCTACACACCCCGAACAGCGATCAAGGGACAAGCACTGGTCGACTTCATCGTCGAGCTAACTTTCCCACAAGATCCGACGAGGGGGCGTATAGCTCCGTGGCATCTCTACGTGGACGGATCATCAACTAGCATGGCAGCAGGCGCCGGTGTGGTCCTGATCAGCCCAGACAGACAAGTCTTCACCTCCGCAATTCGGTTCAATTTTTGAGCAACCAACAATGAGGCGGAGTATGAAGCGTTGATAGCAGGACTTAGGCTATCATTAGCTGTGGGGGCAACCAATCTTCAAGTTTTCGGAGATTCCCAGCTAATAATATCCCAAGTCCGGGGGGAATTTGAAGCAAAAGACCAGCAGATGATGACCTACCAGAAGATAGCCGCGCATCTGATCTCGATGTTTACACAAGTTTACATCAATCAAATACCGCGGCTAGAAAACACACAAGCAGATGCTCTAGCCCGGCTAGCTACTAGCAACGGCGAAGCCGAATTCATGAAGGTTGTGATCACCACACTGAAAAACCCCTCGACGTCCGATTACAAGATAAATCAGACCTCGAGTGGGGGGCAAGAAGATAGTGAAGATGGTGAAGATTGGTGCACTCCAATCTGAAAATACTTAGCAGACGGAACAACCCCCGTAGACCCCTGGGAAGCTAGCCGGTTAGTAAAGCAAGCTGCCAGATATACGCTGCTGGATGGCCAGCTCTATAAACGTGGATTCTCTCTACCCCTACTCAAATGCCTAACTAAGAAGCAGGGGTCCGAAGTGTTAGAAGAAATTCATGAGGGAATTTGTGGGAGTCATGTTGGGGGGCAAGCATTGGCATATAAGACGATCAGACAGGGCTACTACTGGCCCACTCTTCGCAAGGATGCCATCAGCTTCGGTCGAAGGTGCCGAAAGTGCCAACTTTTCGCACCTAACATCCACTCCCCAGCCAACCAGCTTAAGTCGGTTTTCAGCCCATGGCCTTTCGCGAAATAGGGTATCGACTTGATCGGCCCATTTCCACCTGGTAGAGGCGGTGTAAAATTTGCTGTTGTAGCAGTAGACTACTACACTAAGTGGGCTGAGGCTGAAGCTCTCACAACCATAACCCAAGAAAGGATGATCGGTTTCATTTGGAAAAACCTGATCTGCAGGTTTGGACTCCCACAGTCGGTCATCACTGATAATGGAAGGCAGTTCGACGGACAGAAGTTGAGGGACTTCTGCAGTTCATGGAACATCAAGAAGCACTACTCAACTCCGTATCACCCCCAGTCGAACGGCCAGGTCGAGGCGGTGAATAAAATCCTGAAACACATATTGAAGCTCCGCCTCGAAGAAAAGAAGGAAAGCTGGGTAGACGAACTCCCGGAGGTCCTATGGTCCTATAGAACTTCTTATAGGGCCAGCACCGGGGAGACCCCGTTTGCCCTAGCCTTCGGGACTGAAGCCGTAGTCCCAGTAGAAGTCCAGAACAAAACTTGGAAGGTGGTGGGATATGATGAAGAAAAGAATAATGAAGCCTTGGCAGTAGAAAAAGATCTGACCGAAGAGACCAGGGCTTCATCAGAAATGAAAAACGCCACCTACAAGCGCAGAGCGGAAAAATATTACAACTCTCAGGTCCGAGACCGAAAGTTCAAGGTCGGAGACCTAGTGTTGAAAAAGAAATTGATGACCCCACCAGGAGTATTCGGTTCAAATTGGGAAGGACCATTCTGGGTCATTGCAGCCTGGCCGAACGGTACCTATGATCTAGAAGACGCAGAAGGCAAAGCTTCGTCATACACCTGGAGCTCGGCACATCTAAAAAAGTTCTACCAATAGACTAGAATTCTGTAATAGACTAGTCGAAGGTTGGCATCAGAAATGTAGGCAACCGATGTAAATTATGTTGTTGAAAAAATTCAAAAAAATTCCCAAGTGTTTGGACCTGCGCAGCTCCCCAACCAGGCGAGCTGCACTTGGTCGCCCACTACTCCTGGTAGCTCGCCAAACCTAGCTCTCCCACTTGCTAAAAAAAAAAAAAAAATTGCAATGCTCAAGGACCAAGGTCCCAAACGTTGTAATTAAATAGCTCGAAGGTAAAGGCCAAAGTGCCCAAGGTTGCGAAGGTACCCTTCTTAAAGGGTTGCTAAGCACCTACTGCCACAAGTTAGAAAAATTTGCGAAAAAGACAGAAACGTCTAAGGCAAGGTTCATGAAACCCAATGGCCCAACGTGAATCAATCGAAGTGCATTTCGCTGCCCTAAGTGGCCTAAGACGAACGATTCGCGGCCCTAAGTGGCATAAGACGAAGAATACGCACTCTCAAAACAGAGGTACAATTCGTAGTCGAAAGTGACGTAAATCAGACGATTCGCTTCTCAAAGTAGAATAAGACTAACAATTACGTACCGAGAAAATAAACAAGAACGAGCTATTCTAAGAAATTATAATGTAAAAGCGCAAAAAACATAAATGAAAAAAGTTGGACAAAAAATGCTCGGCTTATATTCAAAAGGATACTTAAGAGATTTTCAAGCCAAAAATATACTTGAAAAAATCCTAAGTATTAGTAGTGGTGCTGGCCACGAAGGCCGACCAGCTAGCCGTCTTTGAATTACAAAAAGCTCCTTCTGGGAGAGCTGCACGTTCCCGGCGAGCTAAATCTACTTGGGCAAAATGTAAAGACTACAAAAATGGAGCTCCTTCTGGGCGAGCTCCGCAACCCGGCGACCTACTACAACTTGGAAAATGTAAACTAAGCAAAGAAAGCAGTAATAAAGGGGGCCTAAGACTCGGGGGCGACCTGGCGGATGGGCATGGCGAGCTCGGCATCAGGAGTGATATTCCCGGAGAGTCCGCTTGTGCCGAGCTCGCTAATGTTTATCATCGCGTCCCCGCAGACCTCCTGCATCTGCTCTATCGTCGGCGGGGCCTCACCTCCAGCATCCCCCTCTGCACCCTCAGTCTCTTGGGCGAGGTCGGCAGTCAAGACCTGCTTCGTCTGGATAATGTTGAATTTCAGACGAGCAGCGTCGAGATTGATACCATAGCCCGCGAGGTCCCCAATGTTCAATTCCGTGCCGGGGGGGATCGAGGACTTCTCCAGGCAGTCCTCAAACTCGCTGACGAGGGCTTCCCACTCGCTGTCATTATTAATCCGCGCCCATTGGAAGGAGCGAATTACCTCAGCAAAGCAGAGCACGAAGCCCTTGTCAGTGGCAACCACCTCGGCGAGCTCAAGTGCCTCGGGCGTTATGGCAGTGTCGGAACGGCCCCTGAGCTCGGCGATCTCCAGAGCCTGAGTGGCAACCTCGTCCCGCAGCTTGCGGCACTCCTCAGAATTCCCCCGGCTTTGATCCCGGAGGACCCCTACCTCGGCCCGGGTCAAGGCGAGCTCCTCCTCCCGAGCAGCGAGCGTCTGGCGAGCTGCTTCCAATTCGGCCTGTTATTGGCGGAGGTCGGCCTGGAGTTTTTCTGCCTTCTTAATTGCAAGCCGCTCCGCCTCCAGCGAGGCCTTCGCTTTGGACTCCGCCTTCGCGAGCTCCTCAAGCGCCTTCTTCCGCTCGTCGCCCACCTTGGTGAGCACTTTATTTGATTCGTGGCGAGCTCTATCTGAGGTGGCAATATCATTGCTGACGAGCTGAGCCGCCGCCATCGCTGCGCAGGCGTAGTGCATCGCCAGCCTCGCCCTGTCAGCAGGCCTCTGCCTCTCGATCATCCTGAGCTCCGAGGCGGAGAGGTATTTGGGGGCCTCGGTAAAAACCCGATGAGCTGCCCCATCGGGAAGGTCCCTCGATGAATTCAGGGCCCGGCACCGCTCGGCGACATGGAGGGGCTCAGGTTGCTGCGGGAACTCAGCGGGAGTATACCTGCACATACTCAGATCAATTAGCAAAAACCATGGAAATTGCAAAGGCTTCCAACTCAAAAGAGGTCGCCCACTTACCCAAACCTATCGGGGTTGAGCCCGAGCAGGGTATCGTCCCGAATAGGGACCCCGTAGGGAGGTGGCGAGGGCGCACTCTGAGGAGTTGGAGGCGCTGGAGAAGGTCGAACAGCAAGAGCTCGCCCTGACCCCATTTAGCTTGATCCAGAGCCGCCCTCGGCCCTGGCTCGCTTGGCGATGCGAGTTTCCTCTTCACTCACTCACGAGCCATCTCCCCGGTGGAGAGCTCGCTTCGTCTGATGGGGCGGAGGTGGTTGGGCACCCCGTTCAGGGCCTGAGCCTCGGCCCGCCCCTTTTTTGGCTCCGGCTGCCTTCTCCTTTGTCGGGGGAGGTGCCAAGGTCTTCTGAGAGCTAGAGCCCCCAGCCTTCTCAGCGGCTTTGGCGAGCTCTAGTTTCTTGGTAGCGTCCAAGACCGCCCCCGAAGGGATGCCTTCCCTCCCCGGACGAGGCTTGCCCATCTTCAGCTGCCGAGCTAGGAAGTGATAAGCTTCGGGAACCTCAACGGGCGGGAGCTCGTCAATAGGACCTGCACCTGTAAAACAAGCAACCAAGTCAGTTCGGCGACCTTGACATACAAGATAGCGATAAAGAAAAGGCGCAAAACCTCGAGCGGCAAGGTGGTGTGGCGAGGTGATGAGACCGGCGAGCCGGCGGCAGTGGTGTTGACACAGATGTTTGATCTCACAGTCTTTTTTCTCCCGCAAGCAACACACCGTCCGCACAAACTCGAAACCTATCGAAACTGCCGGTCTCCCACAGCTCGACCTGTGGCGCTTCAAACCTGCAAAAAGATAGATTAGATCAGTAATCTAATCCGACGCGCACACACTAAGGTACGCCACCTACAGCTCGCCTCCCCGTAGGTCTCGGGGGTAGGAATGCACCCTCCGCGGCCATTGGAAGCTCGCCAATCCCCCCCGATGAAAAAGAACTGCTCCTTCCAATCCCGGACTTTGTTAGGGAGGTCGCCTAAATATTTACCCCCCGGGCGAGCTTGAAAAGAGTAATATCCCTTCCCCTCCCTCGCTTGCCTGATCACGATGAAGAGCTCGTTAATCTCCGCCGTGCTCAACCGGTTTTCATAACCCTCGAGGCCGAAGACAGTCAGGGCGGCCAACAAATTGCTCCATGCATTCGGAGTGAGTTGGGTGATGGCGAGGCCCGTGTCCGCCAAAAACTGCCCAATTATGGGATAGAGGGGAAGGGTGAGCCCTGCCTTCAGGGTGTGGTAGTTCATGGCTGTGAGCCCAGCAGGGGGGAGGTCGGCTCGCTCTTTCTCCTCGGCAGGATACATAAAAATGTCCAGCGGGATGTGGAACCACCTCCGAATATCCGGAAGGGCGAACTCGCTCATGATGCTCTCCACCCCGTTGGCCTTGAGATCAGACTTGCCAGCGGCTTTTCGAATCGGAGCTCGCCGAGGTAGGGGGAAGTTCGCCCCGTGAGTTCTCACATATTCGCCCCAGTCGAACTCATTTACGACCTCGGCGGAGACTTGATATTCCGGGAGCTTGGGGAAGGGAAAGTCGATAAAACAGAGGTATTCGTAAGTGACCTCTGTCCCCGTATCCTCATCGACCTCTTCGTCGACCTCATGGGCCAGCTCGCCAGCAAGGTCACCGGCCCCAACCTCGGAGACCTCCTCCTGGGCCTCTTCAGCGGGAGTCGCTGCTCCCCCGCGAGCTCGCTCTGAGTAATCCCAGAGTTCGCGGAGGGGTGATTCCTCACCAGAACTAGTAGCTTGCTCGCTGGAGTCAGAGCGAACTGACCCCGAGAGCTCGCTACTGTCTGGGGAGGTTTCAGAGCTCGCCCCAGAGCTCGAGGAGAGGACCACAGGTGCTATTCGGGGGTTTGGAAGGTCATCGGTCATTTGTCCTTTGCCCAGGTCACGACGCGGGGGGGTATGGCTCGAGGAGTTCTCAGACATAATGAAGGCGTTCGAAAATGTAGAACAAGGAAAGAGAAAGAGGAGAAATCCGGGTCTCTACCTTGGCAGGCACGTTTAGAGCAGAGGATTGATCGCCAGAAATGCGCTCTGAGAAATGAAGGAAGCAAAGTGAGGAAATTCTTCGTTTTCGCCTATTTATGGGCGCGGGGCACAAGCTCGAAATTCCCGAAAGACCAGGGGCCTTTTTGCAAGGAATTTGAAAAGTTATCATTATTATGGGCGGGAATTGAGATGCCGAGATTTGCGTGACGCTTGGGATCCCGCATAGTGTCGGCCGAGGCGACCTCCGAAGCGCAGCTCCCCTGCTAGCTCGGTGCCCCCGGGAATAGTTCGCCAAACCTCAAGTTCTCCAGCTCGCCCACACATTGGACAAAGTCATGATGCGCGCGAGCTGGGGGGCAAATATTGATATGGCGAACTAATACGTCGGTTTCAGAAATAATCCCCAAGGTTTGCCAGGTCGCCAGAGCTCATCCGAGCTGGAGAAGGTCCAGAGATCGCCTGTCTGTGGGTACACCAGAGCTCGCCCGATACCCCGAAATCTTGTCAAGGCTCGAGAGCTCGCCCAACCTACCGAAGCTCGCTGGGAGCTCGCCCATAAGCTCACTCGTTTGTCAATAGGACCCTGATGGCGCGCTCTTTTTCCCTCCGTCCGGTTTGTCCACAAGGGTGGTTTACGGCGAGGTTTTTAATGAGGCCCATCTAGTCTAAGGCATAGTAGTAGGACGAGGCGCGGTAGGGGAAGCGGTGTGAGAGATCAAGACGAGGGTAAGGAACTCTCGTCAATACCGGAAGCCACATAGGCTCGTAAGGTGCCGTCTCACACTCGCACACCTATAAATAAGACCTCTCTTGTACTATTCACAAAAATTCTCACAATTCTGAAAATCAATACAACTCCCATTACAATATTTCTCTCTCTAAGCTCTCTTCTCTTCCTCCCCAAGAACACAAAATCATAAGATTATTGTTTGGTAGAATTAATTAGTTGTAAAGCCACATAAACAAACACAATCAGTAAATTCTATCAACATTGCTGACATAGTTAATTGTCATTTTTTAAGCTTAATTTTTCTTTAAAAAAAAAACTAGCAATAAGTGTTTCTTTTATTTTTCTCCCGTTAGATGAGAAAGAAGAATAAGAAAATTAGTCTTTAATAGGTATGAAAAACGTGCAATACATTTTCAATACTTTTAGTAATTATTTATCACCAACGTGCGAAGCACCTGTAACCCAACTAGTAGTTTAAATACTTGAAATTAAGCATCCTAGTAATTTAAATACTTGAATTGAAAATACTCTTATAATTAATAGTCTCCAAGATTGCTTCTCGATCCTCCGAGATTTTGAAAATATCCACCATACAAATCAAAAGTGTTAGCCGGTGATTGTTGTAGGTTATCAAGTTTAAGAGTATATAAAATAAACATAATAAAAATTAAGAAAAATATATGTAGCGCAAAATATAGCACGAACTATTGGAGATGAATTTCAAATTCTGTTCTAGAGTAGTATGATCTCTGTGATAGAGTGGTGCGAACGGTGAACGGTTGGAGATGACCTAAGTAACTCTTTTGTTACCAACATCTCAAATATGGGGCAAATTTATTTAATTAATAATTTTTATCAAATTGGTTTAATAAAATGGGGTTAAAAGTGGAGGCTTTAGCGATTTAGGGTCAGTCGGTTCTGCTGATACCGACTGGTAACGTGTCTAAGATATTGAAAATATTCTAGGTAGATGTGTCCAGTTGGACGCACTAGAACCGACTGGAACCAACAGTTGCATGCAAACATCATTGCTGTTTTGGAATTTGTGACGTCTCCTATCATTTGACAATAAACATGCCTAAATATATGCAGACGTCTCTAAATTATATACCAATTTCTGCTAACTTTAGGGAAGTGAATTCTCATTTCTATAAATAATGGATTAACCCACCAAATTTAATTTGTTATTTAACTTATTGAAGTTATTTTTTCTTGTACTTTAGTTATATATAATTTTTTCAAACACTCATAAAAATATACACATATTTACTCTTATATTATTATTTGATTAAAAAAATTATTCCTTTAAATTATATATATATATATATATATATATATATATATATATATATATATATATCATTGTTCTAAAAAATGGCCAAGTCGGCTGACTAGGCGCTAGTCGGCCCTGGGCCAACCCGTTTTACCCCTAATCGGCGGAAAAAAAAAGTCTGGAGCAGTAATCAGCGTCTAGATCCGACTAGTCCGCCGACTTGCCGACTAGACGCCGACTAATTTAAGTCGACTAGACAGCCGACTAATGGCCGACTAGGCGCCGACTTATGTAAATTTTTTTTTTCTTTGTACTTTAGAAACTACTTATTCCATTATTAATTTGAGTTCACAATTTTTATTCCCATATCATGATGCTTATCTTTTAATATGTTAAAGTTTAAATTAATATGTGTCATCTTTTGGATTTTAAATTATGACTTTATTTTATTCTTAGTTTCATGGTTGTTATCATTTATAATTATAATTTTTAAAGGTGGTTATATGAATTTTTTTATTTTATTTTATGCATAATGTAGTATTAATTTATTAAATAATTAATTATATTTATCGTTTAGGTGTTTCTGACTAATCCCTGACTAGTTCCCGACTAGTCACTTTAGTCGCTAGACCCTAGTGGTTCGACCGACTAGCGACTAGCGATTTTTAGAGTACTAATATATATATATATTTATATATATAATAACTTTCTATTTTATGATATATAAAATAATATTGTTGAATATGTGATGATTAATTAATTATATAATTAATTATTAATGACAAGTTAGTATAGAGAGATATTATTTATTTTGAAAACTTCCATACTTATTTGAATTTGTCGAATGCATATTAAGCAATTTAATATTTTATTATTTTATCTTAATTAGAATTGAGATAGATATTATTAAATTTAAGATTATTAAAAAATAAAGTTTGAGATTTATTAAATTAGTGTAGATTTAGGAGGAGTTATGGATATATACAATTTTTTTTCTAATAAAAAATCAAATAATAATAACAAAAAGATGATTTGTTTAAAAAATTAAACTAATATGCTATTCAATTTAAATATAATATAAATATCAACATTTAAAAATATAATTCAAGGTAACTATGATTTAAAAAATATTTTATTTTTCTCTTTTAAATTTTACCAAAGTTTATAATCACACAAAATAATAGAAATCTATTATTATAATTTAAAGATAATATATATATTTTCGAGATTAATACACATTGTAAATATATAATTTGATTAACTCTTTAATTTTCTAATAATAAATTTTAACCTACTTAGCTTTTCTTAATTAAGAGTATCACTAATTATAATCCAAAAATCTCTAACTTGCATAAATTCTTTTTTAAATTTTTATTGACTTTAATTTTAATTTTTAAACTATTTAATTTCAAAATTAGTTCTTTGATGAGTTTGAATATGTCATTTTAATAAATAAAATTACACATTGATAAAGTTAATTAAATTTTAAAATTTAATTTGACGTGCCTATATGAATATTATATTATTTATAAATTAATATTTATTTTATTAAAAAATTTAACAATCCAATTTCAAATAATATTTTGTTTGACTCATTCTAATTTCTTGTAAATATAAAATGGGCTGGTTGTTAACATTTGAAAGAGTCAAAGAAAATATTATTTAAAATATGATATATAATTCTTTTTAATAAAATAAATAACAGTATGATGATCCATTGATTAAATATATTTTGATATTTCACAAAAATAAAAAGAACATATTCAACGACAACCGTAATAGCAGACATTTCTCTCTCTATACACGGAAAAGAGTAGAAGCAATGATAGCTCCTTGAGAGTTGCGTACCCAAGTGTAGGTTGATTTCAAGTAATAAAATTTCTCGGGAGACCGAGTATCGAACCACATGGAGATTTGGAAGAAAAAGATATTATCTAGTTGAGAGGTTTAAATAAAGTAACAAAATACTAGAGCTTCGGGATTCTACTTTAGATAAAAATACTAGAGTTATGATCTTGGTTATCTTTGATAACTCAATCGAAATCTAACAATCAAGTGATTTCAATCGGAAGATATAACTTTGAGCACATATAATACTTTTGAAAAGTACCTTTAGAAATTCGAACAAGTTTATAAAATCAATAGTTGATATGTAAAACTAAGCATTTGTTGTGCCAATAAGTCTACAACAAATCAAAGTAATGACACATCAAAACCTCTCTTAAAAACTCTTCAAATGACTAAAGGATTAAAACTTTGAAAATCTTTATTGAATAACCAAGAACATTACTAATACTTTACTAAAGCCTCATCCCTAATTCTAGTAAAATATTTAGCTACTCATACTAATACAATAAGAACTCATATTTCTAAGAGAGATACTAGACTAAGATAGAAGGATTACAAGGAAAATGGGATGCCTTCAAGGGTTGCTAAAGGGCTCTTTATATAGGCCTCCAAATAGTGAATCATGGAGACTTTAGCAACCAATTCACTTGGCCTGTAAACATCAGTAATTTAATTGCCCTTTCTGTCTGAATTTCATCTTGAATTCTGAATGAAAGTTGTAGGCCGTTGGATTAGGTTTCCAAGGAGTCTAAGATCTCCAAAATTGGATCTGTAGATTGTGAGTTATGACCATAATAGTGGAGTTGGTAAAACTGGATTGTTTTTCTCCGCGAATTTATGGTGGTCTATAGAAAAGAGGATATCTCAGCTTGAACAAAATCAACGCCTTTAATATTTCTACTGTGTCTTTATGAATTTCTTGCCTAACCAATGGATTTGGTCTTGTGTAAATTGGACTTTTGTGTGAATTATTTCCCAACATATGTACTGAGATGGCGGAATTCTGAAGCCCTGCATTGATTGTCATTTTGACCATTGAAGCCGGAACTTTTGACACTTGAGCCCTGAAGACAAGTTGTAGAGCCATGAATTAGTGATCAAATACAACTGGAATTGGTTCAATTGGTTTAGTGAGGCTCCAGATATTGTGCAAATACGAAAATGTGTTTTGAGTCCAAACATTGGACAGAATTGGAGTCTTCACTTTTGAGTACAAATACAATCCAAACATGTAAAATTGGATCACTAAAGTGTCTTAAGTATTTAGTACATTGTCTTAGGTGTCAATATCATAAAATTTGGATAAATATAACTCCACTTAAGACCTCAACAATATACAATAGACATAATGGTTAGGTTGAATTATACATATGCTTCTTATTTAAATAGAAAACATAAATACTTATAACTAATTAGAAAGTGTGAAATTATATATAAATACGCTAAACAATACATTATAGTACACAAAATAATACACAAAATAGGTAAAAATACATGCATACTTAAACGCTAATCACACTCCCCAACCAGCTCATTACTAGTCTCTAGTGATGAAAGAGTAACATAATTTTTGTGATGATGCTTTTATTTGCATCTTACCAACTCTTTATTATAATATATCTAAATTAACAAACTATTGCATTTTAGAACTATTTTATGCTCAATACAATCTAGATAGACAGTTTGATAGTCATCCCCTGTTGTGCTCAAGTTAAGTGACCAAAAGATATGGAGTTCACGTCATAATTCTATTATCTTGATATTTTGCTATGGTTAACAACTTTCATGATGAAAATATATATATATTTTTTTGTTTTTAACAAGATAGTTGTTAGAATAAACAACTTTTGCCAGTGGATTTCACACGCCTTACATCTCTCAATGTGGCTAGTGTTTACGCTCAGACTCTATATCGTGAATATTTCTATCATAAGCTTGGTTATACATCCGTCAGTCAATCAACAATGCATGCAACATAATTTTGAAGGACTTTATTTGGTTGTAATGAGGCTTAGGGTGAAGTTATGAAGAAAATCGGCTCTGGATTTTGACTCAAAGTGGTCTGCAACCAAATATAGGAAGAATTATATTTAAGCTTTGATTCGCATCTTCAAATCACTTCAATACTGTCCTTCGTCATCCTCATCATTATTCCGATAAACATCACTTTTTTTTTTCTTTTCTTTTTTTTAACACCTTCACAAGAATAATTCACCTTATTCACACTTTGAGAACTGATAATTATGATTTTGTGGTAAAAGAAAAGGTTTTATTTAGGCTCAAAGGGTTTACTAAGGCATTGAAAAATTCGGTAGGTTTTATTGGAAAAGAAAGGTAAGTCTTAATTGCCTTCATCATTCTTATGTCTGCATACAAAGTGACTGATACAGATTCAAAACAAGTTCTGAAGAACATAATTCATGACAGAGTATCTCACATAAAAGAATGCTCAAACATGCTATTTAGGCACAAATTCTCACAGGGTAGGTTCATATCCACTAAACAAAAGTTGCAGTTTTCTAATGTAAATCTCGTTAAAATAAATTTTTTTTTTTCAACAATCAATTGCAACCATTTGTAAAATAGAAAAATTAGTAGAATTATTCAATTATAGTCCATAATCTTTTGTCACAGTGTGTGTGAAATGAGGATGACTTATAAACATCTATTAGAATGTACTTAACCAAAATAAAAAAAAATGTACCAAGTTTGTTAAATCGCATATATTAAAATTAAGACATCAGTAAATTTAAAAAGTCGTGGTTGTGATGCGTCTCAAAGGTATAAAGAAAAGGTTAATTTTCTTACCCCCTTTACTCTGCCATCTTTATAGTGTTTTTAATATATATTTTTTTCTTTTCTTTTTTAATTTTTTTGGATTTTTTTAAAAAAGAACTCAACTAATCCCCACCCCCCAATTAAAACAACACATTGTCCTCAATGATGAATAGACGGAATTGTAAAAGAGAAGAGATTACCTGATTCCACAGAGAAATTTGTAGCAATAAACCTGAAATACGCAAATAGATAGATATATATATATATGTATTTTTTTTTTAATTTTTAAATTTTTTTTTTTTTTACAAATGTAAATCTAAATCATCCTGACTTATTCTGGGTCGAGTTCCTAACCAGTTTACCTGAGACGTGATTGGGAAACTTTTAATCTCACAGGCATTGAGTTTTTCTATTAATTGTTCTGGATCTGAATCTGCTGTAAAGAGTTGACGTTCTGATTCTTCAATAAAACCTTGTTGCTTCATATGATCCAAAAAAGTTAGTAACCCATCATAATAACCATTAATATTCAGTAGTCCCACAGGTTTTGTATGAATATTTAAACATGACCAACATACAATGTTAAATATTTCTTCCAAAGTAAGAATACCACCTGGAAGGGCTATGAATGCATCATAGATTTCTATCAATTTTGGCATTCTGTCAATTAAGGATGAAATCTGTATTTCCTTACCAATTGTAGTAGGATTAACTCTTTTTATACCTGTGTGAACGACTCCCTGAACTTCAGATCCTCCCCAAGATGCAGTCAAGGCAACATTACCTACCAGACCAAGTGTGCCTCCTCCGTGTACTAGTTTGATATTTCTCCGAGCTAGTATACCACCTAGCTTATTTGCTACTAGAGCAAATTCTTTATTAAGACTATTTCCAGCTCCCCCTAACACACAAATAGAGGTTATTTTTTTAGAAGATGAAGTTGCCATATTTGGACTTTCGAAAGGATGATACGAGTTGTGATAAGCTGAACACTGAATTATATAGACAAAGATAAATGAAAAACGTACCTGATACGATTCGAGAAATACTGTTAAATGAAACAAAAGTCAAAAGAAAGTTAAGAGATTGAGGTCCCACTTGGGGACAGTAGTTGTGATTGTGGCTCACATCTTCCTCTGGTTTTACGTCCAGAAACGGCTTAAACGCCTTCTATGAGTCGAGGATATGCTTCCCATCCAATTTTCTTAGAAATTGGCAAACAGGGTCTTTTAACGTCAGATTCCCGAGACAATGTTCATATTCCTTTATTAATTCAATCCTTAAATCGACTAAAGCTCTTTGCTCTATTCCAATATAATGCGTCTCAGAGGTCCATTGGTTATCCACTGGCCCCTTACTCAGTCCATTTATAATGAAATCTATTTTATTTAATCGATTATCGGAAGCCATTCCTATATTTTTACAACGTATGTTACACGTCCATCTAGCACATTTATAGCAAACTCCCATTCTTTTAGCCCTTCGTTTTTTAGAAAATGAACTTTTACCCAAACCAACCACGCGTGGAACAATTGAATTAGGTAACTCACCTCTAATTCTAACCTTTGCTTCAATCAACCATTGAAGATCGAGTGGTATTCCTTTAATCTTCATTAATCGTAATCTTTCACATCGAGCATAATATATCTTAATCAAATCCTTTTTAATGAAGCATGGAAAGCATTTATTTAAAGAGGCAATTGCCGCATCCATAGTGTCCATTTCGTCGACCTATTCCAAAATGAAAGATTAAAAATTTATTAAACAACAAGAAATTACATTACAATTACAAAAATGCTACTCCCCAAGCTAACATTATAAATTGCTTTGCAATTGCCGCAACAATCCAAGGTAAAGTACCGAATTCTTCTTCTTCATTGAAATAGCAAATAGCAAGCATGACAAAGTAGGCAAGAGTGATGATGGAGAGAAAGATTTTACTCATTTTGTTTGAGTTTATGATAACTTGAAGAGGGGTGTTTAGAAATGGGAGTAAAATTGGGTATTTATAGAGTAATTTTTTTGAAAAAAATTTGAAAACTAGCCGTTCATGACCGTTTGGTAGGATAAGTGGTGGTGATACACTCATCATTGTTACCGTTAAAGTGAGTGTTATAATTTTATTTTATTTTATATATTTTATATACCGGAAAAATAAAATTCACATAATATTACTAGTCGGGTCAGTAAGAGATACTGACTCAATCTCCTTACTAAAATTTCCAAGATATGCTTTTAGACGTTGTCCATTCACTTTAAACACATCACCTGTTTTTGGATTTTCAATTTCAACCGCTCCATTTGAAAATACAGTTCTTATAATAAAGGGTCCTGACCATTTTGAGCGCAAATTTCCAGGAAACAGATGTAATCTAGAATTATATAGAAGAACTTTTTGCCCTATTTCAAAAGTTTTCCTAACAATGTGCTTGTCATGAAACACTTTCATTTTTTCTTTGTAAATTCTAGAATTGTCATATGCATCATTTCTGATTTCCTCCAATTCATTTAGTTGAAATTTTCTTAAAGTACTAGCTTTTTCTAGATTGAAATTAAACCTTTTAATAGCCCAAAAAGCTTTATGTTCTATTTCAACAGGTAAATGACATGGTTTACCAAAGACAAGTCGGTAAGGAGACATACCAAGTATTGTTTTGAATGCTGTTTGATAAGCCCATAGTGCATCTACTAACCTGATTGACCAATCTTTTCGATTTGAGTTGACTGTCTTCTCCAAGATATGTTTTATTTCCCTATTAGCGAGTTCAGCTTGCCCACTAGTGTTTGGGTGGTATGGGGTAGACACTTTATGATGGATTCCATATTTTTTCATTAAATTCTCAAAAGGTTTGTTACAAAAGTGTGAACCGCCATCACTAATAATTGCACGAGGCATTCCAAATCTTGAATAAATATTTTCCTTTAAAAATTTTAAAACAATTTTATGATCATTATTTTTGCAAGGGATTGCCTCAATCCATTTTGAAACGTAGTCGACTCCAACCAAAATATATTGATAACCAAAAGATGGTGGATTAAAAGGACCCATAAAATCAATTCCCCAACAATCAAATACTTCAACAGTTAGGATAGGATTTAATGGCATCATATTTCTACGACTTATGCCCCCTAATCTCTGACATCGATCATAAGATTTACAAAATTCATATGTGTCCTTGAAAAGTGTTGGCCAATAAAATCCACACTGCAAAATTTTTGCAGCGGTTTTTCTTGTTGAAAAATGCCCCCCACAAGCTTCAGAGTGAGAAAAATTTATTATGCTTTGAATTTCATTATCTGGTACACATCTTCTTAATATTTGATCAGGACAATACTTAAAAAGATATGGGTCATCCCAAAAGAAATTTCTTACTTCCCTAAAAAATTTCTTTTTATCTTGAGCATTCCAATGAATTGGAATTTGACCTGTCGCAAGAAAGTTAGCAAGATCCGCAAACCATGGACCTTTAGACACGGTGAATAATTGCTCATCGGGAAAAGAGTCATTTATGGGGCTTACCTCGAAAGATTCATCACATGTAAGTCTGGATAAGTGATCGGCCACTACATTTTCCACTCCTTTTTTATCTTTGATTATTATATCAAATTCTTGAAGTAAAAGTATCCACTTAATTAATCTTGGCTTTGCATCTTTCTTTGCTAGTAGATATTTTAAAGCCGAATGATCAGTATAAACAACAATAGATGAGCCAACAAGATAAGATCTAAATTTTTCTAGTGCAAATACTACATCAAGTAATTCTTTTTCAGTAGTGGAATAATTCATTTGAGCACTATTAAGAGTTTTACTTGCATATATATCACATAAGGTTTCTTATCTTTTCTCTGTCCTAACACGGCTCCAACAGCATAATCACTAGCATCACACATAATTTCAAAAGGTAGAGTCCAATCAGGAGGTTGCATAATAGGTGTAGAAGTGAGCATTTCTTTGAGTGTTACAAAAGCCTTTTCACAAGAGTCATTCCACTCGAATACTATATCTTTTAATAAAAGGTTGCATAATGGTCTTGAAATTGTGCTAAAATTTTTTATGAACCTTCTATAAAAACCTGCATGTCCTAGAAATGATCTAATATCTTTAACTGATTTTGGTGTTGGTAGGTTGGCTATTAGATCAATTTTGGACCTGTCAACTTCTAATCCTTTTGATGAAACAATGTGGCCTAACACAATTCCTTCAGTTACCATGAAATGACATTTTTCCCAGTTAAGAACAAGATTTTTCTCCTCACATCTAGCTAAGACTTTAGCCAAGTTTATTAAGCAATCATCAAAAGAATTTACAAAGACAGAGAAATCGTTCATGAAAACTTCAAGAAAACGTTCAACCATGTCACTGAAAATACTTACCATACATCTTTGGAATGTTGCTGGAGCATTACATAATCCAAATGGCATTCTACGATATGCAAACGTTCCAAAAGGACATGTAAATGTTGTTTTTTCCTGATCTTCTAGTGCAATTGCAATTTGATTATACCCTGAATATCCATCTAAGAAGCAATAAAATTAATGCCCAACAATTCTTTCCAAAATTTGGTCCATAAAAGGTAGAGGAAAATGATCTTTTCTTGTCATTAAATTTAATTTTCTGTAGTCAATGCATACACGCCAACCAGTAACAGTCCTAGTTGGAATCAATTCATTTTTATCATTTTTTACTACAGTTACTCCAGATTTCTTAGGCACAACTTGAGTAGGACTTACCCATTTACTATCAGAGATAGGATAGATAATATCATTGTCTAATAGCTTAATCACTTCATTTCTCACCACTTCTTTCATATTAGGGTTAAGTCTTCGTTGCATCTGCCTAGAGGGTTTAGCATTTTCCTCTAAATAAATATTATGACTGCAAATTAATGGGCTAATTCCTTTTATATCTGATATAGACCACCCTATCGCATGCTTGTGAATCTTTAATACCTCTAATAATTTATGCTCTTGATCATAACTTAACTTAGAGGATATTATTACCGGATAAGTATCATTAGCACCCAAAAAAACATATTTTAAATTTGATGGTAAAGGCTTCAACTCTAAAACTGGTGGTTGCTCGCTTGACGGGGTTGGACTCTTTTCGGACTTTGATAATTGTTCAAATTTGGGTTTCCATTCATTAAGCTTTGAAACTTGTGAAATCATAGGAATGGAATCAAACTCCGAACTGTTATCATTAACACAATCATTTATCAAATTTTCTAATGGAACAGAAAATGAGGTTATCAATTGTTCAAGAGTACATGTCTCAATTACATCAATTTCGTTAGCCTCATCATTACTTTGTGGTTGCTTAGAAATGTTAAAAACATTTAACTCCAAAGTCATATTTCCAAAAGAAAGTTTTAAAACACCATTTCTACAGTTTATTAAAGCATTAGAAGTTGCAAGAAATGGTCTTCCTAAAATGATTGGATGTTGAGATGATGGATTTGAGACTGGGCATGTGTCTAAAACAATAAAATCTACCGGAAAATAGAATTTATCAATTTGCACTAACACATCCTCTACTATACCTCTTGGAATTTTTATAGAACGATCTGCCAATTGAAGTGTGACAGTAGTTTTCCTTAATTCTCCCAAATCCAGTTGTTTATACACAGAAAACGGTAAAAGGTTAACACTCGCACCAAGATCAAGAAGTGCATGTTCTACTTTTGTATTCCCAATAATACAAGATATTGTTGGACAACCAGGATCTTTGTATTTAGGAGGGGTTTCTTGTTGAAATATTGAACTTACACTCTCTGTTAAAAATGCCTTATTTTCAACATGTAGTTTTCTCTTTACAGTACACAAATCTTTCAAAAATTTGGCATAAGATGGAACTTGCTTTATTGCATCTAGTAGTGGAATGTTAACTTTTACTTGTTTCAGAACCTCAAATATTTCAGAGTTTTGGTCCAATTTCTTAATTGGGTGTAATCTTTTAGGAAAAGGAGCAGTGGATGATTTCTTAATAGGGTTTAAATTCTTATTTTCATCTTCTCCTTTATTTATATCTTCATTATTCGGGGTCTGGGTTGACTCAACTTCCTGTTTCTCAAGGTTGATTGTTTTGTCAATTAATTTTCCACTTCGTAAAGTGGTGACAAAATTAACATTTTCTGGTGCATTAGAGGAACTTTGACATTGCCCAGCAGGATTTTGTTGAGGTTGAGCAGGAAACTTTCCTTTCTCAACTGTTCTTAAGGAATTAGTTAAATTAGATAATGTACTTTTAATATCATTGATGGCTTGTGACGTTTGGTTGTTGACGGTTGTTTGTCCTTGCATAAAGGCTTGTAAAGTTTCTTCAAGGCTTTTTATATGTGGTTTATTATGTTGGGTGAAATTGGAATTGGGGTTTTTCTGGGTGGGAAAAGGTTGTAACACACTTTCATTTTTCCACTTAAAGTTTGGATGATTTTTCCAATTTGGGTTGTATGTTTCAGAAAAAGCTGATGGATATGAATTTTGAAAATTAGATAATGCAGTTACTTGTTCATGACACATCTCTTTGAAAATAGGAATTTGTGGGCATTCATTAGTTACATGTCCATTAATGGCACAAATTTCACATATGTCATCATTTTGCACAAATTTTACTTCCTTAGGTTTCTTTAGTTGCAAACTTTCAACTTGTTTTGTTAAACTTTCAATTCTAGCATTTAGATCGTCTTCTTGACTTAAATTATATTTTCCTTTAGAATTTTCAAGCTTAGATCTAATTGAGCCTTCAGAAGTATTTTCATTATACCAAGATTGAGTTTTTTCAACTACATGGTCTAAATACTCAAGTGCATCATCAGGATTTTTATCCAAAAATTCACCATTACACATCATTTCCACAAATTGTTTTGTTTCAGCGTTTAAACCTTCATAGAAGAAACTTACGGTTCTCCAAGTTTCAAAACCATGGTGAGGGAAAACATTTAATAAATCCTTAAAACGTTCCCAACATTTAAAATATTGCTCATCACTCTTTTGGAAAAAATTCTTGATTTCTTTTTTTAAAGCATTCGTCTTATTAATCGGGAAGAATTTTTTCAAAAATTCAGTTTGAATCTGTTGCCAAGATGTAATTGAGTTTGGTTTAAGAGAATTAAGCCAAGTTTTTGCTTTATCTTTAAGAGAAAAAAGAAATAACTTTAGCTTAATAGCTTCTTGAGTACACCTTGGTTCATTAAATGTTTCACAAATTTCTTCAAATTCTTTTAAATGCAAGTAAGGATTTTCAGAGTCAAAACCATGATAATTAGGGAGCAATTGAATCATACCATGTTTAAACCTAAAATTATCTGCATCTTGAGGGTACACTATGCATGATGGAACCGAATTTCGTTGGGGTTCAATAAATTCACGCATAGAACGAACATGCAAATTTTCATTATTGCGTCTTTCAAAATCATTTTGGTTTTGAACATTATCTCCATCAACACTTTCATTGTCTGCCATACTTGATGCAATATTTCTAAAATTAATGTTATAACCTCTTATTAAATGACCACTTATAATATCACGAGTCCAATTATGCATACAAATAAATATAATACAGTAGAGAGATAGAGAGAAGAACTCACAAACTTGTGAGGATAAACCTCACAACCGATGGATTTGTTCTCCGCAAAACCTCCCCGGCAACGGCGCCAAAAACTTGATAGCTCCTTGAGAGTTACGTACCCAAGTGTAGGTTGATTTCAAGTAATAAAATTTCTCGGGAGACCGAGTATCGAACCACAGGGAGATTTGGAAGAAAAAGATATTATCTAGTTGAGAGGTTTAAATAAAGTAACAAAATACTAGAGCTTCGGGATTCCACTTTAGATAAAAATACTAGAGTTATGATCTTGGTTATCTTTGATAACTCAATCGAAATCTAACAATCAAGTGATTTCAATCGGAAGATATAACTTTGAGCACATATAATACTTTTGAAAAGTACCTTTAGAAATTCGAACAAGTTTATAAAATCAATAGTTGATATGTAAAACTAAGCATTTGTTGTGCCAATAAGTCTACAACAAATCAAAGTAATGACACATCAAAACCTCTCTTAAAAACTCTTCAAATGACTAAAGGATTAAAACTTTGAAAATCTTTATTGAATAACCAAGAACATTACTAATACTTTACTAAAGCTTCATCCCTAACTCTAGTAAAATATTTAGCTACTCATACTAATACAATAAGAACTCATATTTCTAAGAGAGATACTAGACTAAGATAGAAGGATTACAAGGAAAATGGGATGCCTTCAAGGGTTGCTAAAGGGCTCTTTATATAGGCCTCCAAATAGTGAATCATGGAGACTTTAGCAACCAATTCACGTGGCCTGTAAACATCAGTAATTTAATTGCCCTTTCTGTCTGAATTTCATCTTGACTTCTGAATGAAAGTTGTATACCGTTGGATTAGGTTTCCAAGGAGTCTAAGATCTCCAAAATTGGATCTCTAGATTGTGAGTTATGACCATAATAGTGGAGTTGGTAAAACTGGATTGTTTTTCTCCGCGAATTTATGGTGGTCTATTGAAAAGCAGATATCTCAGCTTTCACAAAATCAACGCCTTTAATATTTCTACTGTGTCTTGATGAATTTCTTGGCTAACCAATGGATTTGGTCTTGTGTAAATTGGACTTTTGTGTGAATTATGGTGAATTATTTCCCAACATGTGTACTGAGATGGCGGAATTCTGAAGCCCTGCATTGATTGTCATTTTGACCATTGAAGCCGGAACTTTTGACACTTGAGCCCTGAAGACAAGTTGTAGAGCAACGAATTAGTGATCAAATACAACTGGAATTGGTTCAATTGGTTTAGTGAGGCTCCAGATATTGTGCAAATACAAAAATGTGTTTTGAGTCCAAACATTGGACAGAATTGGAGTCTTCACTTTTGAGTACAAATACAATCCAAACATGTAAAATTGGATCACTAAAGTGTCTTAAGTATTTAGTACATTGTCTTAGGTGTCAATATCATAAAATTTGGATAAATATAACTCCACTTAAGACCTCAACAATATACAATAGACATAATGGTTAGGTTGAATTATACATATGCTTCTTATTTAAATAGAAAACATAAATACTTATAACTAATTAGAAAGTGTGAAATTATATATAAATACGCTAAACAATACATTATAGTACACAAAATAATACACAAAATAGGTAAAAATACATGCATACTTAAACGCTAATCAAGCAGCCCAAGCTTGCCACCACCGTCCACCTCTGAAAGCCAACAGCAACTATAGTTGTCGGAATCAATACTCGTCAAGCCACTTACTACCAAATTCGTCCAAATTGTCCACTTCATCGGAATTTATGACTGCCACTCACCCTTTTGTATTGGTAATACTGACTAACTTTATTTTGATAAAATCTCATTTGCTTCCCTTATTTTGATAATATGTCCCGAAAACAACTCTATATAAATAAATTTGCCGAATATCTTAGGTGGGAAAAGCATGAGTAATGAATTATCTGTATTATGAAAACGGTGAAACTTTAATTCAAAATATAGGATTGCTTGAAAAATTATTATGCACAAACTATAATCTCATCTCCAAAAGAATATTTGCATTCAAGGTAATGAATACTCCCTCCGTCCACGAAATTTATGCTCACATTTTTGCACGTGGTTTAATGCAATATGTCGGAAGGTGTTATGGGATATTGTGAGGTTCGTTTTGAGTAAAGAAAATATTTATGGAAAGTTCATATGATATACTTTTCATAAATATTCTCTTTATTCAAAATGGATCTCACAATATCTCGTAATATTCTCCGACATATTGCATTAAACAACGTGCACAAATGTGAGCACAAATTTCGTGAACGGAGGTAGTATATTATTTGCATGCATATATTAAAAGTAGATGCCGGTTCCAGTCAGCATTGGTGCACCCGACTGGACACATGAACCAAGAATTAATGTTCCTTATGCCTTTGACACATCACTAATACCGACCGGCATTAAAATGCTTAAACATTCCACGTTTTCACTCCATTTTGATAAACTAATTGAAAAATGTCTTTAATTAAATAAATTTGGCTAAATATGGAGCATCTCAATATTAATTTGAATAATACTACTCCACATTAGATTGTACAGTCATAGCCTCATATGTAGGATATAGATCCAGAGAAATAGATTTTACTAGTCATAGCGTTTGCACTTCCCAATGCTGAGGGAGAACTTCAATTAATACTTCTTCCGTCCATGAAAATTGGACTACCCTTGTTGTGCACGGTTATTAAGAAAAGTAGATGTTAATGTGTAAAAGTGAGTGTATTAGAATAAAAAAATATTTAATTATTAAAAAAGTACTTGATGTGATGTGTAAAAGTGAGTATATGTGTATAAAAAAATAAAAATAATGATTGTAAGTTTTTCATTTTAGGTAAGTAGACCATTTATTGTGGACGACCATTTAAGGCAACATGGACCATTTATCGTGGACGGAGGGAGTAGCATTTAGAAATGAGTGGTTGGAATTAAAACTTGGTTTCCAATTAATAGAAGTAGAATATCTCATATAATCTCATCTTCCAAACATCAAAAGAATGGGAGAATCGGAGATGAGCATGAAGCTGTTGGAAAAAGGGTGCTATTTGCGGAGGCCAGCAAAGAATTAATGCGTAGATTTTCTCTTCTCCACCCTCATTCGTCTTCTGGGCAAACAGGGCATGGTGGGCTCACTCCCAAACCTACATTCAACCCAACCAAAGCAAGGAAACCAGCATCACCACTCCCAGGGTACTCTGTTCCATCGCCCACCACTGATATAGGTGCGGTTGTTGTTATTATGTGTCTGATGGCCATTTGATTTGTCCCAATACTAATTGAGGACCATTGTTACATATGTGGCTCCTCCTGGTGAAGCTGCAGGTGGCTTTGTGAAGGGGGTGGTTACTTATATGGTAATGGATGATTTGGTAGTGAAGCCCATCACTTTGCTCAACCAGTTTAACATCAAGGACGTGCTTGCTCTCGAGGAGAAACTTGTCACACTTGGAATGAATGAGGTTTGCATCATTCATTTTAATTTGTTTAATTTCTCTAATATGTTAAGCTGTACGGCGGGTAAATGTTACTGTGTAGGCTATTAAGTTGCTGCCTGAAAGCTTCACTGGAGACCGACAAAGTTCTCACCAGTATCTTCCTTTGACCAGTTATTATATACTCCATCTGCTAATTATAATCCTCTATTAATGTTGTTTTGACTATTTTGTGGCTAATCATCTAATATTATATGTATGTTTACTTTGGACATGCATGTATAATCATTTTGTACGTATTTGGTTGTAGCATGTATATGTATTTTGTCTCCTCAATATATTATAAACAAGTGAGGGATGAATGGATGATGTATGTACTTTGGGCCATTGTCTATTAACCCCCTGATGTTATATAGCATATGAATTTTGTACGTATCTTGGCTAGCTAACCATTACAGCCTTTGTTCGTTATTTACATTCGCACTTTTCGTTTGTCCATTTTCAAATAACTTTAAAAGAAAAATTCTCCATGAAATATCTATTTATTATTTAACCTTAACTTTCTTATTTTGTATTCTAAAATAATATTGGGAGGAGAGAAGTATATACTATCTTCATTTTATATATATTTTCGATGGTGAGATAAAGATATTGAAGTGAAAATTAAAACAAATATTTTTTGAAAATATAACTTTTGATAGATGCAAACTTTATTAATTTATTTGGATTTGGTGTCATACAGCACAATTCTGTACGGAGCCGGATCCCCTCCATTTACTAATTCCTCAATTTACTAACATCTCCACCCTCCATTTCAATCTATGGTCAAAAAATGTCCACATCATATCAATTAATTATTCTTAATTTACATTCCATTTAAATAAAAAAGCTCACATAACAATTTTATCCCCTTTCTCCTCTTTTCCAAATTCGTGAATCCTATACTTTTCTGCACCAAATCAGTTTTATCCCCCGTTCTCCTCCCCTTTTCCACATTCCGTGAATCCTTTACTTTTCTGCACCAAATCAATTACTTCATTTCCGAACAATAAAAAATTGAAGATGCAGCGAGCGGTTTTTTCGTCGATCCGTTAAAGGTGAGTTTTTGCCATATTATCTCCTTTTTTATGATCGATAGGCGGTAGCTAGGGCCTAGGGTTGGCGATGTCGTCATGATTTTATTTTTCAATTTCGAAATGCAACTGTGGTGGCTTTAAATTGGATTAATTTTGCTGGTGCAGTGTTTTTTTTTTCTTCTTGTTGGTCTTGTGAAGGCTTGTTTTATAATAGGTGAATTTTTTTTCACATTTGTGAATTATTCCGGTAATTTTACGATTGTTTGATACATGTAATTTCAGTTCATTGATTGCATATTCGTGATTTTGAATGCTTATTATTCATTCACTTTCGTGATTTTGAATGTTTATTGTTCTAAGTTCAATGAGGATGTGGATAATTGACATTTCTTTCTCATATTTGTGATGATGAGGCTTTTGGTTTTGTTGTTTAGTTGATTGCTTTTTATGATGCCTCCCAATTTCATTACTTATGTCTATGATTATGATCATTATAAATAGAAATTGTTATTGGTTTCTATAGAGGCTTTAGGAAATTGTCATTTATGTCTAATAATTGTTCAAAAGCTGAACTTGCCCAGGGTAAGTGAAACTGCGCACCCATGCTGCTCTACAATTTGTTTCATACTTTCTGAGGTTATAGATTTGTAGTTGAGCAGAGTTATTCCATATCTAGACTAGTAATGCCTCTTGGTCACAATTCATTGGTATTTATTAGTGTGATGTCTCTTATGGAAATTATTCTATTTAGACAAATTCTTTATCAAATTCTTGAACTGCAAGGATCCCAATTGCTTTTGATTACCTACTTTTGTCAACTTCGTTTGATTATTATTCCCTCTGTCCCACAATAAATTTCTCACTTTCTTTTTTTTGAATGTTTCACAATAAATTTCTCATTCCATAAAAAACAATAATATTATGTCATATATTAATAAACAAATACTCATTACTTTTTCATAACTTTTCATTATTTTATACAAAAGTCAACACATGGTTCACCATATAATAATAAATAAATATACTTTCTTAAAATAAAAAAAAAGAAAACTTAAAGACGGACGGAGGGAGTAATTGTATTTGTATGATAAAAATGAATTTAATTGGAACTCGTATGGGTTCTCTCAGTATTAAATATGGTATCGATACAATTAACTCGAGACAATTCCCTCCACTTTCCTTAAAAGTATAATAAGGAGAAAGATATTTTAAATTTTCAGAAGTTGATTACATATTTAAATGTTGATGCCAAAGCTGTATTAATATATATGAAATGTAATATTGCATTTTGGCTAGAAAATTGTTTAATATATAACACTTGGCAATATGCATGGATCGGAGGATTAGAGAATAGAGATACAGAAATCATGGGATTTCTACTGGAATTGTCACGAATGTAGATACTTCAGTGGATATATTTATTAGGAAATTATAAATTAATTAATTATAATTTTTTTATAAGTTTGAATTTTTAAATAAAGTAAAATTTCTTTCATGGTAACCCAGCTAAGTGTAATCTCACTCTCGTTAAATTAAATATGAATAATTACAACCCCCCCCCCCCCCCCCCACACACACACAATTAATATTTATGTTTTCAAACGCATTACAAAAAATCTCATATTCCCAGGTGCAGTGTTTTATTACAAAAAAATCACATTTTTTCCATCATTAGTCACTTTATCAAATAATAGAATAATTAACAAAAAAAAAGCACTTGCACGGTTGCACCTGCAAAAAGCTGCGCCACCTCCCTCAGTTATTTCACTTCTTTATTTTATTTACAGGGGTTTTTTTTTTTTTTTTTAATTTAGCAATCTACCTTCTATATTTTTTTATTTATTTATAGTTTTTCTTTTTAGATTTATCCTTTTACCTTATTCTTTTTTATTTCCAAAATGTATAATTTTTGAATTTTTTTATCTTAATTTTTGCAATTTAATATTCAAATGTATATATAATTTTTTTTATGCATATGCCATATATTTATTTTTTTCATACATGTATTCAACTATCGTTTTTTTATTCTTTCATGTGTATATTCCGTTATTAAATTTTGCATAAAGCTTCGGTATTTTATGAATATTAATAAATACTTTCAAATTCTGAATACAATAAAATTCACTAAGTAATTATGTTCAGATTAAAAAAAACCCACATTATAACACCATTCAAAATACAGACATTTCGAATCTTTACATCTTTATCTTGAATAGGAATACAGCTCATTCAAAATTAAAATTGAACAAAATACAACAAAAACTAAAATTAAAATTGAAAAAATAAATACCACAAAAGTTAAAACGAACAAAATATACATCTCCATTTTATTCCGGCAATTGGAGAGAGAGAGAGAGAGAGTTCCTCTTGGACAAAGATGGAGGAGATCCTATCTCAGATGGAGAAGGAGTCTCAGTCGCCCCAGCTGCCTCTACTGCCCCAACTGCTTCTGCCTCATTTTTAAAGGGAAAGAAAAGAAAACAAAAATCAGCAAAGAGGCAAGACAAGAAGGAGGCAAAAAAGAGGAGTCTGGGCAGACGAGCTTAACTTAAAAGTAGGGTTGCAAACGAATCAAATAATTTTGATTCGATTCGATATTTGTATTCGAATTTTGATATTCGTATTCGAAATTTTATGATTCGATTCGATTATTATTCAAATACAAATACAAAATAATGATATTCGATTCGATATTCGTAAGTATTCGATTAAATATTTTTTTATAAATATTATAATGATAATAGTTAGTATAATTATTGCAATTATTATTATTATTATTATTATTATTATTATTATTATTATTATTAT
>JAPKLY010000016.1:39089-98565 GCA_026898435.1 Prunella vulgaris | reverse complement strand
TTATTATTATTATTATTATTATTATTATTATTATTATTATTATTATTTAAGATTATAGACCATTTGAAATTTATGGCTACTATAATTACTATTTCCTCCGTCCACAAAAAATGTGCTCACATTTTTACATGTGGTTCAATGCAATATGTCAGAAGATATTACGGAATATTATAAAGTCTGTTTTGAGTAAATAAAGTATTTATGGAAAGTACATATGATATACTTTTCATAAATATTATATTTATTCAAAACGGACCTCATATTATCCCGTAATACCCTCCTACATATTGCATTAAATCACATGCAAAAATGTGATCACATTTTTCGTGGCCGGAGGTAGTATTATTTTAAGGATGTATGCTCATTAGATAATAACCTAGATACCATATGCATCTATCTTTCAAACTCTCACTCGAGGGTTGTAAATGAATCAAATATTTTTGGTTCGATTAGGTATTCGTATTCGTATTATGATATTCGTATTCGAAATTTTATGATTCGAATTCGATTCGAATTCGGTTTACAAATATTCGATTCGATTATTATTCAAATACAAATACAAAATCATGATATTCGATTCGATTCGATTCGTTTACAACCCTACTTAAAAGGAGCTGATATTCGATTCTGAAGAATCAGATGAACAGGATCATGTATCCATTTGGCTTAGCGAATTGTGTTCGCACACAAATGTAATACCTACGAGCGTATAAGATCGTGTTGTGGTAATAATATTTTTTATAATATTTTTACACTTCTCACCCAACTCTCGTATCTTGTGATCAGAACTAGATAATAATATCAAATAATAAATTCCTAAGCAATATCATTAACCAATTGCAGGCATTCACTCAACAAAATCCCTAAAATATCAAGAGTTTAAGACAATTACAATAACAAACTCATAACTCCCTTCACCCAAAATAAAAGAACTTAGCTCATAATTAATGTGTAAACAAGAATAAAGGAGACAATATGCATTAATAACAATAACATAAATTAATCAAACATTAAAAAAACAAAAATAATTGAAATAAAAGACATCATCACAGAAAATATAAATAAATTAACTACTTGAAAAATATTACCCGAGATAATTGAATCAAGAACTTGCATAAAATCTAAAAACTTGAAAAAATTAATCTACGTTCAAGAAATCAAATTAACAAACCAATCTAAAAAAATTAATAACAAGAATTCAATGTGTAGTAAAAAAATAATCCTTAATCCTAATGAATTATAATAAATTTGATTAATCCTTAATTCTACCAAGAACCTACTGAATACTACCCTACGGCCTAATGCCTGCTAATTCCAAATACGTCCCCCTCCTTTTATAATATGTTCAACGGGCCTATATACCAAAAATTGGGCTTAAAACATAAATAAATGATAACGGCCCAATTCTTTCTCTTCCGACGGTACTAATGACAACCTGGCCCAATTCTTTCCCTTCCTACGTAACCGTAACAGAGGCGAGACAGATTGATGAAGAGGTGGTGGTTGTGAAATCCGGCGTTTACGACTGAGTGGCGACGTGATTTTGGCAGTTTTTTCGGCTGTGAAGCATTTCCGTCCGACGGTGGCTTGCGACGCGGCGGACTTCGGCACACTGAGGGCTTGCTTCATTTCCTGCTGAGACGCGATGGGTGGATTTCTTCTATGGTGGTGCAAATGAGCGGCTGGAATCGATCGGCGCGGCTGTGAGGATTTCTTCGATTCAGTGGAAGATTGGTCGGTAGCCATGGACGGCGAGCTTCAGTGACGGTGGCAAGTTGCAGTTCCAGCGGTCGGGTCTTCGAGTGCAGATCTGGGTTCGTGCGTTCCCGATTTCGGCGAGAATTTAGTTTGCGCGACTTGCGCGGGCGGAGGTTAAATCCGGGAAAGGACCTGTGGTGAATAGAGTAGAATTCCGGCGTTGCAGTGACGGTGGAGCTTCTTGGTTGGGGGCAGATTGGGCGCGATTTCCAGCATAAATCGGTTAATTTGCTTGATAAAGCTATGGGGTGGTGTGCTGTGAGTGTTGGGTGTTGTTGAAGTGGTGGATTGTTGAGGCCTTCAGGGCATAGGCCTGACGTGTGTGCTGATTGAGTAACTCTATTGTGTATCAGTTATACGGTGCAACTCAAGTTCATTTTTAAAAAGCTAAATAATTTATTATTGAAAAATTATTTTTTTTTATCGGTAAATGTTAGTTGTTAGTAGTTAGTTCACCAAGTCTCTTTACACCCAAAAAAATATCTCCAAATCCACTCTTATATCTCTCCTAATTCGTTCCCAAAGGGAATCGAACCCAGGTCACTCGCTTAAATGAGGAGCCTGGTGGCCAGGTGAGCTATCTCCTCCTGGTTTATTACTGAAAAGTTATACTTTGAAAGATACACTTTTCAGTAATAAGATGTGTAACTTTTCAGTAGTATTTTGTGTAATTTTTAAAAAATGAACTTGAGTTGCACCGTGTAACTGGTGCATACAAAACTAATCCGTGTGGATTAGTTTTCCAACAGCTGTATTGTGCGAGATATGAGACCCATTTTTTTTTTTTTATCAACTTTTTTAATCTACATCAATTTATCTACAAAAATAGCAAATATCCTCCTCGACAATTAGCAACAAAATAAATAGTAATTAAGGCCTTAAATGCATACAAAATAATATAAATTCATCTCTAAATGAACACAAATTAATAAAGTATGACCCTAATCACCATTCTTCAAAGGAAGAAGTCAGCTGAGCGCCAAACCATGCTGGTAGATGAGGAGGATCCAGCTGAGGAGATAGCTGGAAAGGGGTCCTTATGTGGTACCAACTGAGAATGAAGTGGTGCACATTGAGAGCTTAGCTGAGGCTTCGCCAGCTGGAGAAAGAGTGGAACAAGCCGTGGACGTCTAGCCCATCAGGCCAGCTCCCCCTACACCCAACCTAGCTCATAAGACCACATCTTCTTCCTTTGAATCCTCACAACTTGAGCCAATTTCACGAACAGGTGGAGATCCTTCTTCTATACCCCAATCTCCACCTACACAAACCCAGGAGCCAACCCAGCCCGATATTAATCAACCTTTCTAACCTACCTTCTACATAAGAAACCTCACCTAACCAACCTCTACCCACACAAGAACCCCCAATCATTCCTCCACCTCCTACACATTTGCCATCAGTTGAAACTACATCCAACATCCCAGCTGACCCTGCACCAAGTACAGCTGGCAATGAACCAGAGGAATTAGCTCCCTCTGATGAGCCAGCAGCCAACCCCGCTCCACTATCCTTTGCCTTGCCATCCTCACCTCCACGCTCTACCTCAAATACCTTCTCCAATCTTCGCCCCAAAGACAAGATTAAAATAGATTGTTCACCCTAGCCACTTGCCATCTCTCCCGTTATATTCCTTCTATCTTTCAACACCCAAAAATAGCTGACCTGATCACTGAAGATTTAGTTTGGGCGTGGTTAAGAGAGGGGCCAATGGAGAACTTGCTCAATCTTCTAAAGGGGATGGGTGAGAGCACATTTGGAGAGTGGAAAGACGCTTTGAAGCGCGCCATAGGAGTAAATGGGCCTCATCTGTCCCAGAGTCAGAAGCCTTTGATATATCAAATGAGGACTTTTGGGTTACCCGCAGCATGCTGAGGCAGATGAAGAGTTTTTGTTGGTCCCGAAACGAGTTAAATCAGTGTATGGGGGGAATACACTGATGTCAGATTTTTTCGAAACTCAGAAAAATACTCTTACACACTCAGTCAAGAAGATCTTGATAATACTCACTTAAACTGATAGTCCGCAGGGGCAGTAGGGACAAGTCAGCAAGGAGTCAGATATGCTGAGTATGAGTTTTGTGCCCAAAAGCTCAGTAGAGATAACAGACCTACTAACCGCTCGGAAGCAAGTCAGTTGGACTACTATCTCAGTAAGCTAGAGTACGTGCGGAATGTGAGACCTTAGTTTCTTCTCGTTTTAGTTTCTGAAAATGTTTTCTCTGACTTTGCTTAGAAAGGGGTGGTTAAGGCGGGTGCACAATTTTAAAGGTCAGGATGATTGATTCAGCCTGATGGTTTTAAAACAATGCAAGTATGCTAAGTTTATAATGAATGACAATATGATCCTGAGCAAGAATGTAAATCAGCACACGAGGGATCTTTGGGTTGACATTATCAGACTCACTGACTCATCTGACATCTCATTCCTGATTTATGCTTTTAGCTCCCCCTTCAGCTGAGCCAGCCTGGCATCGATCAGTTTGGTCACCTTGTCCTCCAACTGCTGATCGATCAGCTTGGTCACCTTGTCCTCCAACTGCTGATCGATCAGCTTGGTCATTTTAGAATCCTGCTCAGCCAGGGCGTCTGAAGTCAACTTCTTGCAAGCCTGAACCGTCTCCTTAGCTTGCCCTACAAGAGCTGCGACTTCCACATCGTGAGATGTTCCTAGTTCAGAAAAGCAGTCCAACCCAGCATGTATCTCCTTCACCATCTGATCCTGATCCCGTTGCACCTTCTGTATAAGATAATTCATCAGTGCATTGTACATATTGCACTGATTGATTCTCGTATTGTGAATGTTAAGTTGTCTGCAGACACCAGCATGCGCCCGTGACCACATCCACCTTCTCTGAATACGAGCACCAGGAACACGGACGAGATCACTTGAACCTTCTCCTGAAGCCTCAGCAGTCCCGGGTCCGAGGGGTGCGTCATCGGCCGGTGCACTGACTCTTTCAGTCGCACCTTGCTGACCATCATCAGCAATCATTACAACCTTTTCTTTTTCTCACTCCTTCTCCACTTCCATCTCCTGAACAGCCTGGTTCTCCACCTCAACCATCTGATCATCACCCTTCACAGCCTCCACATCCTGAGGTTCACCTTCAACAGCCTGAGGAACTATAGCCAGTTCCATTCCTTCCCCTTCTCTCCTCTCAGGTTCAGCAGCCACAGCCTCAGGATAGTTATTCCTGACAGTCTGAATAAAGTCAGAAATTCTGATAAGCTTGTTCAGAGAGTTTACCTCAAAAGCATCGAAGAGAGCTGCTTCTTCATCAACCAACTTATCCCATCCTTTCTTTTCGCCAAGGAGGGCGAACTCAGGAAATTTCGCACTTCTAATCATCGCATAGGTGCGGAATTGCACTAATGCTTCCTTCTGAGAGGCGGAAAGATCAGGGTATCTTCGATCAACCATTCCAGCGGCCTGACCCCGAACCAGGATTTCGAAGTCAGTCGCACTCCTCTCATCAGGAGCTGGAAATGACCATGGAGCCTCAGCGTGCTCCTCCACATTCTCACCAACCTTCTCTCCTTCTTCCAAACCCTCATCCTTCTCACCATCTCCACCTTGTTCCTCCTCAGCAGCGGTTTCCCCCTGACCTTCATCAGAACGGACCTCCTCGTTCTGATAGTCAGCCACCACTGCATGTATTTGAACATCTGCCACATCCTGTTCATACACAAAGGGTGCTGACTCTGAGAGCGCGATCTCTGAAACTATAGCAATCGGAGATACATCTAAAACCGGAGTCACCTGCTGAGTTTCCTTCTCCGGCTGAGTGTCCTTCTCTTTCTCCTCAGCCGTTTCCTTCACCTCCTCAGTCTTCTTCTCTGAATCAGTTGGCTTTCTGTACTTGATGATCAGAGTCTGCTTCGTCTTTGGCTCGGAAGATTTAGCAGTCTTCTCATCAGCTGATTTCGGAACCTTCTCCTCCGCAGGCTTGCTCGCCTTAGCCTTGACTTCAGCAGTCGCGGTCACCTGAGCCCTTTTTAAGGTTCTTTTCTTCTTCTTCTTCTTCTTCTTCTTCTTCTTCTTCTTCTTCTTCTTCTTCTTCTTCTTCTTCCCAGCGACATCAGATAAAGATCTGAAGAGATCAACTCGAGCTGGGATCTCGATAGACTGAGATTGGTCCACGTCTTCAACTGACAGACTCTCCACCATCAGAGATATTTTTTTGCCAAAATGCACATGTTTGGCGAAGGTAGCCTGACCCTCCGGGGAATATGCGATCTTCTTGGACTCAGCCACCAAGAGTTGCAAGAAGTATTCCTCCCAGTTGAAAGATCTCATTGACCCGTCTTTCGCAGCCATCATTATGTTCAGCTTGGGCCTGGAGATCTGCTCCAATCCGCCAACAATACCCATCACATTCTGACTTGTCAAGTCATAGAAGTGGCGAGCGGTCATCCAGAGAATGATTTTGTTCAATCTTGCCTTTAACGAAGCCACACTGTCACAGAGAGAACTGACGTAATCTTGTTCTTGCCCCACTCCATACTCCTGAGGCAGCGTCCTTGAGGCTGGAAGATTGAACAACCTCTTGATCATCTCTCTGATGTTCACAGTGGTCCATTTCCTCTTGGTCACAGTCTCACCCTTTTCCACCATGCTAAAGGAGGTCGGAATACATGTCTCCCACTCACCTTCCTTGTTCTGCACCATCTTCAAATAAAATGCAACAACAAGATGAGGGTACAACCTCTCGGGCTTAGCAGTGACAAATTTGAGAAGCCCAGCATTCTCAAAGAGTTCTTTAGTGGGAATGATATCTGGATTATTTGAGGAAAAATCCGCCACTGGTTCATAGCAAACCTATTCCTTCAAGTGAAAAGTATTACCAAAGAACGAGTTTGCAGAAGGTGAACCCATGGATGAATGTTTGAAGAAGGTAATTTGCAGAGAGAGAGAGAGAGAGAGAGAGTATATAGCAAGAAAATATTTTAGTTGCGTAAAGGACGCAATGACAAAATCTTCTTCTATTTATACTAAAATTCAGTTTTAATCGGACGGCTCAGATGAAATGACTTATGAGATTCAACGGATGAGATCAAAGCGGAAAAATGCATGGACGTGGATTGAGCCATTCCAGTTTTCAAAGTTAATGATTCAAAAACTTTATTGAAAATCGTTCCTGTCCATTTGCATTAAATGCGCGTCAGAACATGTCTGTATTTAATTCAAATAATTACATTAAATAATAACTGAATATTAAATGAACGACTGAGATTGTACGACAAAAGGATTTGATTTGACAAAACGGCAGACAAAATCAAAGATGATGTAAGCATGATATGATGACTAAAGTAGATTCAGGAAACATACCAGTCAGTCAGATATAGTCGTCTGACTGATACCACATATGACCTATCAGGGTGACAAGCCCTGAGTTCCGTGTCCTGAACCTTAGTCAGTCTAAACTGATCATCTCTTTTCAATGTCTGTTTCTCCTGACAACCATTCACCCTCTCTCTATAATCCCTTCACCATGATCCTAAGTTAGTCATTCCCCCTGACCTTGTTCATACTGAACTGAGATTCAGACTGAATCTTCTACGCCTGGGTCAAGGAGTCCTAACTCTACTGACAACTCAACAAACCTGGTTTCAGGCAATGCCTTAGTCAGGATGTCTGCTCTCTACTTGTCAGTAGGGATCCTCTCCATCCTTATATCCTTCTTCTCAACATGATCTCTTATAAAGTGATGCCTAATGTCTACATGCTTACACCTTGTGTGTAATACTGAGTTTTGGGATATGGCAATGGCACTATTATTGTCACAATAAATTGGGACTTCAGTGGCCTCTACTTGGTAGTCTCTCAGTTGTTGCTTCAACCAAAGGATTTGGGAGCAACAACTGTCTGCCGCTATATATTCAACCTCAGCAGTAGACCTTGCAACACTTGTTTGTTTCTTGAAAAACCAAGAGATCAGTTTGCTCCCTAGAAACCGACATGTGCCTGTAGTTGATTTCATATCAATCCTACAGCCTCCATAATCAGCATCAGAATAACCTGTTAGTTCTAGGTTGTCATCAGAGGGATACCAAAGTCCTAAATTGACAGTACCTTTCAGGCATTTCAGTATCTTCTTGGCACTCTCTAGATGACTCTTCTTCGGATCAGACTGATACCTCGCACAAACTCCAACTGCATAGGTTATGTCAGAACGACTTGCAGTCAAGTACAATAACGAACCAATCAGTGCCCTATATTCAGTCTGATTCACTGAGGTCCCCTCCTTGTCAGGATCCAACTTCTCATTTGTGTTCATGGGAATATGTGAGACTTTGCTGGTCTGAACTCCAAACTTTTGAATCAAATCTCTCGCATACTTGGACAGATTTATGAAGAATTCGGAGTCAATTTGCCTGACTTGAAGACCTAAGAAGAAGTTCATTTCTCCCATCATTGACATCTCAAACTTCCCCGTCATCAGCTTGAAGAATTTCTCACAAAGCTTCAGGTTTGGTGATCCAAAAATTATGTCATCCACATAAATTTGGACTAAGAGAATGTCCTCCCCTTCGGATATCCTGAAGAGGGTCATGTCCACTATTCCTTTCACGAACTCGTGGTCTAATTAGGAATTGGGAGAGAGTATCATACCAAGCTCTAGAAGTTCATATCGATCAGGTGAGGAACCTTGGCCTTTCCCTTTGGTTTTGGCCTGAGTTCCTCAGCCTTTTGCCTGACAGGTTCAGCAGACACTTTCTCCTTCCCTTTGCCTTTATCCTGGTGAGCAACACTTGGCCCCTTATGAGAGTTGCTCCATGAGGCAGCTCTCTTTTTCTTGAGCAAAGGGTTTTTGGAGCTATCATAGCCCAACCCTACTTTAGCACCATCGATATGCTAAGAGATAACTGTTAACTCATCAACCACTAGGGAAGATTTGTGTAACTTCTCCAGCTTTTCCTCAAGATGCGAATTGTGCTTTTTCAGGGCCTCAATTTCAGTGGTATACTTCAGCACCAGCTGATGGTCAGCAATCTCCCTTGCCATCTGCTCAAGACCCAAAGCAGCACGCTCAGCCCTAAGGCAAGTGTACAGCCCAGCATCGAGCAATTGGCAGAGATAGATCCGCTCAACTTCCAACTGTTCCTGAACTAGGAACCGATCAACATCACGATTCTCAATCAGATAGGTCACGATGACATTGAGTCGTTCAACCTCAGTCGGAGCTTCATCATTCCAATTACGAACCTCAAGAAGCTCTTTCTGAAGGCTTACTAGTCTCAGCACCTCATCAGTGTCTCTAACTCTGAGAGACTCAGTAAGTCGATCATTCTCACCAGCCAGTTGTGCATTAACCTCCACTGTCTGAGTATGAGTCTCCTGTAGCCTTGAGAAATCAGCCATCAATTGCTCTAAAGCGAGCTGATAGTCGAGATCTCTTACTGAGTCTGAGCTGAGCTCAGGTCCGTGATCAGGAGAAGAGGCAGAAGAACATACCTCATCATCTGCCATCAGGCAGAGGTCATCATACTCCTCATCGGAGAAGAGTTCAGGGGATCGGCGTCCTGGGCCATTTGAATCTGAGGAGTCCTCAGCAATCATTGCTCTCTGATCTGACGCCCTGAGATCTCTTTTAGCTCTCCGATCTTCTCTCTCTCGAGCACTGAGCTCCGAACAATCATACTGATAATGTCCGGTCTTCTTATAGTGATAGCAATGATCTGCATCACTAACACCCGGTTTATCAGTGTACCTCTTTTCAGCTGACTCCCTCCTGCTCCCTGATGATCGATCAGGATTGGAGCTGGATCTTCTGAGCTCAACATCATCTCTCCTTCTGGAGCTTTTCTCATCTCTCCGGCGCTCAGGCTCATCTCTTTCTCTCCTGGAATCGGAGCCCCTCCTCTCTTCCCTCCGAGGGCTCGATCTCTTGGGGCTGGAATACCTGCGGTCATGAGAGTCAGTATAAAACTTCTTATACCTGTCAAAACGAGAGTTCAACTTCTCGAATCTTCGTGCCATTAGGCTGTATTCCGAGGCTAGCTCATCCCTGTTCATCTCCTTCAGGGACTTCGAACCAGTTCCAGCTCCAGGCTCAGGAGTAGCTTTAAGAGCCACGCTCTTTTCCTTCTCAAGTGTTTTCTCCTCAGTCACGTCCTCACTGACTGCACCCTTCATCTTTCTCTTATCGAGGTCGAATTCCAGAGCCTTTAACTCTGAGAAAAGGTGAGAGTAAGGAACGTTCGTAAGATCACTCCTGTATCCCATCTTTCAGGGAGATAGTTAAGGATTTTAGAAGACACCTCCCTCTTGGGAAACTCCTTCCCAAGGGTTGCTAGCTCGTTCATCATCTTAATGAAACGAGCTTCCATCTGATCTATGGATTCTCCATTAAGCATCCTGAATGCCTCGAACTTCCTGATAGCAAGATCGCACTTGTTCTCTTTAATCTTCTTAGAACGCTCACTCATGTCCACCAGGGCATCCCAGATCTGCTTAGCCGTCTTCAGATGCATCAGCTTGACCGAATTCTCATAAGAAACGGTGTGGAGTATAATGTTCTTGGCAACATTATCCAGTCCGATTTGCTTAATCTGATCAACAGTAAGCGCAGACCTCTCCACAGGCTCATCTGATGTGTGTTTTGAATTACATTTTTAACTTTGTCTATTTTGAATTATTTGACTTTGTGTATGATTTATACTATATTTTGAATTATTCGAATGATTAGGCACCAATATTTGTTCATGATAGTGGAGGGTAAATGAATCAAGAATCCTAGGGTTAAAAATCAAGAGGGATTGTGTGCACCTAAAATCTCATCATTCACATTTTCGTGATTTCTATTTTAATTAGATTTAAGACCAAAACCATGAATGTACATTATATCTTTCTTTTACTTGAATAGTTTGACCAAATTATTTGGAGGGGTCCAAACTCAAGGGTAATTTTGTTTTACAGGAGATATTGATAATTCTAAATAATCATCTATTTAGATACAGATAATATTCTCCATACCATGTGGAGTTTTGATTAAATTAGTATTATTTAGATAGAATTTTGTGTGTAATAGTTTCATAAGTGAAATGAAGTTTCATTATTAATATCGGGGAGGAGTGAGATAAATTGTTTCATGAGTATTTTTTTCATATTGTTCTCATTTTTAAATTTAAATAAAATTTAAAGGTATGGGTAGAATGAATATTTATCATATTAATAAAATTATTTTACATTAATGTTTATAATGATTTGAATTAATATTTAGAAATATATAATTACATATATATGATAATTTTATAAATACTAAATATACAAGTATTACATAATTAAAATATATAATTTTATATTAGTATAATTACATAATATAATAATAATAAAGTAAATATATAACATTTATTAGTTAAAATAAAAAGTATATATATTGTATATATATATTTAAAATGAATTATGGAACAAGAAATACTACTTGGCAAAAGCGCAAGAAACCCATACATTCATACGAGAGGTCACGGGTTCAAAGCCCCTCTCATGCAATAAATAAAGCTCTAGTTTGTGGGTTGGCCCGTGGGTCAGAGCCACGAAGTAATATTTTTTTTAATCTGGTATTTTACGAGGGAATTAACGAGGGTTCGAACCCTCGCAAAGCTCGCGAGTGCCTTCCCTCGCCACATTACGAGGGACTCCCCTCGCCAAGGCCAACGACGGACACCCCCTCGCCAACTCGCAAGGAATTTACCCTCCCTAAACCTAAGAGGGCCTTCTCCCCTCGACCAGTACTAATAAAAAGTTATTACCTTTAAAAATCATCAAATTAATTCCTTTTTGTATCTAATTTATTAATGTATATATAATTTAATAAATTTTAAAAAATATTATAAATTTAATAATTTACTTTACTAATTTTTTTTTATTCATCTTTTTTCAATTAATAGTATATAATTCCAAATTGTGTCTTTTTTTTTTTAAATTCATCAAATTAATCATTTGATACTTAATTTAAATGTTTATATATTTCAACCATAATAATGTAATGTTATAAATTTAATAATTTACAATACCAAATTTTTAATTTGTTCATTTTTATTCAATTCTTTGATACTTAATTTAAATATATATATATTTCAACCATAATAATGTAATGTTATAAATTTAATAATTTACAATACCAAATTTTTAATTTGTTCATTTTTATTCAATTAATTGTATATAACACCAAATTAGTCACAATTTTAAATATTATAAATTACTAAAATTTGATTTTAAAAATTAACTTTGATGTAATTAAACATACAATAGTAAACATTTAAAATATATTAACATAAAATTAAAATACTTAATATTCAATTCAAAAAGAAAAGAAAAAGAAGTGTTCAACATATAAATTAACTACCTATTAGAATTAAAATCGTCCCATCCTTCAAGATCTCCACCGTCGTCAACCTCATTCGCACGAGGAGATGCACCCACACCGGGACCACTACCCGCACCATGACCCGCACCACAACCCACACCGGTATTTGCCTCATCATCTGAGTCCTCCGGAAGTGGAATGTCGGTCTGCTCGAAAACTAGAGTCAACCAAGCTTGCATATTCCTTTCTTTTCTCTCTTGCTTGGACACCTTGTCCTTCAACTCGATCACTTCATGCTGCAGATTGATATTTGGCTGAGAGGACATTGAATATGATGATGAGGTCCGGCTGTGCGTCTGACGGACAACCTTACTGTATCCTCCCAACCCTAGTATCTTGCCCCTATTGATTCCGGCCAAATCAATATAGAGGCGGTCCTCATCAATAGTGGTAGGTGTAGGGTTCTCCGGAGTAGGTGCCGCTTGTATCTGAGCCTCATCGAGAGCAGTCCTGAACTTGTTCTGAAATTAAACAAAATAAAATATTAATTTTATTTTAATAGAATAATTAAAATCTATTTACAAGTACATTCTAATTAGATACTTACATGAAGCTCAGTGGTGCGGGAATATGTGGATTTCCCAATCTCATTCACTGGGTGAAGAAAGGAAAGACACTCGAACAGTTTGGGCTTCCGTCCGTGTACTTGCTCCTAAAAAAATTAATTATAATAATTTAATTAATTATAAATTAAGAATTAAAAATCGAAATACTTACAATGGCGAGGCCGTGCTCTTAAGCGGTCCGGGAGCCACCCCGATGTATGGCGACTCCTTCTCCGTTAGGGTTGCTCATGCGATTTTCTCGCGCCTTACGAGCTCTCTCCTAGTGCTCCGGATCACTCCAGTAAGCCACCAATCCTTCCCAGATCAGCCGTCCATCAGCATCCTTCCCCAAGTCAACCGTCTTCCCTGCTACACACTTTCTCTTTAACTTGCAGTCGATTTCCTTCATCCTGCCCTATGCTATATTGTACCATAACTCCTCCACCCTAGCATCGTCTGCCGGATCTCAAAAGCACAATTTCTATAATTCAAACAATTTCAAATAATTAATTATTCAACTATTAATAATTATTCAAAATATTAATAATTATATACCTTAAACTCTTCAAACATCGCTTTCCTCGTGGTCCCAGGTACACCAGTCCACGATCCTACTCCGTAAGGCCATGTGACCGACAATATGCACGTCGTGACGTTCTCAGTGACCACGTGGCTCGGAAGCAAGCTGGATTATAAAAAATAATATTAGTAATTGTTATATAACAATAAAACAAAATAAATATTTAATTTACTTACTGTCCCTCCTTTACTTCAATGAACTGTCGGGTCTCATGCAGAGGGTGTTGCCGTGATGAAGATCCGGCAACTGATGACGAAGGTCCGGCCCCATGAGACTGGGAGGGCGGGGGCATCAGAAACTCAGGGGCTCGAATCTCTGGTAAAGGGAGGACTAGGCCTCCTTCCTGATCCCTCTCCCTCTCCCCTGACCGTCACCCTCAATCTGATCGGGTTGTTGACTCATCTAAACCAAATTGTACAAATAACAATTCAATTTAACAACTAATACTATTAACAATTATACACTAATACTATTACTATTATACACTAATACTATTACTATTATACACCAATACTATTACTATTATACACCAATACTATTACTATTATACACTAATACACAATCATAAACATAATCAACATATATACAAAATCATAAACATAATCAACATATATACAAAATCATAAACATAATCAACATATATACATAATATACAAAATCATCATAAACAATATATACAAAATCATAAACATAATCAACATATATACAAAATCATCATAAACAATATATACAAAATCATCATAAACAATAATAAACAAAATCATACAAACAATAATAAACAATAAACAATAATAAACAATAAACAATAAGCAATAATAAACAATAAAAAATATACTGTAAAAAAATACTTACCTTTCACCGGAGGAGGCGCTGTAAAAAAATACTTACCATCATAGTTGCGAGGCTCGTTTCTAATCCTCGTTTGAACTTGATCGCCGAAGTAATAAGAACAGAATGTACCAACCTCTTCAGTAAGATAAGCATTAACAATGGATGCTTCAATGTGTGCTGTATTTCCAATATTACGTTTCAAGTTGTGGAGATACCTAAAAATAGTAAATTCAATACTTAATGGACAATAAAATAACATAAAAATTAGAAAGAAACAAATAAATAAATAAATTTATACTTACCTCTCAAAAGGGTACATCCACATATACTGCACTGGACCACCATGTAAAGCTTCATACGTTAAATGAACAGGTAAGTGCTCCATCGAGTCAAAGAAACTGCGTGGAAAAAGTTTTTCCAACTTGCACAATATAACAGGGATGTCTCTATCCAAACGCTGCATGTCGTCCACTTTAATCATTGAGGCTGTTAAGTCTCTGAAAAATAGACTCAATTCTGTGATGACACTCCATACATGCTTCGGAAGTGAGTACCGAAAGGCAATCGGTAGCAACCGCTGCATAAAAACATGACAGTCATGACTCTTCATCTGACCGATCTTCCCAGTTTCTGGCTCAAACGACCTACCCATATTGGACACGTAATTGTCCGGAAAGCGCAGTTCCTTCACCCATTGACATAATTTTTTCTTCTCTACTCTGGAAATTTGGTAGCATGCTTGTGGAAACTCACCTGGTCGTCGGCCATTGGACAGACTAGGATGAGAACAGAACTGACTTAACTCTTCTCTGGATTTTGCAGTGTCTTTGGTCTTGCCTTCTGTATTCAAAATCGTGTGGAACAAGTTATCAAACACATTCTTCTTTATATGCATCACATCCAAGTTGTGTCTAATCAATAATTTACTCCAATAAGGCAACTGATCCCAAAAGATGCTCCTCTTCTTCCAACCTCCTCGGATCCGTTTATTGTGTTCCATTGCGTGCTCCTCAGTCATTTTCCACAAGTCAGTTACTGTAACCTCTCTCAACAACGAATCACTTAAAATAAAATGTGTATTGTTAAACTAAATACATCAAACTCTTATAATATTATAAACAATGTATAAATACATGTTCGAACTCGTGGCCTTGGACGCTTTACAAGAGGTTTACCATTTAGAAAATGTCCCTCCGAAAGGCATGATCATCACATAGAAACTTCTTGTGGTTGTCGAACCATGATATCTTTTTACTCTTTGGAAGATAAAATTCATCAGACTCATCCATGCAGTACGGGCACGCTAGTCTTCCAGCTGTTGACCACCCAGATAACATAGAATATGCAGGAAAGTCGCTGATGGTCCATAAAACAGCAGCCCGTAATGTGAAGTTCTCCTTTCGGTACACGTCGTACGTCTCTACTCCCAAATGCCACAAATATAATAACTCTTCAATCAACTGCTGAAGGTAGACATCCAGTTTATGCTTCGGGTTGTGAGGACCAGGCACCAACACAGTGAGAAATATATGTTGAGGCTTCATGCACAACCAAGGGGGTAGATTTTACGGAGTCAACAAAACATGCCACAAAGAATACTTCTTCCCGTGCATACCGAATGGAGCAAATCCGTCTGTGCACAAATCAAGTCTCACATTTCGCTTCTCACTCGCAAAATCTGGTAACTCTCTATCAAGATGTCTCCATGCATTAGAGTCTGCAGGATGACGCATCTCTCCGAAATTCTGATCAGAACACTCCTCAGCATGCCATGTCATGTCTTTTGCAGTGACACTCGACTGATATAACCTCTCTAGACGAGGAGTGATGAGAAGATAATACATCGACTTGAAAGTTGTCTTCTTCATACGATCAGAGGGTTTGAACCTATGGTGGCTGCATATCCTGTACTGATTAATGCTCTCGTCGTCGCCCCAAAACAACATGCAACCATTGGTAAAACAATAAATCTTCTCAAACGGTAAACTCATATCCTTCAACAGCCTCTTACTTTGATAGAAATTTTCTGGCGCTGTGTTCTCTTTAGGTAGGGCCCGTTTAAACAATTTTGCTAATTGATTGTAGACTTTCTGACTCACTTTGCCTTCAGTTTTGATGGACAACATCTGAGCGTTGAATGACAACTGAGTCTCAGTATCACAACCAGCAAATAATTTTTGATCGACAGATTTGAGAATCTCGAAAAATTTCTTTGAACGGGGATTTGGTTCCTCCTCCATGGCTGTATGGTGAACACCCAAACCAGACTCATCAATCATCGTATGATATCGTTGGAATTCATCTAGCTCATCCAATGGTGTAGATGGGTCGCAGCTCAAACCACCAATCTCAAATCTCTCACCTCCACAACTACTCAACTGATCATAGAAGGCAATCACTGTTTCCAAATTATAATTCCACCTTCTTTCGCCATGTCCGGTCCAATTATAATAAAATGGAGCAAAACCGAACCTCACAAGATGAGTTTTAACCTCATCTATGCTAAAAAAATCTCCTGTTACTGCACTTTTTGCCTGAACAAGGACATCTAATCCGACCCAAACTATCCATGCAATTTGGTTTACTACAAGCAAACGTAATAAACTCATCAAGTTTCTCGCAAAATTCATAGTTCATATTTCCTTGTATCAAACGAGGCATTTCATACATCCAACGACGATCAGGGAGTTCCATCTGATACAAATTAAAAATACATCACATATAAATTCTAAAAAAATTCGACAGAGTTTCGACTATAAACAAACATATCCAATTTTTTTAAACAAAATCAACTATAATCAATTACAATAATTATTCACATTATCATTTTAATACATGCATATTATAAATTCTAAAATTTAATTATTCACAATAACACTTAATTATCAAATATATATATATATAATACACAAAATTAAAAATTAAACGGTAAAATTGTAAAAATGTACGGTGAATTAGCGAAGCAACGAGCACAATATAATAATAGACCTCCACAATTGCCACCAACACGTTGAAACAATGCTTGTTTGAATTTGGGAGGATTTTGTGAGAGGAATTGGGGTTTTTCCCCCGAAAAAACTGAAGAAAAAAGGGGCAGCATGTGTTCTATAATCGCGTATTAGCGACCGCTTAGGCGGTCGCAAAATAATAAAATTGAATGGGCCAATAATTGCGCAACAACCCAAAATCGGATCTGAAATTTGCGACCGCCAAAAGCGGTCGCTAAATTAAAATATATTTGCGACCGCCGAAAAAGCGGTCGCTAAATCAATATTTCCCTTTGCGACCGCCAAAAAGCAGTCGCTAATATTAATACCCGAACCGGGTCTTTAATTTTGGGTTGGCGGCTTCGGTTTCAACATTTTGCGACCGCCTAAGCGGTCGCTAATCTCAGTGAATTATTTGTGACCGCCTTAAAGCGGTCGCAAACTTGGTAAATAAATAATTTGCGACCGCTTTCCGGCGGTTGCAAAACGGTCGCAAATTTTTCAAACTTCACCAAAACGCTGAAGCGGTCGCTAAACTCTATTTTTGCGACCGCTTTTTTGGCGGTCGCTAAAACGCGCCTTTTTTTTTGTAGTGAATCTTCAAACGGATATATCAACTGTAGAGTCTTGAACTTTGCAGCTGTAGGGTCCTAAAAAAAAATAGAAACTGACTGTAGAGAAATATTACAGCTGTAAGGTCATGTCATAGCTATAGGGTGATCAATTATACAGCTGTAGACTTTCCTTTTAACAACTATAGTTTTCTAAGCCAATTTTCTTAATTCAAGATATTAGTTTTAGTCCAATTAGAATACATATTTTGCACACATCAAAATCTAAAAAGGTACTTAACAAAGCCCTCTCTAACCTTACTCCCCTCTTTAAGTCCCTCACCATTTGACCATTTTTTTTGTAATGTTCCTAATTAAAAGAAATACGAAACAAAAACGAATATAAACGACACTTAATTTTATTTACTCTCTTTAAATAAATTTCGTTCTCAAAATTTACTAACGTACCTCCTAAAAAATATAAAGGTAAATCACTATTTCTCAAATTCCATTAAATCGTACGTACATTTGAATTTTAAAATAAAAATTTATCAATTTTAAAACTTTTCATAAAAATATAGATTTTGTAAATATTTTCATAACTTTGCAATTGCAGCTGTAATGTACTTTTTAACTTTAATAATGTATGAATATTAATAAGGTATTGGACCACATAGGTCTTGGGATATGTATTTGGTTTATGGTGGATTAGATATAAAATACGATATGTATTAAAAAGTTTGCGTATTTCAATATTGTGGACTTTATAAAACTTGACTAAGGTAAGATTTAAAAAAATAACTGATAGAAACATTATTATATTGTTTTATTTTTTGATAAAAAACATTATTATACATGTTCAGATTGAATGATTGTGTTAAAAAGAAAAAGAAAAAAAGAGTGTTGTATGTTAAACATATATATCAAGGAGATTGAATAAAAAGAAAAAAGCAAATTTTTTTATGCAGTAATTAATTCGTACAATTTAAATATATTTTTAAATAGTTAATTATTTCACTCAATTACGTTGTATATATTGTGGTAACAATTCAGCACAATCTATTTAGTTCCCAACTATTTAAAATTAAAGTTAAATTATACGACATGGTGGCTTAAAAAGTACATGATAGAAATTTGATAGTGCATTAAAAATTTCGTTTAAAAAATAAATTAAAACATGTACTTATATGTATTATAGAGAAAAGTTTTGTACTAAAATTCGAATAGAAAAATAGTTTAGAGTTAAAGCTCCAAAAGTAGCTTGAAAAACCATAAACAAACGTGATCCAGGTATATTTACGCAAACAAACATATAATCAGAGACACAAAGACGTCCAATAAAATTTAACATTAATTTGTAGAAAAACAAAATGGCAAAATCACAATTAATTAAAGTCATAAGACACAAAAAACACGTCCAACAGTAACGGTAATGCAAATTATCACAATGTGGGGGGAGACCAAAAGACACAACACAACACAAATATAACATTTAATAGAAATAGAAACTCGATTTCGATGGGTATCATCATCATGTCACTTTTTTCCGTTGAGAAAGACATCGGTGAGAACCTTGTCGGATACCAATGAAGCCTTCAGCAACTTCACAGCCTGCACACAAAAAAGTAATACTATATATATATAGTGCACTTGAATACCAATAAATATATATTTACTTATGAAAAATAATATTACACAATTAATACATACTTCATTCATTCCCAAATTGACAACCTTCTCCTCCAATTCAGAGACGTTGCTGATGCTAAACTGGTTGAGTAGAGTAATTGAAGAAATGGTAGACATGGGCTTCACCACCAGATCATCCATGACCATGTACGTCACCACTTCCTTCACAAACCCACCACTACCTGCTACCGGTTGCACAACACCTGGAGGAGCCACATATGTCACGTTGTGGGACATTTGGTTGTGGCAAGAAGGACACTTGGCTGTTTTGTCATCAGTCACATAAGCATAGCTACAACCATATCCGCACCTATAGAAATTCTTGCCGGATGATGATTGAGTTGCCATGTCGAGAGTCAAGAGAGGGACGGAATAACCAGGGAGTGGACACAGTGGTTTGAGGAGGGTGTCCTTGCTCATGTTTGGTTGAATGTAGGATTTGTTCATTTTTTCAATGCTCTCGTATAGGTTGGCCAAGGAACCCACCATTTGCTGTTTGCCGAGGAGACGAATGAGGGTTGAGATGGGAAGAGACAGAATGAAGAAGAGCAAATCTACACAATCTTTTCCGGCCTCCGCAAACAACACTCTTTTGCTGCTCCTGTCGATTAACAGCTTCATGCTCACATTCGATTCTGCCATCCTCTATTACTTTTCCTTTTCCTTTACCCTTTAAATTAAAGTGGAGTGAATGAATATTAATTTATATTATAGAGGGAGACCAATGCTTCAAAACATTTAATTAATTCTTTACGGCCGTTGAACTTCGCCTGCAGGATCTCACTCGGCGCCTGTTCAAATTTCTCTGGATTAATTAATTGATATATATAAATATATTAAATACCTTAAACGCAAATATAAACTCAAATACACCTATTTATCACTAAATTTGTGATTATCAAAAAAATCACTTCCAATCATAAAACTCATCGAGAATATTCTTTTAAAATATTCTTACTTCAATAAAATTTATTTTTTTAGTCACAAAAACTTATATGAAACATTTTACGGTGTGAAACGATACCATATTGTTAAATGGGTATAACCCATATTCATACCAAAATCTCGCGGGTATGCGCAACCCAACTGGACGAGACTTCCAGCGCAACCCATGCCAAGACATAACTGAAGAATGTGTTTTTTTTTATTATTTAATTATAGCATGTATTATAAATAGTAAAAATAAATAAATAGTAAAAATTATGTCTTGAAGTCTATTAAATGCATAAAAATGTATTATTTAATCCATGGCGCAACCCATGCCAAGACATAAATAATTAAATGTGTTTTTTTTATTATTTAATTATAGCATGTATTATAAATAGTAAAAATAAATAAATAAAAAATTAATTTTAAATAAGAAATACATTTTATCATATAGTAATATATGTTTGCCCAAATAGTAACACAAATTGGGGAGCAAATATATGTTACTATTATAGGAAATGTGTTTTACAATCTCATAAAAAGTTGTTATTTTGCATATATTAATTTGTTTTTATAGAATAAATAGTTTTTAATATAACATAAGAAAAAATCATGTGTGTTACTATAAGAAAACATATTGGTTTTTCATAAATATTTATTTATTTATTTGTATATAAATAATTATTTTTTATATAATAACACATATAAAATAGTAAAAAAGTGTATTAATATATGAATCAATATACCTAGATTTAAAGGAATGATGATTAAATTAAAAAACACATACTTATTCTTATAAAAGTACATTTATCTTACAGTAACACGTATTTACCTATATTGTAACACACATTTGCCCATATTGTAACACAAATTGGGGGAGCAAATATATGTTACTATTAGAGCAAATGTGTGTTACAATCTTAGCAAATATTGTTCTTTATATATATATTCATTTATTTTTATATAATAAATAATTTTTCATAAAACACAAAAGCAATATGTGTGTTACTATAAGAAAATATATTATTTTCTCATAAGTATTTATGAAAAAAATAATATTTTTGTAGTAACACACATTTATTATTAGATTGTACGAAAAAATGTTATTTCTACACAAAACAAATGAATATATGTAAAGAAAACAACATTTAATCTAATTGTAACACACATTTTGCTTATTAGGAACATGCATTTGGCCAAATAGTAACATACCTGGGAGTGAAATAAGAAAATATATTATTTTCTCATAAGTATTTATGAAAAAATAATATTTTTTGTAGCAACACACATTTATTATTAAATTGTATAAAAAATATTATTTCTACAAAAACAAATGAATATATGTAAAGAAAACAACATTTAATCTAATTGTAACACACATTTTGCTTATTAGTAACATGCATTTGGCTAAATAGTAACATACCTGGGAGCGAAAAAATCTGGAATCATAGTTGCGAATTTTTTTTAAAAAAAAAGCCCAAATTCAACCCTACCCGGTAGGTTCCGCGAATTTTTTTAAATTTACCCTTTTCACGGCGTGAAACGTTTCACGTGAGTGTTCCTCTTTTTAAATTTTATCATTTTTACATTTAATTAATTTTATAATTTGATATTCATACTCATCTTTAAAAATTAAAATCAATAAAAATATAGTATATTTAATAAAAAAAAATTAAATAACAATGATATAAGTTACAAAATTAAATAACATAATACATAACATTACAATTAATAGAAATATTACACATTTAATAAAATATAATGCAAATTTAGAAATATTATAAGATAATGAAAATAATATAAATTACAAGATAATGCAAATAATATAATTTTTATTTAAATACAACAATTATTTATATTTTACTATTTATTTTTATATCACATAATATTATAAATAGATTTAATATCAATGCTTAATATTATTACATAATATTACATTTATTTAAATAATATAATAATATAATTAAATAAATATATGTATAGTATATATACAATAATAAAAAAAAGAGAAATAGTTTGCGATAAATTAAAGAACAGTGTGTTCATCAATGGCAATTTGAGGCACAATTTACGTAAGCTTTGGAGGGTCACTTGCAGCAATTTGCGGTTTGCGTTGTTATTTGAGGTGGCATTGGGAATGCCCTTATAGTGGGCTAGAAAGGGTACTGTAAGCAAAAAATCGGCTTTAAAAAATTGGTTTCTTGAAAGAGTTTATTACAAAGATGTTCATTATTTTAAGTGAAAATGATTTTTTTAGTGTTTTATCTTTTACCTATTGTATTTTTGGTCCTTTTAACTATATCTTTATAAAATAATCATTTAATTTACCAAAATATTTTTTTTTCATCATCTTACCTCCTGTAACAGGTGATTAGGTTCATAATTACATGTTTTTGAATCCATTTCTATATGTTTTTTATGTTCTTATGTTCATATTTGACCCTAATTTGGTATAAATTGTGCTATTAACCATTTTGTCGCAAGAAAATGTGTTTTGTAGTAAAAACGAGCAAAAACCGGCAAAAAACGAGCAAGTTCGTAAAAGTCCATAAACTGTGAGTTGATCCAATGGAGGCAAATGATATACCATGTCGAAGATTTCGAAGAGAGGGTCGCAACGGAAAAAGAATCGAGTCAATCGGATCTCTAGAACTCAAGATATGAAGAAAACGAGGAAGTCGAGGATCAATCGGACGAGTCGAAGCCGGGCTCTAGCGACCACAAGCCCAGACTCGTGCGACCACAAGCTCACACTCGTGCGAGGATGCTCTGGTTCGGGCGACGAGCTACCACACGACCACAAGAAGGGGCTCACACGAGCCCAGTTCGTGTAGCAGCAGAAGGCCACTCGTGTGATGCCCCGGACAGGCCCAATTTCGAGGGCTGTTTCGTCTTTTCGCGCGTTTAATGAAGGGCATTTTGGACCAAGTATTGTGGGCACTATAAATACTTCAAGGATCCGATTTCCAAGCATTAGATCTTCATTATTCCAAGTTCTTAGATTAGTTTAGAGGGAGAATTAGGTAGTTACTTAGTGGGTTCTTAGTTAGATTTCAATCATCTTTCTACTGTAACTTTTGATCCGTCCGTCGGATTTCCGATCTGTTTGTTCCTGCTTTCTTCTCTTGATTCAAGCTACAATTGTACGGTTCAATTTCTCATTTTCCATTCCGGATTAGGAGATAGCTTTTCAAGGTTTGATGCTTGTATTTCAATTCTTCAACAATTGGTAAGATTTCTTGTATTTCATTTCATATTAGTGTTAATCATGTTTGGCTATGTCTTAATTGTTGATTTACATTTCCAATTAGCCATGTGCTAATTCCTTGTTGAATGGTTGTATGAATACTATGGTAAATTTAGTCTCTTGTTAATCCTATGCATGAATTAGTGATGTTGTTGGATTAGTTCTCTTTGGGATGTTTAATTGGAATGTATGGCTTATATATTTAGCAATGAAATGAGAATTGAGTTATAAGAACTTTATGCATACCAATTATTTGATGTTTGACTTGTATGACCAATGAGAATTGCATATTAGCCTAGACCTCTTAATTTGAGTGTTGGGAGTTGTAGATAGATCTATACATCCAATAGAGCTTACCTTGTGTTGTAGAGAGATCTAGACACTTGTTGGCTTGACTAAGACACCAAGAGACCTTTTGCATGCTAGGATGGATAGGATTCTAGAGGAACCATAGAAGGATTACTTCCATGTACACTTCACACTTGCTCACTTCTTTGAGGTGATAGTTAGGATTTATTATTCTTGCTTGATTAGTAGATAGAATCCATGATCCTTTCTTGCTTTCCTAGCTATCCATCTTTGTAAACACTCAATACTCTCTTGATATCGCATCGTTTCCCTGTGTTTGATATTTAACTTGGTTAACTTGCCACGACAACAACGACTACGTTCACTTGCGTGGAAATCATCACAATTTTGGCAAACAAGTTTTTGGTGCCGTTTCCGGGGAAACGATCACTTTGTTAGGCTTGTATTGATGTTTACTTTGTTTTCCTTTATTTCTTTGTTTTTTTTATTGTTAATATTCTTGGTGAGTGTTGATACTTGCTTATTCCTATAGGATTGAACTCAATTGAAGATGGGCGAATACAACTGTTACTCGTATTCTCCACAAAATATATCATCTCCTAATCCATACCTACATCAACTTTACCCATTTAAAATCCCAACCATTTTCGATAAAATCACCATGTTAGAAGAGTGTATGAAGCACATAATGGTGACGTTATGGAACCAAAACCAAATTCCACCACCTCCACAAGAAGTTTCTTATCCTTCTAAACCATATACATCTCAAGATTCCTACTCTTATGAAGATCCACATTCCTACACTTTACCCTCTCCTATACCTTGCCATCAAGAAGAAACTCCTCCTAGTTATGTAGATGAGGCTCTTACTCAAATTCTCAAGCGATGGGAAAAGATGAGCATTGAAGCTACAAGGTGCTGTGAGGAGACCAATAGAAAGATTGATAGACTTTTCCAAGCTCGAGGAGATCAAATCAAGAGCTTAGAGCTCCAAGTGGAGCACTTGGCCAAACAAGCCCATGAGATTTGCGAAATGTCATATCAAGATTTCTACTCTCATCATGAGTACATGTTCCTACACTCCATACCCTCCTATGACTTTCCATCAAGAGGACACTTCTTCAAGTTATGTGAAAGATATTTTAGCTCAAATCTTCAAGGAATTGGAAGAAATAGAAATGGAAAGGAAAAGGTACTTTGAGGAGACAAACAAGAAGTTTGATGAGATTGTCATGTCTCAAAGTCATCAAATCACGAACTTGGAGTTACAAATGGAGCAATTGAGCATTCAAGCCAATGAGATGTGTGAGGAGGAAGATGGGGGTAATAATCAAGGTGAAGGGGATGTGGAAGATGAAGATAATAAGCGTCATGAGATGATTAAATCTCTTTTTATTGTAAATTGTATTGGAGCTAAAATGTCTATTGAACCTTCTCATGCTTACATTGATTATGAAATTCCTATTATTGATGATGATATTGCTTATAAATTTCCTCATGCTATATTGATTAGGAATGAAGAAGAAAAGAAGGATGGCAAAGAAGAAGAAGAAAGAGAAGAGTATGTAAAGGAGAAGGAAAAAGAAGAAAATGATGAAAGTGAAGAGGATGAAGAAGATAAAGATGATTATGAAGAGATCAAATTTACTCATGCTCAAGATATCTCCGATTTTAAGAGCTTTATGAATCCTTTTTACAATTATCTTGAGTATGATATTAATCCTCTTTATGATGATAATGAATGTGATACTTCCTTTGTATATATTGATAGGAATCAAGAACAAGAAGTGGAGGATAAGGAAGGAGAAGATTCAAAAGGAGGAATGGAGAAAGAACAAGAAGAGGAAGATGAATGTCCACTTATGGACATGAGCTTTATGGAAAAAGAACAACCAAATAAAGTGGAAGCGAAGCCTACATTTGAAATAAGCATTTCTAAACTCTTGGACTCTTCTACTTATGCTATATTGGATAATGTTGTTTATATTGATTTCGTCTTGCCTCTTGAATTGATTGATGATAAGATTGAATTGAAAATCTTTTTGAAAATTTTTGATAGTAAGAGATGGGGGTGGAATGGTGTTTTGAGAAGAAATGAAGAAGAATTTGCATGTGCTTACAAGTATAAAATGAAAAGGAAAGTAGGTGTATGGGGTAGAAATGTGTGTAAAGAGTGATAGTTAGAATTTTACTATTTCTTGCATGAAAAGTAGATAGAACTCAAGAACCTTTATTGTTTTCCTAGCGTGCTCTACATCGCAACGCTTCCCTGAGTTCGATATATTTTATTACTTGGTCAACTTGCCAAATATACAAAGTCCACGTACACTTGCGTGAGAGCACACGATTTTGGCAAACAAGTTTTTGGCACCGTTGCCAGGGAAACGGTCACTTTGTTAAGTTGGGTTTGTTGTTTACTTTGTTTTCTTTCTTCGAATTTAATTATTCTTGGTGAGTGTTGATACTTCTCTATTTTTGTAGGATCGTGCCAATTTGAAGATGGACGAATACAACCACTACTCGTATTCTCCACATGATATGTTAGGGTTAGAGTTTTTTGCACTTTTGGTCCCACATGACATGTATTATTTTAGAATTGGTCCCATATGATTTTTTCTTGCACTTATAGTCCCAAACGTTGCACTTGTAGTGTCAAACGTTACCAAATTTACATATTTGGTCCCAAACATTGATGGCTCCGTTAAATGCATGGTTTGCAGCGTTAGTCCCATAAGATTTACTCGTATTTAATTGCTTTTAACCCATTAATCTGTATTTTCAGATTTAGTATCATTGAATTTTTTTTAATTGAACAATTATAAATATTGAATAAAATTTAAAAAATATTAAAATAAATCAAATAAATCTTCAAATAATAAAATTAAATCTTTAATAAATAGTTAAAAAAATTCAACTATATCTTAAAAAATAGTTAAAACTAAGAAATTAATTTTAAAAAAATTCAAATTTTAATTCAAGATAAATAATAATTAAAATATAATAATTTTTTTAATTTAAATATTTATGAAGTCTAATTGATTTTATTAAACTTTGACCTAGTTTTTTAAGATTTTTTTTTAAATTTAATATTTTTTTGAAGATTTTGTTGTATTTATATATATATATATTAAATTTTTTTAAACTTCATTTTTATTTTACTTGATTTATTTAATCTTTTCAGATTTTTGTTAGGTTTAAATGATTTTATTTAAATACTACTTAATTTAATTATTTTGAAGATACATTTTATTTTTTAATTATTTATTATGATTATTTTTAGATTTATGTTTTTTTACGATATTTAAAGTGTAAAAATAAATTATTAAATTTAAAAAAAATTAAAAATAGGCTAAAGTTTAATAAAATCAGATTTTTTTTAAAAAATAGATATCATAAATAATTAAATTAAAAAAATTATATTTTAATTATTATTTATCTTGAATTAAATTGAATTTTTTTAAAATTAATTTCTTAGTTTTAACTATTTTTTAAGATATAATTGAATATTTTTAACTATTTATTAAAGATTTAATTTTATTATTTGAAAATTTATTTGATTTATTTTAATATTTTTTTAAATTTTATTCAATATTTATATCCTGTGGGAGGCAAAATTAAATACTTATATTCTATAGGACTTATTGTGCAATTAAAAATTTTTAAAGGGGTTAAATTTGAAAATACAGATTAATGGGTTAAACACAATTAAGTAAGAGTAATTCTTATGGGACTAACGTTGTAAACTTTGCATTTAACGGAATCGCTAATGTGTGGGACCAAATATGTAAATTTTGTAACATTTGGGACTACAAGTGCAACGTTTGGGACTATAAGTGCAAGAAAAAAATCATATGGGACCAATAATGAAATGTATGAGACCAATTCTAAAATAATACATGTCCTGTGGGACCAAAAGTGCAAAAAACTCGTTAGGGTTATACTAGAAAGTATGCTTTTACTTTGTATAATTAAACTGAATCTTTGCGCTTTATCTGAAATAAATCTTTTATCACTGTGCTTTAGATAATATGAATGTTATTTATTTATTGCAATCCGTTCAAATATAATAATATAAGTTACACTATATATAAATGTGGTGATTCCTGGATAACTCACAGCAAGATCACATTATCAGTATGTTGTAACAAGTACTAAATTCACAACCTAGATGGGATTTGAACACCCCATTGGTAAACAGTGGATGTGTAGATCCCAGATTGGCTTATCTTGACCAAGAGATTACACTAGTGCAAGCTGATGCATTAAAGAGGACCTACAAAGAGGTAATTCTTCCGTACTGATTTATGGGATGAAGAATTAGACCTCAGTGATCGTTTATTTCTAAACATATGTCCCTTAAATAGGCCTGTGTGTAATCCGTGCGTGACACTTTATTTTTTTATGGGTAGATAGTCAATGAGACTCAATACTTTGCATCTTGGGTGACACCATTAAAAACATGACAGTTGCTAAGATTTAATACAGAGGAACATGTGCTTGGAGAGTCTTGCATGATTAGTCCCCTTGGTGGGTTTTAAACATTCGTCATACTAAATCTTGCAAGTGGAATTTGTTTTCGGTATGATGATAAAGAAGAGGTGTCCTCACTCCAAGGTTAAGATGTTAAATTAATTAAAGCGTTTAGTGGCTTGATTAATTAACGGACAAGAGAATCTTAAACACGAAAAATAATGATCGAGAGCCATATGATTGTAATATGGGTTAAGATGGATAGTGCAACATTAATCCTATAGTGGAGTGAGATTAATGTTAATGGGTTGAATGACATTGAGCTCAATGTTAGAATTCAAGGCTCATTAGGATGTCAAATCTTAATTCTCCTAAAGGCCCCTCAAGTAGCCCAATTAAATGTCCAACAATGAATAAGGTGATTAAAATAAAACAAATAATTTTGGGCCCAACTAATATGTAAAACTTGAAAATTATATATATATTAAATTAATGAGATTTTATGAAAAATATATATGTATCTTGAATACAAGAATATCTAATAAAATCAAGATCTCATTGAATTAAATATGTAGTGTATTTTCAAAAATTGTATAATTAAGAATATCAAGAATTGAATATTTGATATTCTAGATTATCAAGATTAGAATATTTGATATTCATGATAATCAAGATTTAAAATATTAGATATTCAAGATCTTGTATTCTCATTATAAATATGAGATGATACAAGACTTCATATCATTCATGATTAAAGGGTGATTTTCTAAAATCACAGAGTGAGGGCAATAAAATTATTCTTTTTCCTGGTGTTGTGATTATTCGTGTGGCCTTCCACCGGGTGTTCAAATAAGGACAAGGGAATACTTGAGAAGGCTTGTTGGGTTAATCAATTTGAAGGTCTCAAAGAAGGCCTTTTGTATTGTGCAAAAAGGATTCTATTACAAAGGGATTCTAGAAGCATCTCAAAAGGAAAGGTAAAATCACATTCCTCGTTTTCAGCAGATATGGTGTCAATATTCTACATTTTCTCTTATTCAAAATGATTTCAAAGGAACACTCACGCCAAAGCTCAAATGTTCCCACAAACGGCGCCAGTTGATGTGTACAAAAATGTCACATGCATCAACAAGAATTTATTAAGCAGGGATGAATCAAGTTTTACCTGTATTTAGCTAAACATAATCCTTCTTCAAACAGAGACAATAGCAGGAACTTCTATGTCACGCCCCGAATTTTCATACAGTTACTAGCAAGCGGAAGACTAATTTATAAAAGAAAATCGATTCTGAAATACATTTTAGGGCGAGACTAAATTTTTCGTCTTGAAATAAAAGTCCTCCTTTCTTTTTTTTTTTAAAAGTTTTAGAGTTAAACAGTTAGAAAAAGATATTTATAAAACTCCAAACAAAGAAATTAAGTACAAGCAAATAGATATGCCATTCTAAGAATTAAACGATAAAAAGTAATCACATACTTAGATCATGCCACAACAATTGAGGACACTAACTTATCGATATGCAACTTAAATATATATTATACTAAACATGTGATTTCTCAACAAATATAACTATTGCACCCATAACTTAACACATTTGACTACCATACAACATATTGGATGTCACTTAACCTTTATAAACACATACAATTTTTTTGGACAGCAGCAACTCATCAAAATCTCGAAATTCATGCAGTGGGTGTATTTACTAAAACTGGGTGTGTCAAAATAAATTAGCCAGTTAACACATACATATTACAAACAAATAAATAAAACTTAATTCACTTTGTGAGCACACTTTATCCACAATATCCAAAAGATTTATAACACATTTTAAATGTCACATACCACAAAATAATTATGAGTACACACAGACATACAATGCGTTAATATATTATGTTACATTTAGGTTTATTAATTAACTTCATACGCATTACTACATGTCAATCACAATTATACCAAGTTAATGAACATACAATAACAACACTTGAAAAAGAAATAATACACTTGCAACTAAACACTATTACATTAATTCATACCAAATAAAAATATATATGCAAGTGTATTAGAAAGAATGAGTTTTCCGCAAAATTCCTGTTGTGCGTCATCGACAAAAGGATTTTATTTTGACCACTTAGGCAACTCCTAAAATCTTAAGAAAAATCATACAAGTGCCTCACATCATGTAGAACACGTAAATAATTTTTATAAAATTTTTGTACAGGCTGAGCATTCCCAGAAAAATCGAAAAGTCACAGAATTGAAAGTAATTTTATCCTATTTTCTAAATATGTGAACATTTAACGGACACACTTAACTCAATATTCCAGAATAATTTCTAAGCTTACAGCAATGTTCTACCGTAATAGTACAAACACACATCACTATCTTTGTTTATCATTATTAATTACTATGACATAACACTAAGTCACACTTATCATATTTTACAATAGCATATACACCGCAACCAAACATACTTCATCACAATATATATACAAACTAAACCATTATCGATTCAACTTTTATATTACAATTTTATTCATACACAAACAATTTATTGCATGATCAATATATTAACATGATACGTATCAATGCAATATATGTAATCAAAAAGTTCTCACAGTACGTTATCACACATTTACATTCAACATTCACATTACTTCATGTAAATTCACATTACCCATAACGTATTGAACACTTACAGTTAAGACAAAATATCATTACTCACATTAATCACAACAAACAATCACCTTACATCAAATCAACAATTACATAAACGTGTCACCAGCAACATTTACCTCAACGCAATGATCATAATCAGTTAACAGTAACATTACATTATTTGATTGTTTATACTTACTATTAAACTTAACTAACATTTATTGTGAAATTATCCTTTTTCAAGCCTTCGTTCCCGCACCATCCTCCACCTCACCATCGCCACGTCCATCACTTGTATTATCTGAAAAATAATTTGGTGAAAATGGGTGAGCAACTTATAAAATTAGTTAGTGGGGCATATGAGTTCCCAACGTTAATTCAAGGACATAATAATTTCGCATACCCATTAACCTTTTCACATTTTTAGGATACGGTATCATCGTTCCTCTACGTATAGGATACGGTATCACCGTTCCTCTTCGTATAGGATACAGTATCACCGTTCCTCTTCGTAAGCCTCGTAAAATGCATGGAAATAATTATCTCAAACTCAAATTAAAATCACGAACTCATACGTTCATTGATTAATGTTAGAAACTACGATACTGCTAGATATCGAAAGACCAGAAAGATAGACAATAAACCGAGTCAAGGAAACTCCTTTTCCCGCAAGACGAAATACGCCCTGGCTAGTGCTCACATGAGTGCGTATCGTCCCCAAATGTAAAATGGTTTGCACGTAGATATCAGGAGCACCCCTTATATAAATGTTTCGACGAACTGAATCAAAGCTGAGATGAGAGAGACGAAGTATACTTGAGAGGAGAGAAAATTTTCTTAGGCTAGGGTTTCTGAAGTGAATGAAAAAATGAGGAAGCAAATGATCTATTTATAGGCACACACTGATGTAGGGGTTGAGAAAAACGTGGGGCAAAATCCGGAATAAATCTATTAAAATTTGATAAACGAATATATCTTCTATATTCTCAGATATTTAATTCAAATTTTAAATCCGGATTACTTGAGCAACAAGAACCTCTTAAGGCTTAATTCGGATGGGCTAAAATATTTGGGCCTCAATTAATTGCACAAAAATTAATGGTCCAAAAAATGATTTTTGGTCTCCAAAAAATTAGATGGGCTCGGGCTCGGGCTACATATATCTTTTAAGGATTCCTTCATGAATTTTTATGTGGGACAAGCAAGACCCACTTGCTTGCACCCATTCCCACTTTCAAGGTTTTTCCCTCTATTTTCATTGGTCGATTTCTCACTCGCCGAAATTCGATTTTGAGACTTCCAATATGCTATTATCATCTACTCCATTAGTAGAACAAATATATCATGTTTGATTTTCCAAAATAAAATTAATTAACTCTTAATTAATTTAATCAAAACATAATTTCCAACAATCCCCCACATGAGCGAGAAATGCGTCTAAACAGATGCAAAATAATCTCTCAACTCAATGAAACTCCAAAGAATTTGAAAAGTAGCTTGTGACTTTGAACTTTCCATAGTCAGACACTATCGAACATACTGGCGGTTTAGTGGACTCAATGCCTTGAACTAACCCTCCATCGTGTATGTCAAGACAATAATGTAGACACAATGAAGCCCCGACTCTGATTCGTTCTCACGTTTTTGTCCGTTTTGGCCATGGACGTCCTTTGTTTTCATAAATGCTTGGTCGAAGCGGCCCTCATTTCTCATTTATATAGGTGATCTCCTTTCGAGTATCCCGCTATACTCAGTCTCTTTTGGATTTTAGAAATCATTAAAAGTTTAGAAAACTTAACCTGTACCACAACTCACGGGTTTTCGAACACTTGACATTGGGTCGTCAGGAATGGTCATTGATTTCAAGTGTTTTATCAACAACTTCAACAGCTTAGTTTTCCCATTGAACCAAGTTCTTGGGATCTCCATTCAGCAAGGTTGGGTTACCACTGTTTTAGTTTTAGCTTGTCGATTTTAGACTCATTCCTTCTATCAACCTATTCATTTGATCTCGATTTATTGCTTTTGTAAGCGGATCCACCAAATTGTCCCTTGATTTTATATAATCAATGGTTATTACACCGGTCGAGATCAAGTGTCTAACGGTATTGTGTCAACGACGTATGTGTCTCGATTTTCCGTTATACATATTGTTCGAAGCTCTACCAATAGTAGCTTGACAGTCACAATGTATCATTATTGATGGCACTAGTTTATTCCAACAAGGAATATCTTCCAGAAAATTACGAAGCCATTCAGCCTCTTCACCTGCCAAATCCAATGGATGAACTCCGACTCTATTGTGGAACGGGCTATGCACGTTTGTTTTGTGGACTTCCATGAAACTGCTCCTCCTCCAATAGTGAACACATATCCACTTGTGGAAAAAGAGTCCTTGGAATCTGATATCCAATTTGCATCACTGTAACCTTCAAGTACAGCAGAATGTCTTGTAAAATGAAGTCCGAAATTTAGAGTATACTTTAAGTATCTCAAGACTCTTTTGATTGCTTTCCAATGCTCATGGCTTGGATTACTCGTGAACCTACTTAATTTATTTACCGAGCATGCAAGATCAGGACGAGTACAATTCGTAATGTACATTAAGCTTCCTATGATTCTTGCATATTCCAACTGAGCTACTGGTTCTCCTACATTTTTCTTCAAATGAACGTTTGGTTCTAAAGGGGTTCTAGCCGGTGGATCATTGAAACGCATCAAATTTTCTTAACACTTTCTCCGCAAAGTGAGATTGTGTTAAAGAAATTCCATCTGATGTTCTTTCTAGTTTAATTCCTAGAATAACATCTGCTAGACCCATATCTTTCATGTCAAAGTTCTTTTTCAACATGTTTTTCGTATCAATAATGAGGTTATGATTGTTACCCATGATGAGCATGTCATCAACATATAAACAAACAATAACAAAACCATTTTGTGCATTTCTTACGTATACACACTTATCACATTCATTGATACGAAACCCATTTGACAACATGGTGTTGTCAAATTTTAAATGCCACTGTTTAGGAGCTTGTTTAAGTCCATATAGTGACCGAACAAGTTTACACACTTTGTTCTCATTTCCGGGTGCAATGAAACCTTCTGGTTGATCCATGTAAATTTTAGCATCTATCTCACCATTGAGAAATGCGGTCTTTACATCCATTTGGTGTATCTCGAGATTGTGCAAAGCAGCAATCGCTACGAGTACTCGAATGGAAGTAATTCTAGTAACTGGTGAGTATGTATCAAAGAAATCATACCCTTCCTTTTGTTTAAAGCCTTTCGCAACCAGACGAGCTTTATATTTTTCAACTGTTCCATCCGATTTATATTTTCTTTTAAGGATCCACTTACATCCTAAGGTCTTACAACCTTTGGGGAGGTCAACAAGTTCCCATGTATTATTTTGTAGTATTGAATCATACTCGTTATTTATAGCTTCCTTCCAAAGAGGAGCATCCGGTCTTGACATAGCTTCCTTGATAGACAATGGTTCTTCTTCAATCACGTAGGTGATGAAATCTGGACCATATGCCTTATCAATTCTAGCTCTTTTACTGCGTCTCGGTTCTTCATCTTCAAAATTAGAAGGACCAGCAGTATCAACTGAATCCTCGTGGATTCTTTTGTTAAAACTTCCTTGTTCTTTATTTTTACACGGGAAAACATTTTCAAAGAATGTAGCATTCCTTGATTCAATCGTAGTCCCTTCTGTCATACTTGGTATTTCTGATTTATGAATCAAAAAACGATAGGCACTGCTATTTAAGGCGTATCCAATAAAGATACAATCCATAGTATTTGGGCCTATTCTTACTTGTTTTGGAATTGGAACTTCGACTTTCGCCAAACACCCCCACACTTTGAGGTATTTGTAAGCCGGTTTTCATTTTTTCCATAATTCATAAGGAGTTTCCTCCATTGTCTTAGATGGTATTTTGTTTAATATGTGGTTAGCTGATAAAATAGCTTCACCCCACATATTTTGTGGTAAACCCGAGCTGATTAGCATTGCATTCATCATCTCTTTTAGTGTTCGATTCTTTCTTTCTGCAACACCATTAGACTGGGGTGAATATGGAGCCATAGTTTGATGTATGATTCCCGAATCAATACATAGTTGTTCAAAACGGAGCAACATACTCTCCCCCTCTATCACTACGAATAGATTTAATTCGAGTGTTGAGTTGATTCTCTACTTCGTTTTTATACCTTTTAAAGGCTTCTAAGGTTTCATCTTTACTTCGCAAAAGATAAACATAACAAAAACGAGTACAATCATCAATAAATGTGATGAAAAACCTCTTTCCGCCTCTAGTTTGAACAAACTTCAAATCACATACATCAGTATGAATTAATTCTAGAGGGACAATACTTCGTTTACCTGATTTGAAAGGTAACTTCGTCATCTTTGCTTCTACGCATATTTCACATTTCCTGGATGTGTCAACATTTTCGATTTCAAGTAAACCAAAATTTTTAAGTCTCTTAATAGCATTTAAATTAACATGCCCTAATCTAAAATGCCATAAAGAGGAGCACTCAACCGAATAAACAGAAGTAGAAGCAATTTTATTGATGACGTTTTCGCCTTTTCGGCTTACAACCATAACGGACATTTTGAATAGTCTGTTTTCAAGATAACCTTTACCTAGAAAGACACCGAACTTACTAAGTACAACTTTGTCAGAATCAAACACTAGTTCAAACTTGTGACTAATCAGCAGTGAACCTGAGATCAGGTTCTTTCGGATGTCCGGGACATGCAGCACATCCTTCAAAGTAAGCTCCTTTCCCGACGTGAGCTTTAGCACCATCGTTCCAACACCGGCAACTTCCGAGTATGACGTGTTTCCCATGAATAATTTTCTCCCATCAGTAGGAGAATAAGTGGAGAAGGCAGATTTCTCCGAGCACACATGACAGGTGGCACCGGTATCCTCAAACCATTCATTCTTGTTGTCCACCATGTTGGTCTCGGTTATCACAGCAGACATATCCAAATCCGTGACCTTTTGTTCAGCGACATTCACCGTGTCCTTCCCTTTTGGTTTTGGCTTATCTTTGTCGTCTTTACGAGGCAGACGACACTCACTAGCCCTATGATTTGGTTTGCCACAGTTGTAGCAATTTCCATTGAACTTCTTCTTAGCATTAGAGTTCTTCCCCGCAACACCTTTTTCATTAGGTCATTTTCTCTTGTTAGGTTGGTCATTCTTCTCTATCAAATTTGTCTTGGCTTCGAGAGAGGTTGTTGATTGTTATTCGTCTCTCTTCCGGTTATCTTCCTCGATCCGGAGCCTCACAATAACATCTTCCAAGCTCATCTCCTTTCGCTTGTGTTTCAAATAAGTGCTGAAGTCCTTTCATGAAGGTGGCAGTTTCTCGATCACAGTTGCGACCAGAAAGAGTTCTGGAAGTTCCATTCCTTCAGAAACAATATTGTGGAAAATCACCTGTAGCTTTTGTACTTGTTCCACAACCGACTTGTTGTCTTCCATTTTGAAGTCAAACAGCGAAGCTACTATGAACTTCTTTGTTCCAGCATCTTCTGTCTTGTACTTTTTCTCCAAAGTATTCCATAGAGACTTGGATGTGGGTTGTTGCAATATACGTTGTATAGTGGATCTGCCAATCCACCCAACGCATAGTTTCTGCACAAGTAATCTCCATTTGTCCAAGCATCATAGAGAATTCTTGTAGCCTGATCTGCATTATCATCAGGGACAGGCGAACTGTCCTCCTTGAGGTATTTTGCCATTGAGAGTGTGGTAAGATAGAACAGTATCTTCTTCTGCCACCTCTTGAAATCTGTACGGTAAACTTTTTCGGTTTTTCACCATGTACCATCACGGGTCTTATGGTTCCAGGTTGTGAGGTTGGAAAACTTGTCAACCCCAAAGGGTTTTCAGTAGGATTCCCCACAAATGGGTTAGCACTGGACGTTCCTAGAAACGGATTTCCATTGAAGGAGTTATCAAGAAAATCCCAAAACTGTTGTGTAGCGGGATTTGCAAACGGATTTCCAGATGAATTCCCTACAAAAGGGTTTCCTGGAGCATTCATATTGAATGGAATTCCAGATGAATTCGGTTGTACGGTATTCGTACCAAGGAGTGCATCAAGAGATGCCAAGATATCAGGCTGTTGACTCGTAGTCACAACAATAGGAGCCTGATTACCGTTTTCAACATTAGTACTGTCATCAGCACCAACGTTGATAGGTGTCATGGACACATCAACATCATTTCCTGAGTGAGTCGACATAGCAGTAATCGTGAAGGTAAGTATAGATATTATTTCGTCTTGCGATTGCTAGAAACTACGATACTACTAGATATCGAAAGACCAAAAAGATAGACAATAAACCAAGTCAAGGAAACTCATTTTCCCGCAAGACGAAATACGCCCTGGCTAGTGCTCACAGGAGTGCGTATCGTCCCCAAAGGTAAAACGGTTTGCACGTAGATATTAGGAGCACCCCTGATATAAACGTTTCGACGAACTGAATCAAAGCTGAGATGAGAGAGACGAAGTATACTTGAGAGGAGAGAAATTTTCGTAGGCTAGGGTTTCTGAAGTGAATGAAAAAATAAGGAAGCAAATGATCTATTTATAGGCACACACTGATGTAGGGGTTGAGAAAAACGTAGGGCAAAATTCGGAACAAATCTATTAAAATCTGATAAACGAATATATCTTCTATTTTCTCAGATATTTAATTCAAATTTTAAATCCGAATTACTTGAGCAACAAGAACCTCTTAAGGCTTAATTCGGATGGGCTCAAATATTTGGGCCTCAATTAATTGCACAAAAATTAATGTTCCAAAAAATGATTTTTGGTCTCCAAAAAATTAGATGGGCTCCCAAAGCCCAATTGCCAAGAACCACGAACCCGAGCCCGAGCCGGGAGGCGGTGCGTGGTGCATAGGAGAGAGTCTCCAAGCACTTTATTTAAGAGGCCATCTCAAGTTGCTACATATATCTTTTAAGGATTCCTTCATGAATTTCTATGTGGGACAAGCAAGACCCACTTGCTTGCACCCATTCCCACTTTCAAGGTTTTTCGTCAATTTCTCACTCGCCGAAATTCGATTTTGAGACTTCCAATATGCTATTATCATCTACTCCATTAGTAGAACAAATATGTCATGTTTGATTTTCCAAAATAAAATTAATTAACACTTAATTAATTTAATCAAAACATAATTTCCAACAATTAATCCCCACCTTTTGAGTTTAAAGTTTCCGATTGATTGAAAAGTCTCTGAAATAATCGTTATGGTGCTCGGATAGCTTGTAGTCCTCTAACCTTACAAAATATTCGGGAAACAGTAAGGACTCAATATATACATATATATACATGGCTTATCCGGTGAGGATAAAAGAAAGGAAAAGACATCTTGATGATTGGCAATATAAATGGAAGAGAAAGGTCTCTCTCCATTGATCGATCGCAATTACAAAAGGATGAAATGAGGGGCTGTTGGTTGACACAATTGTAAAAGACATAACTATTCTGCTGGCCGGGCGTTACAGGTTTTTCGAAAGAAAGGAAGGCTGATCACCACATACCCGATCAAGAAGAAAGAAAGAATATAAAGAAATTACCTTGAATGCTCTTAATCTGCGATTAATCTGCGACTCGAGGAAGAAGAAAAGTGAAGATGTGATCTGCTGCGTCTTAAAAAATATCACAGTTTGATGGAAAGGAATAATAGAAATTGTTGTATTCTCTCTCTCTCTCTCTACTATTTCCGGATGGAGAAGAAAGGAGAATGGGTTGCCCTTCTTTTTTTTGTATAACTTAAGTATGAAAGAAAGGAAGAAAAGAATTATGGAAATTTCTGTATGATTTTCTTGGTGGATTATCGAATGATGAATAGGAAAGGAAGCAAAAGACTGCTGCTATTTTTCTCTCAAAATTCTCGACTACAATTGAAGAAAAGGGTGAATTGTATCCCTCTTTCTCTTTTAATATGGTTACTTTAGGGTTTAATTAAAAAGGAATTAATTTGCCATGTATATATATATATACGTATATATGCATATGCTGCACACTTAGCTCCTCAAAATTTGGTAAGACTTTGAAAAAATATCCGTAACTCTCCTCTAAAGAGATGGCAGACGGTATCTATTTTCGCATAGTGGGTGGACCTAATCAAAACCTAACTCCCAAGCATGATCATTAAATATCTTAATTATCCTCTAATTAAATCTAATTAAACTAAAATCAATTGCTGCAAGTGGCCGAAATATTGAGTCCAACTCTAAATTTGAAATTAAACTTATCTGCAACTAACAGAAAAATTCCTAATTAATCCACTTTAAAATTTAAAACTTAATTAACCCAAATAATTGTTGTACCTAAAATTTCCCACGACCATAATGTGATAAAAAAAAAAATACAAAATCATAAATTAACTAAGCTTTCAAAAAGACTAATCCACCCAAGATAATTATCACTTAATAAAATCCATAATTAATTATTAATCTTAATTCTAATTAATTCAAAATAAGTTTCTAACTTTACAAACTTAAGTAAGTAGTCCACAAAATACCTTTTCATGCCCTAATATTAAAATTGCACATAAAACACTTAATTGGATTCCTTTTCAATTATAGTCCTCTAACTTTCGAACACCTTAATATATAACCCAAAAATAAATTATTTAAAGCTTAAAATAAATTTCCAAATACTCAATTCAACTTAAAACCCAAATAGTAACTTATAAGTTATAAAGTGAATTTATTTAAACTGGGCGTTACATTCTATGGAATAGCTTTCCAGCTCCGGCAGTCTGCTCTGGAGATTTTCCGGTGAGGATCTGCAAGAAATCAAGCCGGGAGGAACCCCGGCGTTGATCCTCCGACGCCCAAGTCAGCCACCATTGATATATGAATATTGCAGAAAAATATGTATGGTGAAAATTATGGGTGTTGCTCTAATGAATAAGAATAGCCTTTTCTATATCTCCTTCTTCTTTGGAGGGCTCAATTGTAATCTCTTACCCTCAAATCCCATCTATCATATGGGACCACTTGAGGGGACCATATCGTGGTTTGTTACCATTTATGCCAAGTGTCACCAATAATAATTCATTGGTACAAGAATGATTCCTTATTTGTCCTTTTCATGATAGTGCTCATTACGCACTAAATAGGAGAATCCTCATTTCAGCATTATTGATATTTGGATACTTCTTATCCAAGTTTCATCAAATAAATATAGATTTACATATGAATCGGAACATCTATTTCAGTTCTGACTTCTGGTTTCACCAACTCTCCCAGAGATGAGAGTTTAACTTTTCACTGTTGCTATCTAAATAACTTCTATGTCCTTAGGCATTTTCCTTGACTTTAGTGTTAAACATCCAGCTCTGGCTCTGCTCAGAGTTGGACACGAGATTGAAGACTACTTCACTTCTCTTTAGGCTATGAACAGTGGGATAGACACTTATCCCACATTAATATGGAATCCTCATCTTACGTAGCATCACCCAGCATTCAGAAACTCAACGAAACAATTCCGAAATCGTTCGTATTTCATATTTTAAAAACCGGGTCAGTTTTGAAAAATCATCAAACTTTGAAAAATCATATAAAATCAACTACTAGGCCAAAAAATGCAATTAAAATATCCCTGGAATCCTCTTCACACGCTCTATCCGATGATACCAAAAATAATTAAATTCAATCAACGGGAAAAATTGACTAAAAAGAGAATCAGTACGTACGGGACAAAAAATGAATACACCAAATACATACATTCATGGCCTTAATACATGATAAATAAGAACTACACACATAATCATGTAATTAACATATACAACATGCCTTATCATTAATGATTTCACAATAAACGATCAACATCAGAAGCATGCCAAAAATAATAAAACGGGATACTAACATATGGGCTCTGATACCATATGTTGGAATTAATGTCAGTCCCGTGACCAATACGAATAGGGTCACTAACCTGTAATCAATGCAGCGGAAATAATTTCGAACCCGTTGGTATCCTCGTTTTTGTCCTTTCCCTTGTCCCCAAATGTTCCGTACTCCGAGTCCAATACACAGTATAGTGTGTGTATTATTTTCCATGAAATGGTAATGTCCGAAGTCAAAATTGTGTTAATGTCAGTGAGTCAGATTTCTGATACTGGAGTTAATTTGAAGGAAATAGTTTTCTGTACTTAACTTGGGAAAATTTCAAAGAGAATCACATTCCTTGTTATATTTTCCCTTCAAGTATATGAGAAATTAATTCTTTTTAACTTCTCAACAAAATAACTTCCTTTGTAATTATCCATTTCAAATGTGGATTATTTATATATAAATAAATACATATAAATGAAATAATATTCAGATATTATTTACACAAGGTAAACACACTCACCATTGTTGGATGTCAAATCCTTTATACACTTCCAAAAAAATAACATATCAACATTCAAGCAATTTTTCACTGTTATCAAAATATTCAAGCGCGCAATACAACTTTTTCAATTATCTATCTTTATCTTTTGCATTTAAATGATAATATGCGTGAAACAAATTAGACAATCAACGTCATACGGGTCATGAAACTGAATACTATTAAAAAATTGTAGATTGAATGTGCTTGTTGTGATGTTGTCGTAAACTGTATACATTTCAGGATATCATCATATATATATCTTTAAAGCGGATTCAATGTTAATGTAGAAGCATGTCCATATATATGTAACTAAAAAAGAGAATACGAACAGAAAAAGAAATTCGAACGATAAGCAAACGTTATGCCTAGCTAAATTAAGCAGAGGATCATTTCAGTTATTTCCATCGAGGAAGACATGGGTAAGAACCTTGTTGGATTCCAATGAAGCCTTCAGCAACTTCACAGCCTACACACAAAAACGGGGGGTACATGCGTGCATCTTAGAGATCAACATATACATTAATCATAACCATATATGATATATATATTTAAATATTGATACCTCATTCAGTCCCAAATTGACCACCTTCTCCTCCAATGCAGAGACGTTTTTGATGTTAAAATGGGTGAGCAGAGCGATGGAAGAGACGGCGGACAAGGGCTTCACAGTCAAATCATCCATCACCATATACGTCACGACATCCTTCACAAACCCACTGCTACTGTAGAGATGATGTTTCTCAACAAGCTCGGCAGGAGGAGCAACATAAGTCATGCTCCTGCTCATTGCGTTGCCGCAATTTGGACAAACCGCGCGTGGGTCATCCGAGTAATAATAATCGTTACAGCTGTCTCGGACACCTAAGCGCCGGAGTTTGGCTGATGAATAGTTACTCATGTCAACACAATGGTCACACCTATAGAAATACTTATTAGTTGATGCTTGTGGCGGTGCCTCTTGTAGAGACAGGAAAGGAACTAAATAACCGGAGAGCGGAGATAGTTGTTTGAGAAGACTTTCCTTGCTTATGTTTGACTGCATGTAGGATTCATTCAGGTTTTCAATGCTTTCGTACAGATTTGGCAACGCACCCGCCATTTGTTTCTTGCCGACGAGACGAATGAGGTTGGAAATGGGAAGAGAGAGAATGAAGAAGAGCAAATCCACACAATCTTTCCCGGCCTCTGCAAACAACACTCTTTTCCCAACAGTGTCTATCAACAGTTTCATGCGGATTTGAGATTCCACCATCTTTTTTTTTTTTAATAAATGTCTCGTTTTGAAACTGGGTTTGCATCCACACACACACACATATATATATATATATATAGGCCAAATGATAGTTCAATACAAAGAATTCAATTCTCTCTCTACGGCTAGTCATCACTCAGATCGCGGGTAGTGCACCAGATTCTGCAATTTACGAGATAATAATTAAAAAGGCGAATATAAGATAGTTCATGGAGTTGAAATCTCTTGAAACAATAATGTTTTATTTATGACTAACGTTTGAGTTGATATTTTTGAACCTGCAACAAATTTATTTCTTTAGCCAAGATTAGTTTCCTGTGATAGTATTCACAGTTGTATATGGGAAAGATGTCTATCCAGATTCTGTACGTGCAAAATCTTAAAATAATATGAAATAAAAAATTAATTATAAAATTACAATATTATTTCTAATTATGATTTAGCTCCTGGATATACGTAGGCTCTTCTTTTTAATAATATCAGTTGTATATTTAATGTCTTGATATTCTAAATTATATCATTACAAGTAAAATAATAATATTAATTAATGCTAACTTACACATATAATATGTAAGTTTAAATCACTACAACATAAATGATATTATGTAACATCAAGAAAGTGTTACTTAATATATAAAGTGTTATCTATTATAAATATGTAACACTTTTCGGGCGTTGCACTTGCCCGTGTAACCTAAAGTCTAAGGTAACACTTTTTTTACTTTTCGTATCACTTTAAAAAAAAGTGTTACGTTTGATATGTAACAACTATTAAATGTTACATATGAACTATAGGTAACACTTGTTGTAAAGAAAAAAAATTTGCAATTCCTGGGATTTGATCCTTGTACCTCTTGGATTTTAAATTCCAAGACATACCATCTTGGCTAGTACATTATATTTATTATATTTTGGACATCAATTTTATTTAACACATTAACAATTTTTTTAATTTTTCATTTTTCTTGTTCATTTTTTAAGTAGAACAATGGTGAATATTAACACATATTAATAGTAAATATTAGTGACCCAAATTATTTCCTACCTATATTTCATTCAAAAATTCTATTAATGATATAATTATATCTAAAAATATATAAATTATATGTAGTTTATAGTTATATAATTAAAATATATATTTAATATGTAATAAATTGTTTTAAATTATAGATAAATTTTATGTATATGAATTTTTATAAATATATATATTAAAATTATTTATTAAGATATCTACTAAAAAATATAATAAATTATTATAGACTAAGACATGTTTATATATGACTAATATTTTTTTATAGTTACTAATTGAGTATATTTTATATAAGTATATATATATATATATATATATATATTTAAATAACAATATCAAGTGTTACAAAAATATATATGTTACACATGTAAAAGTATTACCTAAAAATGTTACACATGCTAAAGTGTTACGTAGAAAATATTACCTTTAAAAAAATGTTACCCAATAAGTGTTACCTATGGGAAAGTGTTACCTTTGTAAAAGTGTTACCTAAAGAGTGTTACGTATTTAAAAGTGTTACCTAAAACGTGTTACTTATTTAAAAGTGTTGCATGTAAGTGTTACAGATTATAAAATGTTACATAAAGTGTTACATAATATATAAATTAGAAATATGTCACCATAATGTGTTACATAAGCTAAAAGTATTATAATAAAGCGTTACATAAAGTCAATTATGTTGTAGTGAATTGTATATAAGATGGTTTAAATTTTGATACAACGTCATATTTTTTTTATTTACCAAGTCAACATCCACTTCCTCCTTTTTTTTTTTTATAGGTAAATGTTAGTGGTTAGTAGTTAGAAGTTAGTTCACCAAGTATCCATACACTCATATTCGTTCCCAAAGGGAATCGAACCCAGGTCACTCACTGCCCGGTGCCCAGGTGAGCTACCTCACGCAAATAAATTTTTGTTTCTGGAATGGATCCAAGATCCTCGTTCTTGTTGTAACAAGCTTTAAGCTAGATAGTGTTAGAAAAAACTGCTACTTTGATATTATTGTAAGGGTTGGAGCACCACTTGTTCTCCAATTTTTATGATAATAATTTTCCTTTGCTGATAAAAAAAAAACATCCACTTTCTCCTTTTATGCAACTACTTTGATTTTAAATTTTAAAACATTTTTTTTCTAATTTTAATATATTATATAATATATATATATATATATATATATATATATATATATATATATATATATATACGTATAATCCATCAAATTTGATAAATATGATACACACGTCAATTTTTTTATTTTTTTTTCAAATTTGATACACACAGTCAAATTGAATTATTAGTTAGTTTTAAAAAACTATCTAAAAAATTTTTTTCAAAAGAAAAATAAAATTATTATCCTATATCATTAATCTCAGGATCACTTCTCCACATAGTTGTGGTAATATTCGTTAGTGGCATAGTGGAAAATAATAAATTTAACTAATTATATTAATAGTTTAATTAATTGTTTGTATAATTTAATTAATAAATTATAATTAGTTTAATAAATTTAATATATCATGTTTGGATGGTTTTTTCATATAGTTATCATGGCCATAGTGGGGAGAAATAATATTTAATTAATTAAATATATTTCGTATATATATTCATAGTGTGAAATACTTAAATACTATAAATATCACTTATAAATTATTATTATTATTATTCTTCTTAAGATATATTACAAAGATATAGACCTAATTTAAATTTACATTTAAGTAGTATCAACATTAATACTATAAAGTGCTAGTGAACTATTGATAGTGGTATTAGTACTCATTGTAATTGAATTACTAATATTCATAGTGTGAAATACTTAAACACTATAAATATCACTTATAAATTATTATTATTATTATTATTATTATTATTATTCTTATTCTTAATATATATTTCAAAGATATATACCTAATTTAAACTTACATTTAAGTAGTATAAACATTAGTACTATAAAGTGCTAGTGAACTATTGATAGTGGTACTAGTGTTCATTCTAATTGAATTACTAATATTCATAGTGTTAAATACTTAAACACTATAAATATCACTTATAAATTATTATTATTATTGTTATTATTAAGATATATTACAAAGATATAGACATAATTTAAACTTACATTTAAGTAGTATCAACATTAGTACTATAAAGTGCTAGTAAACTATTGATAGTGGTATTAGTGTTCATTCTAATTGAATTACTAATATTCATAGTGTGAAATACTTAAACACCATAAATATCACTTATAAATTATTATTATTATTATTATTATTATTATTATTATTATTATTCTTAAGACATCTTACAAAGATATAGACCTAATTTAAACTTACATTTAAGTAGTATCAACATTAGGACTATAAAGTACTAGTGAACTATTGATAGTGGTACTAGTGTTCATTCTAATTGAATTACTAATATTCATATTGTGAAATATTTAAACACTATAAATATCACTTATAAATCATCATTATTATTATTCTTAAGATATATTATAAATATATAGACCTAATTTTAACTTAAATTTAAGTAGTATAAATATTAATACTATAAAGTGCTAGTGAACTATTTATAGTGGTACTAGTATTCATTCTAATTGAATTACTAATCTTGATAGTGTGAAATACTTAAACATTATAAATATCACTTATAAATCATCATTATTATTATTCTTAAGATATATTACAAACATATAGACCTAATTTTAACTTAAATTTAACTAGTATCAACATTAGTACTATAAAGTGATAGTAAACTATATTTTTTTTTTGCTTTCTGTGATATTCTTTCTTCAATTTTTTTTTAAAAATTTCGGACCATCTTATTTATTTCACCGATACAAATTTAATTAAATCAAAAAAATATTAAACTGATAAAAAATTAAAATGATAATTTAATGTAATATAATATTTTTAAAGAATTTATCTTCGTGGTAGGAATGTAAATTACACGATACAATATCCGAATCCAAATAAGAATATCTAAAGTTATATTTTTACATCTCATTTTTCTCACTAAATATTTTATATTTTACATCTCATTTACCACGACTCCTCGACCCACTACATATCTCATTTATGTTTATAATTAATTTATATTTTACATTCTTTTATATCAATTAAGTTTATAATTAACTTATATGTTTAAATTTATAAATAATTTATATTTTACCAAATCTCCCCGACCCATTAAATATCTCATTTCATTAATTATTTTATATTTTATATCTCATTTAAGATATAATTAATTTTCACAACTACATTTGAAAATGCACTTCTTGTAACGAATATCACTACAAGAAAATGCACTTCTTGTAGCGAAAAAGTTGGTTACAAAAAGTCTTTTTTTGGTTACAAAAACATTTTGTAACCAAATATTTGTTACAAATGTTGGTCATTTAAAGTCCGTCGCAAAAAATTTTTGTAACGAAAAAGAAGTCAATTTCGTTACTAATACAATTGTAACAAAACTTTTTCCGTTACAAAAAATTTAGTAGCAATAATCAAATTTTCGTTACTAAAAATTAATTTTGTTACAAATATATTGTTACATATAATGATATATTTATTGATCGCCAATTTTTTTTCTTACATTTACCATTTCATTCCATTCTTAAAAATGTGTTAAGAATAACATAATAACAAAGGACCTAATTGCAAATGGTCATATTGGGAAACCTGACAAACAAATTGTCATATATAATATAGTAATTATATTTCAAAAAAATTCTCAAATACATTTAAATCAATGTACACAAAATCTACAATGTATTTGAACGTTTCAATGGTACATAATTACACGAATAAAAAAATTAATCTAAAATGTTGAGTTAAACTTGATGTCTTGATTTGTCTTCTTATCCACAATGAACCTATAAAAAATATACAAAACAATAAAATAACATAAGATTAAGCATTTGTAATGACAAAATACAAAATTTCTACATATATAGATAAAATATGATACTCGACTTAAGAACTGATATAGACAAAAGTACATTGAATATCATCATACAAGTTTAAGCGTGTATACAATGAACCAACTTGCTATTAAGCGTGTATACAAGTTTAAATAATAGATGATTTGTTCTGGTTTTAAGCGTGTATACAATGAACCAACTTTAAGCGTGTATACAAGTTTAAGCGTGTATTACGGACCGGTACAATCTTCATGTTATTTTATGCAATTATCGGAAAGAACGCTAATCATTTCCTCCTTGTTTATTTTTTTATAACCACCCCATTAGAGCAATTTTCATGAGATTGTGTAGTTTGTACATGTGGAGCGAATAATTTTTATTAGGTTTAGGATTTCATACGGAAGAAATAAGGGGCTGGAGCAATGTTTTATGACTATGAGAAGATGATTGTTAAATAATAGAAATGCTGGATAAAAATACATTGAATAGCAAGTTCTATTATTTAACAAATCATCTTCTCATAGTCATAAAACATTGCTCCAGCCCCTTATTTCTTCCGTATGAAATCCTAAACCTAATAAAAATTATTCGCTCCACATGTACAAACTACACAATCTCATGAAAATTGCTCTAATGGGGTGGTTATAAAAAAATAAACAAGGAGGAAATGATTAGCGTTCTTTCCGATAATTGCATAAAATAACATGAAGATTGTACCGGTCCATAATACAGGTGAATGTAGAAAAATTAAAAATACAAAAATAGGAATAGTATGAAAATATGACCTGCGGATTATAAAATCTCTACATCTGATACCAAAATATAGGTTGAAAGTTTGGAAACGGGGAAGAGAAGGAATAGTGGTATTGATTTTTGATGTGGTATTAGTCATTAGGCATAGCAAATGATGAATTCTACAGCTGCTGACTGCAGCCATGTTAAATAGCTAAATAAAGAAACATAAAACTTATCTTTAGATTTCGCTGCTACTCTTCTTTCCAATTTTTCACTGATTTGACTTGACTCTTGCGTTGTGTTTGTTTTGGGACTCACAAGTATGAACTTAGGACTTTGCGCTCCCCGTCCCATAAAAATTTAAGACTTAGAGTCTAGTTTTAAATCTCATATTCATTCCACACATACAAATACCAATAATACCTACTATTACACTTTCCAATACACCACACTATTAAATATTGATTTGACATAAAAATTAAATCTCACTCTACTCAAATTTCAAAATAAAATACATATATTTACTACTCATATATTTACTCAATTCCTGGATTACAAAACTTTGACTTGATACGCACACTTAAATCCCATATAAAACACAACCTTGAGGTTTATGATGGACTTTTGTCGAAAAATAATAGACGTTTGCAGCGAAAGCAAAAAGATAATATCTTTGAGTGTGGAAGCTTTCCATTTTAGCCATAAATAACCCATATATGCAGCCCATACATTAGAAATAAAATGAAATAATTGGGTCATTTATTTTATTGAATTTTCTGCAGCAAATAAATTGCAAATGAATGCAGGTCCAAAAGAAAGCAACCCAGTGGACATTGAAGGATTAATTCTTGTAACGTGTTCAACAAGTCAAGAATTAAGTGAAGCAGATCACCACACAATAGTAAAGGAAAAGAGGTGAAATCATAGCATCAAAAATCAAAATGAGAGAAACAACAACAGCAACTTGAGATTTTCCGTCAGCAGATCTCAACACATTAAAATTTCAAATTTTATGAAATTTGATCATATGTAGACATATTACATCTCAAAATAAACTAATGACTTTAACATAAAACAAAAATATTATTGAAACAAGACAGAGAGCATAAATTGTGCTCAAAGCCTCAATGTTACATAGTACAAGTTGAACAAGAACCAAAAAACAACAAAAATACTCAGTATTCTCCCTCAAACCGAGTGATGCACAAGGCATAACAATCAAAAAATCAGCAGAAAGATCCAGATTTTGGTTTAATTGTATATATTCAAGATTTCACATAATTCTCAAATGCAAAAGATCCAGAATTCTATGTTTATACTAATACTATTAATCAAATTGCCCTGTGCACAAAATATCCACAGAATTCCTAATTTCAAAATATCTAGATTCCATAATAGATTTGTGAGACACTCCCTAAGACATATATATTATGCATACATTGCTTTCAATAGGGAAATCACTTACATCAATTTAAATTTTAAATATCTAATGCTTATTACCAAAAGATGAAGATATAAATATATAAATCGCAGTAACCCAAGAAATAGCAAAAAATTAAGCAATAATCTAATCAAAATTTAGAAGAATTAAATACCTGAGAGGAGAGACCTAAACGAGGGCTGAGACAAACTTGAAGAAAACGACACACAATGGTGTCTCGACGGTGAAGAGCAAGCAGCGCCTGAACCTGCGCCCACGTCAGTGAAACCAAGGATTGAAATTTCGCAAAATTTTGCAGAAATTTCGTCGAAATTTCGGAAATTTGAGGGTACCTGTAATACCCCGAACCAAATTAGATTTTGTTTTCTATTTATATTACATTTCATGTTATTATATTTATATATTTTTGCTTGATTGATCTTTTACTCCTTTGAGGGAACTAAGTTTTAAAATGAGTGATTTCTACTTGACGGTTGGTTCAAAACCGGAACCGGAAGCACTCCTAGCACCGTAACTATGAATCAAATATTAATAAATCATTTGAACGAATGAAATAAGTTTCTAAAAGGGATTTTAAGACCCTTTGGGTGTAAAAGATTTATAAAAAAATAAAACCCTGGACGTTTGTCGCCAAATGTCGAACCGAAAACTCTAAAATTTGAAAAACTTCGATCCGACGAGTAATTGTGGATCTTTATTAGAACTTAAGTAATAAAATGGGTTAAACATAAGTTTTAATTAACAAATACAAGATATAAAATTTTAGGCTTACAAAACGAGCAAAATATTAATTTTTGGAGCCCAAAATGCGACCGAATAATATCCGTTTTCAACACCGAAAACCATATCGCGTCCCAAAATACAGTTAGAACTCAAATTCCCCTCCTAAATTCCCTTATTGGCCGAAATTATCAGCTAGCAATGAAGAAATGTGGAGTCAAAATGCCCATACCCCTAAATCAAGGGGCCATACCTTCTTTCCTATTCCCTTACCTAACCTTGACTTCTCTTACCTCCAAATGAGTGATTTTGAATGGTCATATGCTCCCATTTCCTATATATGAATTATCTTAGTTCATTCTCTACCTTGATCATAGAAATCCAAAGAAAAGAAAATCCAAAAACTCCCTTCTCACTCCCTCACTCAACTTTTGGTCACCATACTTACAAAGGGTAGAGAGATTTTCTTCTCCCATCTCCAACAACAAGAGAGCTTCCTTCCACAAGTATCAAGAAATCCATGGAGTTAGGTTGAAGGTTGGAGTCATTTCCTTGCAAAGAGGAAGCCAACATCTCTCCCTCTCTCTTCTAAGTTCATGTTTTTCCTCTCCACTTCTCCTAACTTACTCCATTGCTTTGTTTTAGCTCAAAACCAAAGTATTCCTCCAAGTGGTGCTCCATTCCTACAAGCTTAAGGGTCAAGGGACAATAAAGCTTCTTTTGTTAACAAGAAAAAGGCTCCAAATGTTGTAAAACCCCAACTCAAAACATTTGGTTTTCTTGCATGTATATGTGAGCTATGTGTGTTTATTGTTCCATATTTTTAGAGACCATGAAACCCTAGGACTTTATACTTTCCAATGTTCAAATGCATGATGAATGAAGTCTAGAATGATGTTTTTGAAGGAGTTAAAATGTTGGTTGCATGGTAGTTATGAAATTGAAAATGTAAGTGAAAGCATGCACACAAATCACACACTTTAAGCACTGACCTCGAATTTCGTACAGAATTCGGACATCATGTGCTATAAATTTTTGGATGATATTTATATGGTTGGAAACTACATCAAGTTATCTTTCATTTGAATCTAGTTTGAACATTTTTGGAGTTTTCATTAATAAGTTATGAATTTTCTAAGAAAGTGTGACAAAATGCCCCTTATTTCTAAAGTATGGATTTTCTGGGAGTAATCTGTTCATGAAAGAATTCTTTTAAAAATTTTATAAATTACTACATGAAGTTAAGTATCTTCATGATTTATTTCACGATTTTTGGAGATGAGTAAATATTTTTACCAAAATTATTTCGAAAGTTGCTCAATACTGGAAAATTCTGGAACAATCTGCCATGTTTTGGAAACTAGCCTAGAACTCATATTTTCCTAAACCAAATGATATGAAATAAATTTTATATATAATTTACACTTGATGGGTTAGTCACAGTAAAAATTTCATGATTTTTGAATGAGTTCTGATATTTTTAGAAAATTCTCCAAGTTGGTATAAGTGTGGGTCAACATGCAAACTGCAGTACTTGAATATTGTTGATTATGTGTTATTTCCTTGTTAGAAGGAAAACAAATATTTTCCCATGAGGAAGCTAGTCTAAAGCCTTGGTGAATTCTATGTGAAAGCATGAGTTATGTGAATGTAATGATATTTAGTGTTGATTTTAGATTAAGGACCATATGTTTCTTATTTGCCTTGAGAAGGAAAATACGAAGAACCTTATAAGATCCTAACAAAGTTGAGTATGCTAAATGCACCTAGATAAGAACCTCAAGCTACTAATTACCGTAAAACATTTTATTAATTTGTTAAGTGAATAAAAATGCTAAGTAAAGTGTATGTCCTTATCGGACTAATTGTATAAATCTTAACAAGAATTCTTAAACATTAATAACTGAAATACAACGAATGGTGCTAGGTCTAAGTGTGCGAACGGTGACGAGAATCTCTGGTGAAAGGAACGGTGATTGTTTTGCAAAAAGGAAAGCGTTTAAGGTGGGTGGCATTTACTGTATTGCCTTGAATATTATATGGACTATTGGTGTATTTGAATGAAAATGTTTTTGACCTTTGGGTCCGATTACAAGGTTATTACCCAAATGCCTACGGGTAAAGTATCTCAAATGATATGTAGTGGTCTGGCTTGTGTAGCTAGGCGCCGCGGTGGACAGAGCCTCAGGGCTATATCTCAAATGATATGTAGTGGTCTGGCTTGTGTAGCTAGGCGCCACGGTGGACAGAGCCTGAGGGCTATATGATTAAAAGTATCTCAAATGATATGTAGTGGTCTGGCTTGTGTAGCTAGGCGCCACGGTGGACAGAGCCTACGGGCTATATGATGAATGATGAGCCTTTGTGGCTATGAAAAGTGTTTTTACAAAATGATACGTTTGCATACTACCAATATGTATAGTAGCGTACAGGTCGCCCACACTGAGAATTCAAATCTCACCCCCCTACTTTTAAATCCTTTTTCAGGTCTCGATGACGGGGAGTTTGCGCCAGTGGAGGAGTGATACTACTTCCCTACCAAAGTGTTTTAAATTACTCGTGAAAACGAGACTAGTAGTTTTAATATGACTTAACTAATATGCCGAGGCGGTAAACGTTTATAATTTCCTCGATGATGGTGTGTAATATTTATCAGAACTATCTATTTTGCGCCAAACTTTTATAACGATCGTGTGTGTGATATTTTGAAAATGGCCACTGCGTTTTATAACCTTAATGTATGCTTCCGCTGTTCATGTGATGTTACTTGTAGTTTTCAAAAAAAAAAATATTAGTCCGGATTTTTTGACATTAAGTGACGACTCGGGTTTCTAGAATGCCAAGAAACATTTTGGAAAAACTGGGGCGTTACAGTACCGATATGGAAATTCACTTAAACGATTATTTTTCCAAAATTTCGGTCAAATTTCGGTAAAATTTCAGAAATTTCGGCGAAATTTCGATATCGGTCCAGGGTAATTCAAAATGTGCAGATTATCGAGAAATATCGTGGAAATTTCGGTAATTTATCGGTCAAAATTTCGGGAAATTTTGGGAAATTTTTTTGTTTTTTTAATTTTCAATTCTCGGGTCATTTGGTTCAAGAATTTCTCTAATTTGATGACTTGGTACCATTATTGCTTAGACCAAGATGGTCTTTCTTCTTTTACATTTGAGGCTCATAAGACATCATTTTGGTATTAGTTGTGTAATATTCAATAATTATGAACAATTGTTGTATCGTTTTATATGTCTTACGTATGTTTTCTTGATATGTTTGTTGTAAGATTCTCATTTTATTGAGATTTTAAGTTCAATTAATGTATTAAGACTAGTAATAATATTGTCTAAAATTTCATGTTAAATTTCCATCATTTTAATGAAATTTTCGTGAATTTTCAATTTTTTACCGATATCGATATTCGATATCGATATTTCCACCGATATATCCATAAATTCAGGGTACCGATATTTCCGTCGATACCGATATTTTCATCCTTGAGTGAAACAAGAAGCGGGCGACGTGAGAGGGTGGGAATGTCGGCAGAGGCAGGGGGTCTTGGTAGAGGTAAGGATTATGAATTCTGTGTGAGGAAATTGTGAATTTAGGATCCATTTAGGGCTTAGCGCAGAGATGTTCTTTTCCTTTATGAATATTGACATATTGTTGTTATTTTTTTATAATATATATATTTGCAAAAAAATATATTATGATATTGGTATTTTGAGTTTTATAATGTCATACATTCTATAGGTTGGTTACAATATGTCATGTTTTTAATTTGTAACCAATCATTAATTATTTGTAACAATAATTATTTAATACTCCCTCCGTCCCGTAGGAATTTGCACCCTACGGGACGGCTCATTTTTTAAGGAAATTTTTTTTATATATAAAGTAGTGGCATATGGGTAAATATGTGTAAAGGTTTGTGAATGTGCACGTAAATCAATGTTTCCTATTTTTGGTAGTGTGCAAATTTGTGTGGGACGTCCCAATAAGGAAAGTGTGCAAATTCTTGTGGGACAGAGGGAGTACTATTTAACAAGTGACTTTATGTAACGAAAATAAAATTTTGTTACAATAAATCATCCTTTCGTAACCATTTAAATGTTGGTTACAAATAAATTTGTTACAAAAAATACACTTTCTTGTAGTGTATATAACTAAAAGAAGTGATTAAATTTTAATTTAAAAAAAAAAGAATTCGCAGAAAAAAAAAACAAATATTTAACTTTTATTTTTAGAGCGGTTCTTCATAATTAGGATTTGGGGAGAGGAACCGTTTTGTGCTTTGGGGATCACAAAACATAATTAGGATTTGGGGAGAGGAACCGTTTTTTGATAATTTGATAATACTATGCTAATAAAATATACACTAATTTTCTACTAAATAGTTAGCACCACTAAAATTTATTGTATCGTATATATATTATGTATATAAATATTAAAGTGTATTAAACCGTATGTATGCATATATATTATATAAATATTATAATTATATGTAGATAATTTTATATAATTAATCAGCAATCCACATATATTAAATGTATAGATATTAAAAAATATATATATAGAGCACATATGAATATTCTGGAGAATTACATGTTGAATTTGAATACAGCTCTTGTGATTATTTTTAGCACATATTCATGCACATTACCTATTCTCCAACAAAAAAATACTATAAAATCTTAAACCAATGAAATCCCAATCTTTAAAAATTCTGAAGATGAAGAGACGTCACTGTTGATGTAATTTTTGTAAGCACGATTATGTGGCTATAATTACTTCGATTACACCAACAATATACTGGAATAGATTTGCGTGTGAAGTTTAATATTTAAGCAGTTAGGTCATATATAAGCACGTCGTTTAAGCAGCACTTCGTTAGAGGGTAAATTTCGTATCCTTCATTTGAATGAAATCATTTACATTATATAGGAAATACAAGCTACTGGATCGTCACCAGCCTGCTTCATCATAAGCTGCTGGTCAGCAACCTACTTTACTATAAGCTGCTGAACAACTACCTGCTTCACTATAAGATGTTGACTCGTCACCAGCTTGATTCACTAATAGCTGGTGACTCATCACAGTTTTTCTCGGGCTCGATCAATTCTTTTGGACACGTCAATCCGGGCTTGATTAATTACTTCCTTAAGCACACACGTCGATTATTTCATCAACAATTTCCCCATAGCCTGATGTTTATTTGAATCATTAGATGAATAACGAGCATCAGACTATTTGAATCTTTGCAAGATTAAGGAAGTAAATTGAGCTTGACTTGATCTGCCTTGTATTTTTCTCTGTGCTTGTATTTCCTTGTACTCATGCATGGATGCTTCAAATGCGATTTCGCAGGATTCCATAACCCGGATTACAAGTATATAGAAGGAAGCTACAGGTCTCGTTAAAAACCTAGCTGTAAACCACCCTTGTGGATAAACCAGTCGTAGGAAAAAAAGTGTACCGTGTAATCCTTCCAAATACTCGTAGGCTATTTGAATCCCTGCGTTCATTGCTCTTTTCATGCGAGCTGAGTGAGTATTGGCTTCTTGTATTTCTTTATACCAGCAAATAGATGCATTGAAAAATAATTTGCAGCTTTTCGATATTTCTGGAGACCCTTTGTGCTTTGTCACTGATGGAATATTCAATGTATAATTTCTTGGCGAGCGCTTCTGCTTAGTTGCTTTCCAACTTTCGTTGTTGTATCGGGGCTTGCTTTTCTCATACTGATAGATGAATCTTAGCCAGCCGAGATGCCATTATCCACTTCGAGCGAAGAATAAATTATTCCTGCGGTTGGCGAAGGGAATATGTTCCCAACAATTTAGGCTTGTTTGCTTTAGCATTTTTATGTGGTCTTCCGTGTGGAGAACTTTTGACTGTACTAGTTGAAGTAGGGACTACTCTTGCTTCTTTTGATCATAACACGTATCTCAGTTCTGAAAATGACATGGAATGTTATTTTTTGCCTCTCATCGTGCGCTGCCTGTTATTTAATGGTGTTTCCCTTGTTTCGTTTGTATTTTCAGTATTGACGAGTTATAAAACATTCTTTATTAGGCCTCCCTCCTGGAATTATTCTAAAATCTGGAGTTTTCTCCTATGATTTTACCCTTTGCATTACTCTGGGCCATTTCATCGTAAATAAGCATTCATCGTCATTATGTCAATTTCTTATCTGGAGCATTTATCGGTTTTTATTACCGTAATGCTTCCTCTCAAGAAATACATTTTAGTGACTCGGTATATAACAGCTTTAGCCTCGTTTCAAGCAGCTTCATTTTGAATAAATAACTAAAGTTATTTGCCTCTTGTATCTTATTAGGCCTAAATACCATTTCAATGTCATTCTTAGAATTGAGATATTCATGTCATTCTTTATGTTCTCCCCAGGGTCAATCTGGCTAAAGCTTTTTTTTGCTTGCTGCTTGTGATCATTATGAATTCGAGCTTTTTGCTTCTTAATGATTTTTTGTATCAAGGTCTGCCCCCCAGTGTAGTGTTGAGGTATCAATAATTTGCTCTCGCATACTTTTTTATCGAGTTCTTTGTCTGAGTATTGAGTTGTCTTCATGAGTCAGTATTGAGCTGTCTGCTTGACTCAGACAACCAAATAACTGCTCTTTATCAATATCGTCTCCTCTTTATCAACATCGTCTCCTCTTTATCAACATCGTCTCCTGCCCCACCCATTCAACTTTTTATTGTGATTTATGATAAAGAGTTGAATGATTTAAAATGTTCCGGCGTATCGCTAATATTAATGAAGGCTGCATTGTTGATAAAGGCAGAATGATCATCGCTTATAAGAACAGGATAATCTTCTTCAAGAAGGATCATCGCTTCAAGAAGGCGCTTCGCCTATATAGGCGCAATCATGCCTTTAGGAGGCACATCGCCTATATAAGTGGCATCGTCAATATAGGCTGGATGATCATCGCCTATAAAGACAGGATAATCGTGCCTTAAAGAAAGATTATTGCTTCGAGAAGGCGCATCGCCTATATAGGTGGAATCATGCCTCTGGGAGGCGCATCGCCTATATAGGCGGCATCGTCAATATAGGCTAAATGATCGTCGCCTATAATGACGGAGTACTCAAGTCATCACCTATAAAGGTGGAATCATGCCTCTTGGAGGTGCATCGTGGCATCGTCTATAAAGACAGAATAATCATGCCTTCAAGAAGGATTATCGCTTCGAGAAGGCATCACCTATATTGGCGGAATCATGCCTCTGGGAGGCGCATCGCCAATATAAGCTGGATAATCATTGCCTATAAAGACGTGATAATCATGCCTTCAAGAAGGATTATCGCTTTGAGAAGGTGCATCGCCTATAGAGACGGAATCATGCCTCTGGGAGGCGCATTGCCAATGTAGGTGGCATCGTCAATATAGGCTAAATGATTGTCTCCTATAAAGACGGGATAATCGTGCTTAAAGTCATCTGGTGGGGGTAGTTCTCTCTTTTGGGCAAATGCGTCGAGAATTTTATCTGGTGATATATCTGTGACTTTTCTTCCTTAATATTTGTAATACCCGGATTAAATAAATTTTAAGTGCTTTAAATTAAGTTTAAGAAATTTTTTTATTTATTTAGTTTAATTTTGTAGTTTTAAATTGGAGTTTAAGACTTGAAATTTTAATTTTGGACTTAAGCATTAATGCGAGTTAGGAATTTTGATATTTAGGTGGTTGATGTGGGATATTAACCTGTGATTATTTTAGCGGCTGATATTTACTTATAACCGTCCATATTTTTGGGTAATTACACAGAGTTATTGTCACTTGAATGATAGTTAACTATTAGGCGGTCAACATGGGTTTTGGAGTATGATTTTTGTTTGCAACTTACGTTTCTTTTTAGAATAGTTGTAACTGTAGTTGGTCTTGATGAATATTAAAGAGGATAGGATTTACATTTCCTAGGAATGGCGGTGTGAGTTGATTAGAGAAATAAGAAGGAAAAGTCAGTGGCAGTATATAAAAAGAGTTGTTTAGTTTGGGTGGCTTTTTTGGTTGGATATATCTAATTGAGGCTTTCTTTTTTTAAGGAGAGTTGGGCTGGTATGTGTCAGTGTTAAAGGAAAATAGAGAAGGTCATAGTTTGTGTTGTCGAGTAGGAAAAAAGAAAGAAAGAAAGAAAGAACATCAGCTGTTCGGTTGAATCGTGTTTGAATTTATTGTTACGTACGTACATCATCATTAGCAAATTTTTAGTAAATTAAAGGTGGGGTTCATTTTATGCTTTGTTACTTTTAAATGTTTCATGTGAGTGATTTTATTACTTACTACATCATATGATATGTTTTATAAAATTCGTTGACGCATGTTGTGACTTCTATAGTCATTCGTTAACGCACGTTTTTTGTGGGAAACCACGCATGCCGGTCTGCCGGTGCATCGTTGGTATAGCCAGCGCATCCATGAAAAGCCATGGAACAAGTACAAGTAAAAGAGTATGCATGTTTGTGAGTTATGAATTCTACTTATGTGTGATATTTAACTGTGACAAAGAAGTTCCCCACTAAGCTTGTTGTTTTGCTCACCCCCTTTTCAAATAATATTTTCAGGTAATCAAGCTTGAGGGGCTGCAGTTGGGATTGTGGTGATAGTGGACGGAATCGACTTTAATTATGGTTAATATTTTTTAATATTATCAGAAGTATGTAATTTGAGGATTTACGAAAGAGTATCATTTTCTTTTAATATTATCTAATTTGTTTGTTCATGTCATGATCAGTTTTGTAGGAGCTTTGTTAAATTCTGTTTTAATTTAGGACATGCATGCAAGTTGGGATGTTGTAAAGTGTAAAAGGTGGAGGACTAAAATAGTTTTAATACGGTACTTGCAGATTAGTTTCTTAAAATAGTTTACTTATTTTTCTCAAATTAAAATCGAATAATATTTTTTTAAAACCCATACACTTTGTTATACCAGCTATGCATGATGCATTACACCTACTTAGAACACATCTCTTTTTATTTCTAAGGGAGTAAACTAGTTTAAT
>JAPKLY010000016.1:0-39079 GCA_026898435.1 Prunella vulgaris | reverse complement strand
CTTAGAACACATCTCTTTTTATTTCTAAGGGAGTAAACTAGTTTAATGAGTACTTTTATAAATTGGTCTTGCAACTTTACCACCTACTATTTGGCAACTAGTCCTTCAATAAAATTCTTTATATTTTGTAATTATAATTTAGACAAATCTTTATGTTGAAAACTAGGTTGTCATTAATTATCTTTGGTGGCTCATTTGTGAATGTTAGTTTTGATCCTTTAATTTTTTTATTTAAAATTCCTTTTTGATAAATAGTCTTTACAAATCTTTCTTTTTTATTTTAAAGTTCACGCTCTAATATGTTTCTCTTAATTTCTTTAAAAATTATAAAAAAATAACATTTACTTTCACATAAATTTTCTAAAATAATCAGTTTAAAATTTGGGGCGTGACAATATTTAAGGAAGTGTCAACCTCGTTCTAGTTCATATTGGGATCAAGACCTTCCTCAAAATAATATTGGTGAATGCTACTTTCCTCGAGATGGATATATCCTCCAGTGAGTGCTAGTTCCTCCAAACTGTTTATCCATGCCCGATACTTCTGATGGAATCAACACCATATCTTCTTTATTAAGGTACCGACAATTTGTGATGTGGATGATCGCTTTGGAGTGAACAAAAAATAATGTGTCATCTACCAAAGCATGAAGTTTTTCTCGCAAAGTGTGATAGCCGATGATCCTTTCAAAGGCATGTTTGTGATCGGTTGCCATTCTTCACAAAGTATCCAATGTTGTGATGATATGCAAAATATCTTTGCGGGTAAAATCATCCTGTTGGAAGGCATGCATTAGTATAGGGATTAAAGCCCTTCTTGATTTGATATTGATATTTTGGCCCGTTTATGCTTTATTTAATATTGGTACTTCTGACCCGTTTATGCTATGCTCTTTTTGTTCTCTCGTCTTGCGAGTTGACTTTCATTTGATTTGCCTCGTCTTGCGGGGCGTTCAATGTTTTGAGTCTAGAACTTTAGCATTTTGTGTGATCCTGCGTCATAGAAACTTTGCGTGTAACAATAGCATGTAGGGCAGATTATTTTTCGCATCTATCTTGTACAAAAGGATAAACTAATAGTCTCGCCCTTTTGTACAAGATATACACATATATATGTTACGAAAACTTCCCCGATATCAGAGTTGATGAATTAGGCAACTTGCTACCTTCTTTTTGGAGATTTTAACTTTGATAGTCTTCCCGTCATCATTAGATTTCTGCAATTGCCGCAACAAGTCCTGGTAATCGTCAATGTTGTGTTTGATACTTCAGTGGTATTTGTAGTGCTTGTTGGGATTCATCTGTCTTTTCTCTTGTATGATCTTTCGAGGAACATTGAGTGTTTGATTTAGTTCCTTCCTCGAAAATGCTTCCGCGAACTCTTCGTTGCCCCCAGCCTCTTCATCTTTTCCGTGTAATGCTTCTTGTATGGCGACAAATATTCTTGCTTTACTCTTGAATTCGAAATAGATCTTGTGATATGCTAGATACAATCCTTCGCCGGAGTTCGATCTCTTTCTCCAGTCCAGTCATCATAGCTATTATTTCTGTGTCTTCATTCATTGGCTTGCCTTCAAATAATATTTTATCGGATTGTTTCAAAAGATGTCGATCCGATTCTTTATCTCCCACTAAAATTTGTATTTTTGGAATCTGGTTCTCCTTCGTATAGCTTTATTGTCGGATAATGAACTTCATTTCAAGTAGGTGTTTCAAGAATTATGGATGACAGAGGTGATGTTGGCAAATGTGAGCTTATGTCGTCCTCTAAATGAGTTGATTGCTTTGCTTGTAGGTCTTTAAATACTCTTTTCATCTTTAGAGGATCTATTCTCAGGAAGCTGTTCATAATCCAATCGTCTTAAGTGAGAGGATTCAAGCAATCCTTCACTCTGAATAGATATTCCAAATTTTCGTTGCGACCTATTTGCTTTGTGAGGACTTGGCTTCTCTATCACATGTTGCCTTGATCTGTCTGGGATGGGTCATTGTTTTGCGTTGTCGTTCTGTGATGAGTTGTGTATCAATTCCTCTATGCTCTTCGATTACATTTGCTTTCTTTCATTTGTTTGAGAAATATGGGCTGGAGTTTTTAATATGGAGCTTTTGGTATTTCTTCATGATTTATACTTTTTGTTGCTTTCGACGGATGAATAATTCGCTGGGCATTTAGGGTTGTGATCTTCCTTGTCGATGTGCTACTCGAGCTAGCAAGTGACGCTTTTTAAATTTGCCACTTCAGGTTGAAATACGCTAATAATTCACCAGTGATCAATTTGAGGACTGGTAGATAATTTGTTGTTGACAAGCTTGATAATACGCGATCAACAATCTTTTTGCATGGCTTCTTGGCGACCATTCTAGAAACGAGCCAATAACTTCTTTGTAATTTATTCTTCTTGTCAAGCTATTTGAGTTGGCAAGTAGTAAACAATTATGAGGTTGCGATCTTTAAAGAGGCCGCTAACTTTTAACTTGCTCTGAATTTTTCCAGTTGCGAGCGAAAGTCTTCAAGGATGATTGACAAATTTTCTGGAAATATGTCGGCAATTTCTTTGCAAGCAAATATATTCTCTAGTGTGCAACTGGAATAAGTCTTGCCAAAATTTTATCTGCAAGATCATGAACTTCTCCCTTCTTCTTCTTCTTCTTCTTCTTCTTCTTCTTCTTCTTCTTCTTCTTTTTCTTCTTCTTCTTATCGGCACATTCGTTCCCTTTCATCAATTTTAGAAGTATAAATTGGAGCTCTTGATATGGCTTGTTCAAAATTGTGATCTTGCGATATGGCTCTTAAATTTACTGCTACGTTGCTTGAGCTAGCGGGTAGAGAATAACTACAAGGTTGCATTTAATCTTGTACTCAGGCCAATAACTTTGAATTTATGGAGCTGTAAGTCCTCTTCAATTGGCAAGGATATTGACTTATGAGATTAATTCGTGAGCTGCAACTGGAATTAACCAACAAGGCCGATAATTTTCTTTACTTCTTGGACTGTGATTGATCTCTGTTGCAAGGGCTTCACTTCTTGAATTTAATTGTTTTTGTAAGCAATTCTTCTTTTCTTGTTCTGTTGCTTAAATTAATTGCTTTAACAAGCAATTCTTCCTCCTACTGCATAATTTATTTTGAGCAACACTTGGATAGAAATTACTAAATATAAAAAAGAAAAAAAAAAGGCCCACTCGCGCACCCCTCCAACAAACTCACGCCAAGCCCCAACAAACTCACAGTACATACTAATTCCATCCACTCCCCCACCCACCCCCTCCCGCCCACTTACCCAACACTCACTTCAGTTACCTTCCCCATTCCCACCCCCAATACTATACAAACAAAATATAATTTCCTTTCATTTATATTTTTTTAGGCTTTAAAATATCTACTAGCAAAGAAAGATGCAAAGCCAAGATTAATTAGGTGGATACTTTTACTTCAAGAATTTGATATAATAATCAAAGATAAAAAAGGAGTGGAAAATGTAGTGGCCGTTCACTTATCCAGACTTACATGTGATGAATCTTTCGAGGCAAGCCCCATAAATGACTCTTTTCCCGATGAGCAATTATTCACCGTGTCTAAAGGTCCACGGTTTGCGGATCTTGCTAACTTTCTTGCGACAGGTCAAATTCCAATTCATTGGAATGTTCAAGATAAAAAGAAATTCTTTAGGGAAGTAAGAAATTTCTTTTGGGATGACCCATATCTTTTTAAATATTGTCCTGATCAAATATTAAGAAGATGTGTACCAGATAATGAGATTCAAAGCATAATAAATTTTTCTCACTCTGAAGCTTGTGGGGGGCATTTTTCATCAAGAAAAACCGCTACAAAAATTTTGCAGTGTGGATTTTATTGGCCAACACTTTTCAAGGACACATATGAATTTTGTAAATCTTGTGATCGATGTCAGAGATTAGGGGGCATAAGTCGTAGAAATATGATGCCATTAAATCCTATCCTAACTTTTGAAGTATTTGATTGTTGGGGAATTGATTTTATGGGTCCTTTTAATCCACCATCTTTTGGTTATCAATATATTTTGGTTGGAGTCGACTTTCAAAATGGATTGAGGCAATCCCTTGCAAAAATAATGATCATAAAATTGTTTTAAAATTTTTAAAGGAAAATATTTTTTCAAGATTTGGAATGCCTCGTGCAATTATTAGTGATGGCGGTTCACACTTTTGTAACAAACCTTTTGAGAATTTAATGAAAAAATATGGAATCCATCATAAAGTGTCTACCCCATACCACCCAAACACTAGTGGGCAAGCTGAACTCGCTAATAGGGAAATAAAACATATCTTGGAGAAGACAATCAACTCAAATCGAAAAGGTTGGTCAATCAGGTTAGTAGATGCACTATGGGCTTATCGAACAACATTCAAAACAATACTTGGTATGTCTCCTTACCGACTTGTCTATGGTAAACCATGTCATTTACCTGTTGAAATAGAACATAAAGCTTTTTGGGCTATTAAAAGGTTTAATTTCAATCTAGAAAAAGCTAGTACTTTAAGAAAATTTCAACTAAATGAATTGGAGGAAATCAGAAATGATGCATATGACAATTCTAGAATTTACAAAGAAAAAATGAAAGTGTTTCATGACAAGCACATTGTCAGGAAAACTTTTGAAATAGGGCAAAAAGTTCTTCTATATAATTCTAGATTACATGTGTTTCCTGGAAAATTGCGCTCAAAATGGTCAGGACCCTTTATTATAAGAACTGTATTTTCAAATGGAGCGGTTGAAATTGAAAATCCAAAAACAGGTGATGTGTTTAAAGTGAATGGACAACGTCTAAAAGCATATCTTAGAAATTTTAGTAAGGAGATTGAGTCAGTATCTCTTACTGACCCGACTAGGAATATTATGTGAATTTTATTTTTCGGTATAAATGGAGGATTCGGTACTCCGTGACTTCCAAGTCGGTATTTCAGTTACCCACAAAACTGAATTGTAAAAAAAAAAACTTCAAAAAAGAAAAAAAATATATAAAATAAAATAAAATTATAACACTCACTTTAACGGTAACAATGATGAGTGTATCACCACCACTTATCCTACCAAACGGTCATGAACGGCTAGTTTTCAAAAAAAATTTCAAAAAAATTACTCTATAAATACCCAATTTTACTCCCATTTCTAAACACCTCTCTTCAAATTATCATAAACTTAAACAAAATGAGTAAAATCTTTCTCTCCATCATCACTCTTGCCTACTTTGTCATGCTTGCTATTTGCTATTTCAATGAAGAAGAAGAATTCGGTGCATTACCTTGGATTGTTGCGGCAATTGCAATGCAATTTATAATGTTAGCTTGGGGAGTAGCATTTTTGTAATTGTAATGTAATATCTTGTTGTTTAATAAATTTTTAATCTTTCATTTTTGAATAGGTCAACGAAATGGACATTATGGATGCGGCAATTGCCTCTTTAAATAAATGCTTTCCTTGCTTCATTAAAAAGGATTTGATTAAGATATATTATGCTCGATGTGAAAGATTACGATTAATGAAGATTAAAGGAATACCACTCGATCTTCAATGGTTGATTGAAGCAAAGGTTAGAATTGGAGGTGAGTTACCTAATTCAATTGTTCCACGCGTGGTTGGTTTGGGTAAAAGTTCATTTTCTAAAAAACGAAGGGCTAAAAGAATGGGAGTTTGCTATAAATGTGCTAGATGGACGTGTAACACACGTTGTAAAAATATAGGAATAGCTTCTGATAATCGATTAAATAAAATAGATTTCATTATAAATGGACTGAGTAAGGGGTCAGTGGATAACCAATGGACCTCTGAGACGCATTATATTGGAATAGAGCAAAGAGCTTTAGTCGATTTAAGGATTGAATTAATAAAGGAATATGAACATTGTCTCAGGAATCTAACGTTAAAAGACCCTGTTTGCCAATTTCTAAGAAAATTGGATGGGAAGCATATCCTCGACTCATAGAAGGCGTTTAAGCCGTTTCTGGACGTAAAACCAGAGGAAGATGTGAGCCACAATCACAACTACTGTCCCCAAGTGGGACCTCAATCTCTTAACTTTCTTTTGACTTTTGTTTCATTTAACATTATTTCTCGAATCGTATCAGGTACGTTTTTCATTTATCTTTGTCTATATAATTCAGTGTTCAGCTTATCACAACTTGTATCATCCTTTCGAAAGTCCAAATATGGCAACTTCATCTTCTAGAAAAATAACCTCTATTTGTGTGTTAGGGGGAGCTGGAAATAGTCTTAATAAAGAATTTGCTCGAGTAGCAAATAAGCTAGGTGGTATACTAGCTCGAAGAAATATCAAACTAGTACACGGAGGAGGCACACTTGGTCTGGTAGGTAATGTTGCCTTGACAGCATCTTGGGGAGGATCTGAAGTTCAGGGAGTCGTTCACACAGGTATAAAAAGATTTAATCCTACTACAACTGGTAAGGAAATATAGATTTCATCCTTAATGGACAGAATGCCAAAATTGATAGAAATCTCTGATGCATTCATAGCCCTTCCAGGTGGTATTCTTACTTTGGAAGATATATTTAACATTGTATGTTGGTCATGTTTAAGTATTCATTCAAAACCTATGGGACTACTGAATATTAATGGTTATTATGATGGGTTACTAACTTTTTTGGATCATGTGAAGCAACAAGGTTTTATTGAAGAATCTGTACGTCAACTCTTTACAACAGATTCAGATCCAGAACAATTAATAGAAAAACTCAATGCCTGTGAGATTAAAAGTTGCCCAATCACGTCTCAGGTAAACTGGTTATGAACTCGACCCAGAATAAGTCAGGATGATTTAGATTTACATTTGTAAAAAAAAATAAAAAAAAATAAAAAAAATAAAAAAAATGCATATATATATATATATATGTCTATTTGCATATTTCAGGTTTATTGCTACAAATTTCTCTGTGGAATCAGGTAATCTCTTCTCTTTTACAATTCCGTCTGTTCATCATTGAAGACAATGTGTTGTTTAAATTGGGGGTGGGGATTAGTTGAGTTCTTTTAAAAAAATCCAAAAAAATTTAAAAAAAAAAAGTAAAAAAAAAAAATTAAAAACACTATAAAGATGGCAGAGTAAAGGGGGTAAGAAAATTAACCTATTCTTTATACCTTTGAGACGCATCACAACCACGACTTTTTAAATTTACTGATGTCTTAATTTTAATATATGCGATTTAACAAACTTGGTACATTTATTTATTTTTTTATTTTTTTTGGTTAAGTACATTCTAATAGATGTTTATAAGTCATCCTCATTTCACACACACTGTGACAAAAGATTATGGACTATAATTGAATAATTCTACTAATTTTTCTATTTTACAAATGGTTGCAATTGATTGTTGAAAAAAAAAATTTATTTTAAAAAGATTTACATTAGAAAACTGCAAATTTTGTTTAGTGGATATGAACCTACCCTATGAGAATTTGTGCCTAAATAACATGTTTGAGCATTCTTTTATGTGAGATACTCTGTCATGAATTATGTTCTTCAGAACTTGTTTTGAATCTGTATCAGTCACTCTGTATGCAGACATAAGAATGATGAAGGCAATTAAGACTTACCTTTCTTTTCCAATAAAACCTACCAAATTTTTCAATGCCTTAGTAAACCCCTTTGAGCCTAAATAAAACCTTTTCTTTTACCACAAAATCATAATTATCAGTTCTCAAAGTGTGAATAAGGTGAATTATTCTTGTGAAGGTGTAAAAAAAAAGAAAAAGAAAAAAAAAGTGATGTTTATCGGAATAATGATGAGGATGGCGAAGGACAGTATTGAAGAGATTTGAAAAAACGAATCAAAGCCTAAATATAATTCTTCCTACATTTGGTTGCAGACCACTTTGAGTCAAAATCCAGAGCCGATTTTCTTCATAACTTCACCCTAAGCCTCATTACAACCAAATAAAGTCCTTCTAACTTATGTTGCATGCATTGTTGATTGACTGACGGATGTATAACCAAGCCTATGATATAAATATTAACGATATTGAGTCTGAGCGTAAACACTAGCCGCATTGAGAGATGTAAGGCGTGTGAAATCCACTAGCAAAAGCTGTTTATTCTAACAACTATCTTGTTAAAAACAAAAAAAAAATATATATATATATATTTTCATCATGAAAGTTGTTAACCATAGTAAAATATCAAGATAATAGAATTATGACATGAACTCCATACCTTTTGGTCACTTAACTTGAGCACAATAGGGGATGACTATCAAACTGTCTATCTAGATTGTATTGAGCATAAAATAGTTCTAAAATGCAATAGTTTGTTAATTTAGATATATTATAACAAAGAGTTGGTAAGATGCAAATAAAAGCATCATCACAAAAATTATGTTACTCTTTCATCACTAGGGACTAGTAATGAGCTGGTTGGGGAGTGTGATTACAGTTTAAGTATGCATGTATTTTACCTATTTTGTGTATTATTTTGTGTACTATAATGTATTGTTTAGCGTATTTATATATAATTTCACACTTTCTAATTAGTTATAAGTATTTATGTTTTCTATATAAATAAGAGCATATGTATAATTCAACCTAACCATTATGTCTATTGTATATTGTTGAGGTCTTAAGTAGAGTTATATTTATCCAAATTTTATGATATTGAACACCTAAGACAATGTACTAAATACTTAAGACATGTTAGTGATCCAATTTTACAAGTTTGGATTGTATTTGTACTCAAAAGTGAAGACTCCCAATGGTCAAAATAACAATCAATGCAAGGGCTTCAGAATTCCGCCATCTCAGTACACATGTTGGGAAATAATTCACCATAATTCACACAAAAGTCCAATTTACACAAGATCAAAGCCATTGGTTAGCCAAGAAATTCATCAAGACACAGTAAAAATATTAAAGGCGTTGATTTTGTGCAAGCTGAGATATCTGCTTTTCAATAGACCACAAAAAATTCGCGGAGAAAAACAATGCAGTTTTACCAACTCTACTATTACGGTCACAACTCACAATATAGAGATCCAATTTTTGAGATCTTAGACTCCTTGGAAAGCTAATCCAACGGTCTACAACTTTCATTCAGAAGTAAAGATGAAATTCGGATGGCAAGGGCAATTAAATTACTGATGTTTACAGGCCACGTGAATTGGTTGCTAAAGTCTCCATGATTCACTATTTGGAGGCCTATATAAAGAGCCCTTTAGCAACCCTTGAAGGCATCCCATTTTCCTTGTAATCCTTCTATCTTAGTCTAGTATCTCTCTTAGAAATATGAGTTCTTATTGTATTAGTATGAGTAGCTAAATATTTTACTAGAGTTAGGGATGAAGCTTTAGTAAAGTATTAGTAATGTTCTTGGTTATTCAATAAAGATTTTCAAAGTTTCAATCCTTTAGTCATTTAAAGAGTTTTTAAGAGAGGTTTTGATGTGTCATTACTTTGATTTGTTGTAGACTTATTGGTACAACAAATGCTTAGTTTTACATATCAACTATTGATTTTATAAACTTGTTCGAATTTCTAAAGGTACTTTTCAAAAGTATTATATGTGCTCAAAGTTATATCTTCCGATTGAAATCACTTGATTGTTAGATTTCGATTGAGTTATCAAAGATAACCAAGATCATAACTCTAGTATTTTTATCTAAAGTGGAATCCCGAAGCTCTAGTATTTTGTTACTTTATTTAAACCTCTCAACTAGATAATATCTTTTTCTTCCAAATCTCCCTGTGGTTCGACACTCGGTCTCCCGAGAAATTTTATTACTTGAAATCAACCTACACTTGGGTACGTAACTCTCAAGGAGCTATCAGTTTCTTGTTGAAAAATTGAACTTACACTCTCTTTTAAAAATGCCTTAATTTGAACATGTAGCTTTCTCTTTACAGTACACAAATCTTTCAAAAATTTGGCATAAGATGGAACTTGCTTTATTGCATCTAGTAGTGGAATGTTAACTTTTACTTGTTTCAAAACCTCAAATATTTTAGAGTTTTGGTCCAATTTCTTAATTGGGTGTAATCTTTGAGGAAAAGGAGCAGTGGATGATTTCGTAATAGGATTTAAATTCTTATTTTCATCTTCTCCTTTATTTTTATCTTCATTATTCGGGGTCTGAGTTGACTCAACTTCCTGTTTCTTAAGGTTGATTGTTTTGTCGATTAGTTTTCCACTTCGTAAAGTGGTGACAAAATTAATATTTTCTGGTGCATCAGAGGAAATTTGACATTGCCCAGCAGGATTTTGTTGAGGCTGAGCAGGAAACTTTTCTTTCTCAACTGTTCTTAAGGAATTAGTTAAAGTAGATAATGTACTTTTAATATCATTGATGGCTTGTGACGTTTGGTTGTTGATAGTTGTTTGTCCTTGCATAAAGGCTTGTAAAGTTTCTTCAAGGCTTTTTATATGTGGTTTATTATGTTGGGTGAAATTGGAGTTGGAGTTTTTCTGGGTGGGAAAAGGTTGTGACACACTTTCATTTTTCCACTTAAAATTTGGATGATTTTTCCAATTTGGTTTGTATGTTTCAGAAAAAGCTGATGGATATGAATTTTGAAAATTAGATAATGCATTTACTTGTTCATGACACATCTTTTTGAAAATAGGAATTTGTGGGCATTCATTAGTTACATGTCCATTAATGGCACAAATTTCACAATGTCATCATTTTGCACAAATTTTACTTCCTTAGGTTTCTTTAGTTGCAAACTTTCAACATGTTTAGTTAAACTTTCAATTCTAGCATTTAGATCGTCTTCTTGACTTAAATTATATTTTCCTTTAGAATTTTCAAGCTTAGATCTAATTGAACCTTCAGAAGTATTTTCATTATACCAAGATTGAGTTTTTTTCACTAGATGGTCTAAATACTCAAGTGCATCATCAGGATTTTTATCCAAAAATTCACTATTACACATCATTTCCACAAATTGTTTTCTTTCAGTGTTTAAACCTTCATAGAAGAAACTTACGGTTCTTCAAGTTTCAAAACCATGGTGAGGGCAAGCATTTAAAAAATCCTTAAAACGTTCCCAACATTTAAAATATTGCTCATCACTCTTTTGGAAAAAATTCTTGATTTCTTTTTTTAAAGCATTCGTCTTATTAATCGGGAAGAATTTTTTCAAAAATTCAGTTTGAATTTGTTGCCAAGATGTAATTGAGTTTGGTTTAAGAGAATTAAGCCAAGTTTTTGCTTTATCTTTAAGAGAAAAAAGAAATAACTTTAGCTTAATAGCATCTTGAGTACACATTGGTTCATTAAATGTTGCACAAATTTCTTCAAATTCTTTTAAATGCAAGTAAGGATTTTCAGAGTCAAAACCATGATAATTAGGGAGCAATTGAATCATGTCATGTTTAAACCTAAAATTATTTGCATTTTGAGGATATACCATGCATGATGGAACCGAATTTCGTTGGGGCTCAATAAATTCATGCATAGAACGCACATGCAAATTTTTATTATTGCGTCTTTCAAAATCATTTTGGTTTTGAACATTATCTCCATCAACACTTTCATTGTCGGCCATACTTGATGCAATATTCCTAAAATTAATGTTATAACCTCTTATTAAACGACCACTTATAATATCACGAGTCCAATTATGCATACAAATAAATATAATACAGTAAAGAGATAGAGAGAAGAATTGACAAACCTGTGAGGACAAACCTCACAACCGATGGATTTGTTCTCCGCAAAACCACCCAGGCAACGGCGCCAAAAACTTGATAGCTCCTTTAAAGTTACGTACCCAACGGAGGCTGTAGGCTTGATAGGAAATCAACTACAGGCACATGTCAGTTTCTAGGGAGTAAACTGATCTCTTGGTTTTCTAAGAAGCAAACCAGTGTTGCAACGTCTACTACTGAGGCTGAGTATATGGCGGCAGGCAGTTGTTGCTCCGAGATCCTTTGGTTGAAGCAACAACTGAGACACTACCAAGTTGAGGCCACTGATGTCTGATAGCTCCTTTAGAGTTACGTACCCAAGTGTAGGTTGATTTCAAGTAATAAAATTTCTCGGGAGACCGAGTGTCGAACCACAGGGAGATTTGGAAGAAAAATATATTATCTAGTTGAGAGGTTTCAATAATGTAATTAAATACTAGAGCTTCGGGATTCCACTTTAGATAAAAATACTAGAGTTATTCTAGGTTATCTTTGATAACTCAATCGAAATCTAACAATCAAGAGATTTCAATCGGAAGATATAACTTTGAGCACTAAAATACTTTCAAACAAGTTTATAAAATCAATAGTTGATATGTAAAACTAAGTATTTTTTGTGCCAATAAGTCTACAACTAATCAAAATAATGACACATCAAAACCTTTCTTAAAAACTCATCAAGAAAATATAAGTGTATAATACTTTGAGAAGTACCTTTAGTTGTTCTAACAAGTTTATAAAATCAATAGTTGATATGTAAAACTAAGCATTTGTTGTGCCAATAAGTCTACAACAAATCAAAATAATGACACATCAAAACCTCTCTTAAGAACTCATCAAATGACTAAAGGATTGAAACTTTGAAAATCTTTATTGAATAACCAAGAACAGCACTAATACTTTACTAAAGCTTCTTCCCTAACTCTAGTAAAATATTTAGCTACTCATACTAATACAATAAGAACTCATATCTCTAAGAGAGACACTAGAAAGATAGAAGAAATACAAGGAAAGTGGGATGCTTTCAAAGGTTGCTAAAGGGCTCTTTATATAGACCTCCAAATTGTGAATGATGAAGACTCTAGCAAACTATTCACTTGGCCTGTAGACATCAGTAATTTAATTGCCCTTGCCGTCCGAATTTCATTTGGACTTCTGAATGAAAGTGTTAATCCGTTGGATTAGCTTTCCAAGGAGTCTAATATCTCAAATATCGGATCTCTGGATTGTGAGTTATGACCAGAATAGTGAAGTTGGTCAAACTGGGTTGTTTTTATCCCCGTATTTATTGTGGTCTCTTGAAAATCAGATATCTCAGCTTGCAAAAAATCAATGCCTTTAATATATTTACTGTGTCTTGATGAATTTCTTGGCTAACCAATGGCTTTGGTCTTGTGTAAATTGGACTTTTTTGTGAATTGTAGTGATTTATTTCCCAACATGTGTCCTGAGATGGCGGAATTCTGAAGCCCTTACATCGATTGTCATTTTGACCATTGAAGCCGGGACTTTTAACACTTGAGTCCTGAAGACAAGTTGTAGAGAAACAAATTAGTGATCAAATACAACTAGAATTGGTTCAATTGGATTAGTGAGGCTCCAGATATTGTGCAAATACGAAAATGTGTTTTGAGTCCAATGTTTGGACAGAAATGGAGTCTTCACTTTTGAGTATAATTACATTCCAAACATGTAAAATTGGATCACTAAAATGTCTTAAATATTTAGTACATTGTCTTAGGTGTTCAATATCATACAATTTGGATAGGTATAACTCCACTTAAGACCTCAACAGTAAACAATAGACATAATGGTTAGGTTGAATTATACATATGCTTCTTATTTATATAGAAAACACGAATACTTATAACTAATTAGAAAGTGTGAAATTATATATAAATACGCTAAACAATACATTATAGTACACAAAATAGGTAAAAATACATGCATACTTAAACGCTAATCAATGTCCCAATTTATTGTGACAATAATAGTGCCATTGCCATATCCCAAAACCCAGTCTTACACACCAGGTGTAAACATGTAGACATCAGACATCACTTTATCAGAGATCATGTTGAGAAGAAGGATATAAGGATGGAGAGGATCCCTACTGACAAGCAGAGAGCTGACATCCTGACTAAGGCTTTGCCTGAAACCAGGTTTGTTGAGTTGTGAGTAGAGTTAGGACTTCTTGACCCAGGTTTAGATGGTTCAGCATGAACCTCAGTTCAGGATTGAACAAGGTGGTCAGGAAGGATGACTAACTCAGGATCAGGTTGCAGAGATGGATGGCTTTCAGGGGGAACAGACATCAGGATTAGAGTCTTCATGTCTGATTAGAAGTTAGGTTCAGGACACAGAGCTCAGGGCTTGTCACCCTAATCAGACTCAGAGGTATCAGTCAGGTTTCTGTATCTGACTGACTAGTATGTATTATTGAAATCTTGCTTTAATTATTACTTACTTGCATCACTTCTAATCATGTCTGATACCACATCAATCACAGGATTTTAAAATCACATCCCAGCCGTTCATTTATTATTCAGATTTTACTAAATGCAATTATTGGAATTTATTTCAAACATGCTCTGACAAGCATTAAATACATCTGTGGGCGGGAACAGTTTTCTATAAAGTTTGAATTATTAGCTTTGAAACTGAATTTGATAAAGTTTTATTCTGGATATACCCCTTCATCTAATCCGTTGAATTTCAAAGGACTTTCCATCAAAACCGTTCATTAAAACTGAATCTTTGGGTATAAAAGGAAACTTTGTGCTCATTTCATAATTTGCGCACTCATATTTTTTCCTTAACCCATATCTCTTGCAACCTTCCATCTTTCTTTCTTGCATCCATGGTTTCCTCTGCTGCTCAGTCGATTGAAGACACGAAGAGATTCCACAAGGCAATTTTAGAGGTGGAGTCAAAGGTTTCTTACGAATGGTTGGTCGATTTCTCCCATCGTGCCACCATTAAAGAACTCGGACAAGTCTATGGAGCCTTGAACAATGCTGGGCTCGTGGATTTTGTCTTGAAGAAGCCAGCTTGTGTTTGCCCCCACCAGATCATAGCCTTCTATGCCAATATGACGTTGAACGACGAGGATGAGTGGGAATAAGTGATTCCACTCAGGCGCTATGTGGAGAAGAATGGAAAGAGAGTTGTTCAACACTACAATGAACGGATCAAGGTCAGGGATCTGATCAGAAAGACCTACGTGCTACCCCACTCTACTGATGACAAGCAGTTGGCTGATCTGATTTAATACAAGGCTGGGGAGGAACAGGCTTGTATGAATGAGTTTCTGATCACCCCTCAAGAGATTTTCAGCACGATGAACAAGAAACTACTCAAACCGGCTTACAAACTGTTGTTTGAGGTTGTAGTTCAAAGCATTATGGGCTTCATGGGAGGCATGGAGCAGATCAGTCAGCCCAAGATCAGGGGTCTGGCTGCCATCGTTAATAATGCGAAAATCGACTGGGTGGAATACTTTCTTCAGAAGCTTATTTCAGAGTCGAAGAACGTCAGGATAGAGGGTGATCGGGTTGTGTTGGACAAGAATCCCCACTTTGGCTCAAGAATGTCAGTAATGCTTCAGGATCTACTGGGGACGCCGATCTGGAAGGATGTGAGGCTTTTAAGAAAAAACATATTCTTTTTCAGAAGTCAGCTTATACCATCAAGAGGATGCTTGATACTGAAATCAAGAAAGTGTCAAGGGGAAAGGGAAAAGCAGCAAGTTCCAAGGCTCAAGAGGAGCAAGTGAAGAAGGCCCCTACAAAGGTGAAGGTGAAAGGGATCGTTATCTCTGAATCAACTGGGAAGGCATCATTGCTCAGGGATGAGCCCTCCGACTCTGAATCTGACCAGCCTAAACTCAGGTTAGTTTCAGTTGCTAATGCTGCGGCCCCATTGGCTTCAGTGGCCCCGATGGAACCCATATCGACAGAACCCACGGCTGCCTCAGCCACTGAGAAGACGACTCAGGAGGAGGTGATTCAGAGTCAGGGGGAACCGGTTGCTGAGGAGAAACTCAGGGTGGTTGTGGACCCTGATACGGTTGTGATGGACGTGGTCCATACAATCTGTGAGGAAGAGGTTCAGGCGGAGCCCAGCGGAGGTGCTCTGGAGGAGCAAGAAGGTGAGGAGGAAATTGTTGCCCAGGAGGGGCATGGGAGTTCTGATGGTGGAGAGGAAGAGAGAGAAGAAGAGAAGGAAGGGAAGGTATTGGAGACTCAGGAGGAGGAGCTCCAGGATAAAGATGTTGAGGATAATCGAGGCCGGAAGCGGACTGTCTCCGATGATGCTGAGTCCAAGTCTGATCATCAGGACGAGGCTGAGGAAGAAACTCAGGAGGAGTCTACCCTACCAAAGTTAACTCCATTTGAGATGGACGTTAGGTGTCAAGCCATCAGATTTGTCAATCAGAACTTTCCTAATTTGGATGAGGCTTATGGTGAGGAGGTGATCAGACTCAGGGTGTTGGTGATGATGAGGAAGGCCTCGATTACTGAAGTTGTTGCCCTGATCAGAGACATCGGAGAAGAAATTCTCAGGGATGAAGAGCAGAGAATTCTTAATCGACTTGGGCTTCGTTCTTATGCCCAAGTCATCAACAAGAACGACTTCATCAGGGTAGTCAGGGCGAACAATCCTCAGCCTAACCCTTCTATGGCATTGACTGTTATGCCAGTAGTTGGGGAAGGTGCGACCTCGGGAGGAGGTGCACCGGCCGATGACGCACTCCCAGGGACCGCGATTGCTGAGGCTTCAGGAGAGGTCCCAAAGAAGGTTGCCACAAAGTCCAAGCCTGGAAAGAAAAGGAAGCTCCGAACCATCTCAGTGGGAGTTTCACTAACGGGGAGGACCATACTAGGCAAGCTCGATCGTCAGCCCGAGAAAATCAAACATCTCGTTGCTGAGTTGAACAAGGAAAAGAAGGAATTGGGTGAATGAATCCTGAGCCTTGAACGACAACGATCCGCCAGAGTTACTACTGACCAAGTGCAGGACATGATTAACAATTCTCTCAGTGGCCTAGATGACAAGATCAAGGCACTGATCGCTAACGCGCTGAAGGGGCAGGAGGCCTAGCTGAGGATTGTAGCTCAGCAAGAAGCAGTGAAGACAAATGACGATCTACTAACCAGATGGAGGGAGGGTCAGAGAACTTCTGAGGAAGCATTTCATAAGTCCCTGAACACAATGTTAACTGAAAGCCTCAAGAGGAAGGATGAGTTGGCTGCAATGCGGAAGGAGTTTGATAGTCATCTGACTGAGAGTCTGCTGAGAGCTGATGCAGATGATCAGGTGGCGAAGGATCTGAAGGTGGTAACCGATCAGCAGGCATCTCAGGGGATCCTGATCAGACATTCAGAAAAAGGTCGATAAGGATGAATGCCCCTTTGATGCTGCCAAAAAGGGGGAAGGGATAGCTCTGAAAAATCCAAAGTCTACTGCTCAGAAGTGGAAAGCCAATGTTTCCGTGGGAGAGCTGATGGAGGAGTGTGAAGAGTAATTATACCCGGGTGATCCCATTGTCGAGGGAAGGAAGAAAACGAAGCAGCTGACCTTGGAGACTGCAATGCAGGTCAGGAGTCAGGCAACTGAACTCCAACAGCTGAAGGGTGAAATGGCTGTTCTGAAGGCGAAGACTGATCCGAAGAAGTCTGCCCCTGAAGCTGGGAAGAAGAAAGCTGCTGCGTCCAAGAAGAAAGTGGTGGAAGCTCAGGATGCCAGTCCCATCGTATATGAATACGTTGACAACTTCGTACCTCCCGAACTGAACGAATCCTGGATTCCAATCAAGAAAGAGTTCGTGGAGTTGTACTATGTTGTCGGGAACTGGCTCAGAACATCCGAAGGCAAAAACAAGGACACCATATTTGCTGAGTGGATGGCCCTGCATCACACTGAATTCTGGGCTGAGATTGACCGACATGCTGATAGAACAGGAGTTCAGATCAGGGCACCTGAGCACAACACTTATCCACCTACAACCTTCGGTATCAATAACCACCTGAACATGGAGCTGATCAGAAAGGAGATTGCAATGATTGCTTCAAGAACCGGAGCTCTCAGGGATCAGAAGATGTTCCATGAAGTCAAGCTGAGAGTCCTGAAGAAGTATGGCATCTCCTTGGCCAGGTGGGATGATGAAGACTGAAGAAGTTAGATCAGGAATAGTATCTCAGGACTTTATGTAATAGTTTCAGGAAAACATGTACTTACATTCTATATCAATGGAAACTTTTTACATTCCTGAGACAACACCTCGTTGACTCCTGATTTACTTTTCTGCTCTTTATCAAGAACTGTACTAACCCTATCCTATTTCCATCTTATAGAACTAAGGACCTGATATAGGTTCCTGAACTGAATACTGATTGATATCAGTTAATTGTTTAGATGGTAGGATTTTTTTTCTAAGGGTTTTGGCATTATCAAAAACGGGGAAATTGTTGGGACAATCAGGAAGTATTTTTATTAGATCCCAAAACCCCTTGATGAATTTGCCTAAGTATAGTTTATCAGGATGTTTATTTCAGGATAGATAGGTTAGAATAGATTTTCTATTCACAGGTATTCAGTTCAGGGGGAAGTTGTTGAAGACTGAAGACTGATGGAGAGACGTCTCAGAAGTCAGAAGTCAGAAGCTAATTCAACCCTGAAGGTCTTGATCACACTGAAGCTGATCAACCTGAAGCTAAACCTGATAAACCTAGAAAGAGTCCTGAAGCTGCGTAGAGCCATCCTGAAGAAGACCACTGATCTTGACAGAACTGAGTAGACTAAGCATGCTCAGGGAAGTCTCTATCAAGGAAGGCAGTGTGTAACCTTGATCAGGCTGAATGTCCTTCAAATGTTCTTAAGTCCTGACTTGGGCCTAGTATCAGTTAACCTGATACTTGTAAGTCCTGAGACCCAAAGGTTACACGTGCGAATGGAAGTCTGATGAAGCAGAAAGAATGTCAGAGTCTTCAACATAAGACAAACATTTATCCTGAGTTAAGAACGAGAAACTCAGAGTCATAAATGTACGAGGATCAGTAAAGTCAAGGCCGACAAACTAGCCATTGGACCAACGACCAGTAAGAAGGCGACACGTATGTACGGAGACTGAGAGCATTTAATGCTTCTCAGAGGTGCAGGCGGCGGATCAGACACTTTACCATACTAGGTATGGTCCATGTCAGACAAGGACAACCAGTACCTGCATCTACCTAAAATAGGAAGGTTTGAAACGGATCTCCTCCAACGGATCTATTCCAAACCTCCCTATAAATACAGAAGACATTGCCCCCATTCAAGGTTACGGGAAATTTCCAAGTGAAAGCATTCTCAAGATTCCAAGCACTCAAAGCAAATTTGAAGCAACACTCTGAACTTTAAGTTTCCCTAGTGTTGTAGTAGGAATCTCATTCTGTATTTTGCTTAGAGTATTGATCCCACCCTTAGCACTGATTTGTTAGAGGGATCAATACACAATAGTTGGAAAACGTGAATACCAAACCCCTCAGGCTGTGAGTTGGTTGGTAGGAAGGACTGGGACTTGTAACACTACCGAGGGGTCAGTTCCTTAGAGAGGAAGTTGGCTATTCGTGTCCCTTGGTACGTAAAACCCAAGTACCTATCCTCAGGGTTTTGAGGATAGCTTCCTGTTCAATCAGGTCGTGGACGTAGGAGTTGGTTATCTCCGAACCACGTTAAAAAGACCATTATGTGCTGATTTACTATTCTGCTCAGGATCATAAACTGCCATTTACATTAAATTGAAGAATACTTGCATTGTTTCTGAAAAACCATCAGGACTGACTTGTCATCCTGATCAGTAAACTGTGCACCAGCCTTAACCACGTTTTCACTAAGCAAACTGATAAGTTTTCAGAACTAAAACGAGTAAACACTTAAGGACTCACATTCCGCACTAAACTGAGCTTACTAAGATAACTGAGCTTACTAAGATAGCTATCCAACTGACTTGCTTCTGAGCTGTCAGTAGGCGGGTTATCTCTACTGAGCTTCTGAGAGCACAACTCGGACCTAGCTTTTCTGGTTCTTCCCTGATCCGTCCCTGCTGCCCCTGAAGACCATCAGGTTTATAGAACACTTCAGGATCTTCCTGACTAGGTTTGAAAGAGCATTTTCCTGAGTCTTTCAGAAAAATCTGACATCAGTGTATCCCCCCCCATACATTGATTTATACTCGTTTCGGGACCAACTCATCTGCTCTGCCTTTTTTTCTCCAAAAAAAATGCTGCAATCCTTTCTTTTTCTCCATGGGTCGATCATAATTTTAAGAAATTGAATGCTTGGCTTCTTAAAATGTAAGCCCAAACAATTTCTCAAAATTTTCACCGAGCACGGGCAAACGAAGCTTGTGGGCTGAAGAACGCGTATAATCGAGCAAGATGGGCAAGGATCAAAGCAGCCCAGGCCTGTGCAAGTCATCCAGAAGCAATTCCAGTTGCCAGAAACCCAATTCTGAGATTTAGTTGTCCTTTTACTTTTGGTCCATTCTTTTATATTACTAGATAATTATGCATTCTTATATTTAATTTTGCTAGACATTTATGAGATATCTAGGATTATATTGCAAATATTAGGCAGTTAGTTGAGGAGCACGAATTAGAATTACTTGGAATTGATGAGTGTATTTAAAGGATGTAATCTTTCCATTTTGGGATTATCGAAGAACAACCTTAGTGAAAGTGTGGGGTGCGTAGGTTTTCATTCTGTTTTGCAGAATGTTGGAGCACTTTAGACAACATATACATAGTAGAAGACTTAAACAGAAATTAAAAACAAAATTCAAAACTTTTTATACACTATAATAGTGTATGAGTGCCACAGGGTTAAATTTTACTAATAAAAATAGAGATTGCCAATAAACAATCAGATCTGACACATGAGATCTACACGAGCGAACATACGCCTTAAATACAATCTATGGAGTTGTATATCTAACCTGTCTCTAGGATATTCAAACTCTATAGAATATTGTGTATTGCAAAGCATGAAAAGCATTTAAACAATACTGTTGTGAAGCGCGCAAGCTATCAAGCAACGTGAAGAAAAGAAACCCTAGACCTAGAAGTGTGGTATCGACTTGATCGTGTTTTCCTTCCCTTAAATTTGTGCTTCCCATGCATCCTTTATTTAGAGTCTTCCTTTTCACTAAGCTGCACTAGTTTGTAACCGCTTGATAACCACCCATGATGTCTTCAATTACCCACTCTAAAAATGCAACTGCCTGATCATTTCGGACTTTGTCTTCAACCTGCATGTTAAACATTGAAAGACAACATCTAATAGTCGGAGTTAGTGTTTAGGAGTAAAGGGAAAATTCTGATATTGCCGAACAATATTGCAACATATTGCACAACATTAGGATAACATCAACAATCTCTCTCAATTTGGCCTTTCAACTACAACACACCTGATGTTGGAACATACATAAATGTGTTAATTATAGAATAATACAAATCAACATCAAGCAAATGACTTATCATTGCTAACCAAATTCGAACAAAAATTTAAAGATTGTATCACTAAGCACCAAAACACTGTGCTTAGGCAAAAAAACAGAAATATAAATCCTAGAAACTATTGTTCAAACATCCATAATTTTTCAAACATAAAATTTTCAAACTTAAAACTCCCCATCAGAATATGTTTTTCATCCATTACTCTTCCTCTGGTGTGGCAGCAACTGCGGCAACATTTTCCTCAACATTCTGGATAGCAACATTAGCTACTTGATCAACAGGATAAACAATCTCTTCCAGAACTACTCCACTCCTTCTTGGACCAGATTCATTATCTGCCTCTTCAGCATCAACATTATCACCAACATCAGCAGCATCTACTCCCCCTGTTAGAGTAGAAAGAAGCTTCTCCAACTTCTTCTTTTGTTCTTTCATCTCGGAGAGAGTGAGTTCAATGCTGGTAATATTCTTCTGTAAACATTAATCTGAGAAATTATAAAAGCAGAAGGTAAAGTAATAGAAGTTATAGAATGATTAGGATCAATGTTGGCAGAGGATGTGCCAACATTTGGAGCGGCATCAGTAGGAACAGATTCTCTTGGAGGTTGATATGGATTCGGATATGGTAAATTAATTACCCTTGGACATGACACAAGTACACTTGAAATCCCTAAGCTTGTTGTAAAACTGCTTATTGTCTCTTCTCTTGGACCCCTTTCAAATTCCTTATACTCAAGCAACTTGAAGATCAAACTTGGATATGGCAACAACCCTGTGCCTTGAATATCTCCAACATAGGAAAGAACATTGTTGAATATGGTCTGTCCCAGGTTGAATTTCTTAAGATGGCCAATCTTAAACATCAAAATATCTTGTTTCCTTGTCAAAATTGTAGTATTTGAAGAAGGTAACCAATTGTACACATATAACTTATGTAACACAGAGTAAAGACTTGTCAATTTTGTAGAAGAAATTCTATTTTCCCATGTATCTATTTGTCCACTAGTGAGCACACTTATGACCTCATCCATGTTGTCAATAGAATGTTCAGTCATAGACTTAGTTCTCAACAGCTTATTAATCACCTTAGGAGTGAACATCAGTTTGACCCCTCTGCTGGGAGAAATCCTAGCAGTCCCTGCCTTGGAGGCGAGCTGCGCTCAAGTCCACTCGTTCGCTCGATTAAAGGCATAGTTGCGTGCCGCCCGTGGCCCTGCAGCTAGATATTGGGTTTAAAGGAATTGATTGTACTACTCATACCAACAAGGTGCATCTTCTTTTCTGGTGCCCATTGTGAAAGAACTATAAAGTTAAGCGTGCTTGGCTTGGAACAAATTCATGATGGGTGACCCCCTGGGAAGTTCTCAGGGTGTGTGCAAGTGAGGACATAAGCACGCTAGAAAAGACCCGTGTTGGTTTGCGAGGATAGTACATCAGTTCTACTCAGCGCTACCGATCCTACACCCTCTAAACCACATATTCCCATAATGTCTAGAGTTTGTCCTACCCATATATTCCTTTAAGTTAGCATAGAATTCATATGCTCATTCACAAATATATGTTGTAGAAAATCCTAGGGCATAAAACAATGATCTTTCTGTGAAAAATTCGATTATACTCTCTAAAATCATCCATCTTGATGACTCTTGCACAACAAGTGTTCTAGTTCAAATTTTCCTAAATTTTTTACTTCTAACATTATTGTAATCTCTATCCTCCTCAAACTCAGATTTGGAAGAATGTTCAGATATTACCTCATGATCATCACTTTCAATTTCTCCTTGCTCAGATTCTTCACTGGACTCTTCAATAGATTCCTTAAAGTGGTCAAGGTCTAGAGGGGGGGGGGGGGTGAATAGACCTTGAGTAAAAAATTAGATTTTCAAACTTTTTAAAAAGAGAGATTCTAGAACCTTACAGTAACCTCTTTTAAGTTAAAAAACAAACAAGTCTACAAGAGGTTTAGAAACTGGACCACAAAGGTTACAGCTGTGGACTTTATGAAGTATGCAGCTGCATAGTTTAAAAACTTGCAAAAAATAACAAATCACTTGTAGACAAAGTATCAGAGAGATTCTCACAATTATAATTGTATTATACTCTAATGTGCAGCGGAAATAAATGAGTGTTAATGAAAAACAATATAAACAAACTTAATAGCTGAGTGACTTATGAGAGTCTACAGCTGTAGAGTCAGTTTCTCTTTGTGAAAACCACAAAGTTTTATGCACTCAGGTTTCAAAAGAATGATGAATGTAACAAATAAATTAAATATGCAGGACAAGAATTTAAATGACAGAAAGTAAATAGACCAGATTTATAGTGGTTCAGTGTCTATAAAAAGACCACCTACATCCATTGTTGCACCACTCAGGTGCCAAATTCACTAAGATGAGATCACTTAGATCAATACAAGTAGTTCCCCCTTAGAACTAGGTTCACTCAGATTCCTATTCTAAAAAGAGATTAAACTACTCTATTCACTCAGAATATAACTAACAAAGAGTTTACAAAACCTCACAAAGAGATATCTACACTAAGTAGAAATATAAAATAGGTGAGGAAACAACAACAAAAGGGTGTGATTCTTTTTAAGAAAATCCTAACCAACTATCCTTTGAATCACAAAGAATAAAAATAATAAAGCTCTCTCAGAAAGTTGTTGGCTGTAGACTTGCTTAGGCAGAATGCTTGTATACTTGATTAGGGTCTTAATTGCATATTTTTGCATCCATTTCTACATGGTTTTGATGTGCTTATATTCATATTTGACCCTAATTTTGTATAAATTGTGCTATTAACCATTTCGTGGCAAGAAAATGTGTTTTGTAGTGAAAACGAGCAAAATCGGCAAGAGACGATCAAGTTCGTAAAAGTCCAGATTTGTGAGTTTATCCAATGGAGGCAAATGATATACCATGTCGAAGAGTTCGAAGAGAGGGTCGCAACGGAAAAAGAATCGAGTCCATCGGAGCTCTAGAACTCAAGATATGATGAAAATGAGGAAGTCGAGGATCGATTGGACAGGTCGAGTCCGGGCTCGAGCGACCACAAGCCCAGACTCGTGTGACCACAAGCCCGGACTCGTGCAATGGTGCTCTGGTTCGGGCGATGAAGGCTCGCACAAGTGCTCACACGAAACTGCACTCGTGCGAGGTGGCTCTGGTTCGAGCTAGATCGAACCACACGAGTGCTCACACGAGCCAGACTCGTGTGGTCGTGTGCTTGTGCTCGTGCGCCGGTTCGGATGGTCCCAATTTCAAGGGAAGTTTTGTCTTTTCGCGCGTTTAATGAAGGGCATTTTGGACCAAGCATTGTGAGCACTATAAATACTTCAAGGATCAGATTCTCAAGGGGAATCCAAGTCACATTAGTTCATAATCGTAGTGAGATTCTTAGATTAGAGAGAGAGAGAGGTAGTTACTTGTGGGTTTCTTAAGATTTCTTCTCACAAATTCTTAGATAACTTTTGATCTACCGCTTTTATAATTGATCCGTTAATTCCTGCATTCTCGTCTCGTCTAAGGTTACATTCTCACCGATCAAATTTCAATTTCCATTGTCGGATTGCTAGATAACATTTTAGAGGTAATTTGTATCTTTCCAATTTCATTGTAATAGGTAATTCTCTTTACATTTCTTGCTTAATGATGATTGTTCCTAGCTTAATTGTTCTCATTATTACTCAATTAGCCATGAGCTAATTCCTTAATGTGTTAGTGTATGATTCCTATGGAGTAATGTAGTGAAATGTTGATCTTTTGAATGCTTTGAGTTGTTGTATGATCAATTCTCTAAATTGATGGATTGTATGAATGCTTGCATGTGTAGATGATAATTAGGGCCAATAGGGAGTTAGTCTCTTGCGAAAGTAGAGCTATTTTCCTAAACATTCTTGTATTAAGGCCAATGCATATCAAGTGTTTGATAATATTCCTAAGATAGTGAGAATTATCTCTAGTGAATTAGATGAACAATTAGAGGCTTTGATATGTTATTATGGAAACCTTTTGCATGTTAGAGTGGCTTGTCCATTGATTATACACAATCTCATTGCATGATAAAGTGATGCTTAACTACACGAAACATAGGATAGTACACTAGCACAAAACTCTCACATTTGCTCACTTTGCAACCCAAGGTGATAGGTAGTTTGCTTCTTTGACGCATTAGTAGACGATATAAACCTTTCCCCTTTATTGCTGTGTTAGCTAGCCAATTGAAACAATGAATTTTCCTTACAGTTCCCCGTCTCCTTTGGGTTCGATATGTTTTAAAACTTTGTCAAGCTTACCACGCTCATAGCGAACACGTACACTTGCGTGAGGTCTTATTTACACCGAACAAGTTTTTGGCGCCGTTGCCGGGGAGTCGGCTAGATTGTTTGGTTGTTTGTTGTTTCCTTTATTTTCGATTGGTTTCTACTGTGAGAATTTGATACTCATTTTCTTGTAGGTATATGCACAAGAGAAGTCAAGGGGGAGACTTATTACCCTTTGATTTAGATCTTGAAACGAGCCTACGAAGAAGAAGAAGGGAAGCTAGATTGAATCGAGAGAATATGGATAATCAAATGAATGAAGCTCGAGATGAAATTAGAGAAGAGGAACCATTAAGAGGACAAGTGCATCAAGGTGAGGATCACTTGGCTCAAAGGGAGGTTCCACAACCACAACCAATACCACATCTATATCAACCTTATCCACCACCAAATCAACCATACTACCCACCTCAATATCCTAACTACCCAAACTATCCACCAATAAACCAACCATACTATCCACCACCACCACATAACTATCCTTACTATCCATATCCACCACAACCTCAACACCAAAGACCACAAATCGTGAACCCACTACAAAACAATGAACCATTACTCCGAGACTACTTTGAGCCAAGAGTAAATGAGCATTATGATGGTATTGAGAGACCATCGATAGATGCCGAGAAGTTTGAGCTTAACACTAATCTGTTGAAGTTGTTAAAGGAGTCTCCTTTCGAAGGATCAAGTGATCGAGAAGATCCCAATGCTCATCCCAATAACTTCATGGAGTTATGCGACACTATCAAATACAAAGGGATGTTGGATAATGAAAAGAAGCTCCGTTTCTTTAATTTTACCTTAACCGGGAGAGCTAAGATATGGATCCGATCTATGAATCCGAAAGCAGCCACATGGGAGGAGTTAAGTTCACAATTTCTCAAGAAATTTTACCCTCCATAAAAAATGTTGAAGGCGAGGGAAGAGATAAAGACTTTTCGATAAAAGGCAAGAGAAACAATATTTGGTGCTTGGGAGAGGTACCAAACCTTGTTGTTGGCTTGTCCTCAACATGGTTTGAAGGATGAAGATATACTTTTGACATTCACAATTGGATTGCATGAAGGAGATAAGAATTACTTGAATTCTTGTGCTGGAGGCTCGGTTTGGACTAAGACCATTCGTCAAGTGAACGAGATCATCTAGAATATAGCTGCGAATGATGCTTTTCAAAGAGATTCCAATAGTAGAACGGGTGATCGAGTTGCACTTCTCGAGGAAAGATAGACAAATGTGTGTAATTTGGTCTATAGAGGCCAAAACCAAAACCAAGCTCCAGCTCCTATGCAAGTGAATGTTGTCGAGAGTATTCCTCCTCCTACTACCGCTATTCAAGAAGAAGTGAGTTACATGGGTCGTCCTCAATACAATAATTCTTTCCAAAATAATCAAAGGTCATATGTTGCTCCACCTTTTAGACAACAAGGAGGTCCGTATCCAAATCAAAGTAACCCTCCTTACAACCCGAATACGAGGCATGAGAATTTTTTATATTCTAATCCTAAGGGGGCAATTCAATTGCCACCCGGGATTGATCCAGGGTCTAAGCCTCCTAATAATGAAGGGAAAGGGAGCATGGAGGATACTTTGACATTGATTTTGAAGAAGTTGGACAATTTTGAAGTGGAGTTTAGAAAGATGAATAGTGAAACAAACAAGAGAGTTGATGACTTGTATACTTCACAAGCAAGTCAAATCAAGAGCTTGGAATATCAACTAGGGCAAATTGCTTCGTCTTTGAGTCCACAAATCAACAAGGGTAAGTTTCCTTCAACTACCGAAACTAATCCAAGAGAGCATATTAATGCTATTTCTACTTGTAATGAGTTGAAGAGTGAGGTGTTGAAAAGAAATGCTATGGAGAATTTTCATTTTGAATTGGTGGAGGAAGTTAAATGCTTTAAGGGGAAAGAATACTTTGTGAAGGGTGATGAGAAAGTAATGGGGGTAGTTGAGAGAATGGAGAAAAAGGATAGGAAAGTTGAAGGGGTAGAAAAATTAGGGGGTGAAGAAAGAAAGGTGGAAGAAGGGAAAGTGGAAAAAGATGTGAAGGTGGAAATTTCGAAAGGAGTGAAAGATAAGCTCGATGATAGATTTAAGAAGTTCTTTGAGATTTTCACAAAGTTATATTCAAAGATGCCTTTTCTAGAAGCTATTGAGGAATTGCCAAATTATACAAGGTTTTTGAGGGATGTTATGGCAAGGAAGATGAAATCCAATGAACCGGAAATGGTCAAGCTTACTCATGGGAGTAGTGAGTTGATACGAAAACATCTACCTAAAAAGCTTAGAGATCCGGGGAGTTTCATTTTGAGCTGCCACATCAAAGGAAGTAAGAAGATGAAGGCCTTGTGTGATTTAGGTGCAAGTGTGAATATGATGCCACTCTCTATTGCTAAAACGTTGGGCTTACATGAGTTGAGGCCAACAACAATAAATGTGCAATTGGCCGATGGTTCTAAAGTGAAGCCTAGAGGGGTGAAAGAAGATGTGGTTGTTCATGTGGGGAAGTTCATTTTTCCCGTTGATTTTGTTGTACTTGATATTGAGGAGGATGTTCGAAATCCTATCATTTTTGGGAGACCTTTTCATGCTACGTCGGATGCCTTGATTAATATCAAGCGAGGAGAGGTTACTCTTGGAATGAATGGTGAAAAAGCTACTTTTTCAATCCATGACAATTCCGAGAGTTCCCCAAAGAAGATTGAAGGAGAATTGAACAAAGTAATACTAGATGGGATGGATAGTGATGAAAAGGTAAAAGACAACATTCTTGATTTTAAGAGTGAACTTTGTGTTGATGATCTTTTTTAAAAGAGAAAAAAGGTGAATGAAGATAAGGGGGTAATGCAAGTGGTGAAGAAGGGATGTTTTTGGAGAAGGAAGTTGAGTGATGTAAGTCACTCAACCCTTATTAATTTTGATGTCACTTGAGCTTTCTAGCGTCCGGCTAGGGGACGTTAAATCCAAGCACTAGGTGGGAGGCAACCCACCCTTATATCCTTTTTCGTATCCTTTATCGTTTTTGTTGTGATTGGTTTTGCTTTTTGATTTTAGGGGTAGAAGCATGAATGCCATTTTTAGCTCATGATTTTGTGCTTTGATTGCTCTTTGTGGATTTTGTGCTATTATGTGTAAGAATAGATTTGAGGAGCATATTTTGCTTAAGGTTTTGAGATATTCTTGTTTGAGGAGTTGATATGGAGTGTGCATGGTTTATTGAGCTTGAGTTTCTTGATTAATCACTCTTTCCAAACTTTATTAGGATTCTTGATCCGAAAAAGTTTGGGGGGTGTGATTCGTGATTAATTTTTCGATTAATTGCTCATTTTCATGATTAATTTGATAATGTTCAATAACCATTTATGTTACATGAGGAGTTTTAAGTTTTGTTGTGTAGGAAAATGGAAGAAAATGGCGTGAAAAAGGTGTAAAGAGACGAAAATTCGAAGTGGTGCAAAAAAGCTCGGATTCGTGCACCCACAGGCCGAGATTCGTGCACCCAGCAGCTTGCACTCGTGCGGTGGCTCGCTGGTTCGGGTGACGATGTTGCACACGAGTGCTCGCACGAGTCCAGTTCGTGTGGCCATAGGCACCGACTCGTGCGAAGCCTTACAAATCCGAATTTGACCATTTTTTTGGTCCAACTTTGACCACACTTCCCTAGGTTTGTCCACTCACTCTTTGTCCTCATTTCCCACTTATTCCACACACAAACACACACTTCTCTCTTCACTCTTGCACTCCATAATCTTTTAAAACCAAGAAGAAGAAAGTTGGAGAAAATTTTCATTTCTCAATCTCTACATTTTTTTCTTATCAATTCCTTCAAAAGGTATGTTCTTCTAACTCTCCTCATTCTATTTCTTGCAATTTTATTGGAATTCCATGGTAGCATTGTCTAGAATGAGAAAATCAATTTTTAGGGATTCTTGGGTTTAAATTGGGGATTTTTTATTCTAGCTTAATTTTGAGCAATTGTTGATGAAATAATGCTACATTGTTGATGGGTAATCCATGGGGAACCCAATTGCATGCTAATTTTGTGAATTTTGGACTTAATTGATGATTGAATTTTTGAGTGTAGGCATAGTGACGAATTTTTGGGAATTTTATGCTAAAATTGAATTGTCAAGATATTGTTGTGCTCTTAGTCAATGGGTATGAGTATATTGATGCTAGGTTGAGTTAATGATGTTGATTCACCTATGATTTTTGCTTATTTGAGGTTTCATTGATATATGACATTGGCATGACTATAAGTTGCATGATTCCTTTGATTCTAGAATTAAACTCATTATGTTCAATCTATTCTACTTAGCGAATGTAGATGATAATGAATTGAGTTAATTGTTCTTCCTTTGCTCATGTATTGAATTCTTATAGGAAGTGTGATGTTTGAGCTTATTTTTCAAATATCTTGCTCATGCTTATTTTTTTTTCTAGGATATGTCTAATAGAGGTAAAGGTAAGAGCAAAGCTTCGAGCTCAAGACCTAAGAAATGATGAAATGATTCAACATGGGAAGAAGAGTGTCTAAAAGAGGTGGAGAATCACCTACCCACTATGGATTGTTCTTTGAGGAGAAAAGGAGCTACTTTATGAAATTTGCTCTCAAATCTGTGGTATTGATTTCCAAGCGGGGAGATATTATGATAGGAGTTCCTTAGAAGAGTGTAACTATGGGAATGACATTGAAGATTTGTTTGCTAATATCGAATGGAGCGGTTTGCTTAATCTTCAACATTTCGACTCATAAACATTGAATTCTTGAGCACACTTGAAGTGAGAGAAGTGGATGGAGTTCCGATTCGAGCAAAATTCCGGATAAAGAATGAGAGCTATATCATGACAACAAATCAAATCAATGAGATTTTTGGGTGTGAAGAAAATGTTGAGAAAGGAAATTTCTATGTTTGGGAAAATTTTTCTAGAGCCCAAGAAATATGGAGAAGGATTAGTGATGATGAGCACTTCAATCCTCAATTTTCTAAGTCCTCTAGTCTTGTTAATCCTATCTTGTATTGTGCTCACCGGATCATAGCAAACACTGTCTTTGCAAGAATCGATCCGAATAGGGTGAGAAGTGATGACTTGTATATCTTACATTCGATGCTCACTTCTAAAAAGGCGGACTTCGGGGCCTATCTTTTGAAGAATCTTAGTCAACAAAATGTGCGGACTAATTGTGCTTATGGAGGAATAATTGCACTTATTGCTCAAAGGGTTAGTCCTTTACCTGAAAGGGAAGGTGCAATGGGCGCATTGATTGATGTGATACATTTGATAAGGTCGAAGAAGCTTAAGAGGAAGTTGAAGGTTGTTTGTGTTGTAGGGCGGAATATTCATGACCTCTTTCCCTTATTTGAGTATGAGCTAATCACCATCAAGAAGAGTGATAACTTGAAGCTCGATACACCCGAACACATTCACTTGAAGGAACAATTTCATCAAAGGTTGAACAAAAGAGCAAGGGGTGCTTCAAGTTCTCAAGCACAACAAGAGGAACAAGTTGAGATGGAAGAGCCTATGCAAGAGGAAAACCCTTTTGAGCAAGAAGGATTTCGTGTGTTTGAAGGGTTGATATTTAATGAATGGGGATATGAAGTTCAATCTTTGAGGATTGATGTGGGGGAACTTAAGAATGAGTATTCTTGTCTTCGTTCCGATGTCACGAGGCTCACCGACAATTATCATTCCCTTAACACTACTGTGGATTCCGTAAATAGGACCATGAACACCATGAGCAATAACATGAACACCATGGGAACGAACATTGAGGAGATTCTGGAGGCACAATGAGCTATGATGCAGTGGCATATTGGTGAAGGGCATTTCACTTACCCACCGATGGACCCCCCTTCGTGAAGTTACGATTTATATCTAACTTCATAAGGATGGGTAACTCATTTTCTTCTCCTTATCATGACTTCTATCCCATATTTTTTAGGATTTGAATTTTGGTTTGTAATGGTATTACTTGATGATGGTGGTACTTCTTCTTAGGTAGCTTAGTTCTCTTGGTATTTTTTATTTTGTGATGGATTATTGATGACTTTGATCTTAGGATTTATGATGCTTTTATTGATTGTGCTTAATTCTTGTGCATTGCTTGATATTGTCTCCACTCTTTGCCAAACTTTTTAGACCTATGGTCAAAAAAAGTTTGGGGGGGTGTGATCGTTTTGCCATTCTCTTCGCAATGCTATGTTTAGGATGATTCTAGTGCTTCTATGATGTTTTGGACCTTATGCTTATCATGTGCTTGTTTTGCTTGTTATTTTTGGCCATATTGTTGTTTGTTTTGAGTAGTGAATGCATGAAATATGTTTATTGTTGTGTGGATGAGTTGAAAGTCTTGATTAGTGTAGTGGATTTATTGCTGGATTCTTGTTCTATCTTAGATACTTTTGATTTCATGATTCTTGAGATTTCATTGATATGAGCATTTTTGATATGATATGAGTCTTGATCAACCATTAACCGTGAGATTTGAGCCAAATTTTGCCCATTTCAATCTTGAACGGATGACATTTTTCTTGATGTGAGTTCCACACATGTGCATTATACTCTAGAACTTGACTTTAGTCTTATTTGAGGCTACATTAGATAATGATTTCACATGAGATGATATGAGGCATTTACTTTGTTCTATATTGAGCCACTTAGCCCTATGAGCCTACCATTGATATTGATATCCTTTGCTACCAATTTTGTGCTTATAATCCTTTCATTTGGCTAACCACACTTTAAGTCATTTTCCTTCCTTTTTGGAACTCTCTTGTCCTTATGATTAGTAGAGTGAAAAGAAGGAAGGAAGATTGGTGATATGATGAAGAAATTGGTGGCCAATGTGGAAAGAAATCCTATGCATGGATTGAATTGAAAAGAAGGCTCAAAGGCAAGTGCTAGCAAGAAATTGAAAAAAAGGTCGACTTTTCATGAAAATTTGGTCAAGTTTGACTCAAGTGTTGTGAGTATGTTCACAACTTTACAAAAAAAGGGAAGAATTATCTTTGAAAATGTGATTTTGAAAGAGCATGAAGATGAGATTTCTATTTGCATGAAGACATGATTTACATGATGATTCCTTCTATGCTTTACTAATCATACTTAGTCACTTTTATCCGTATTTTCCTTCCCTACCAAAGAGCCAACACTACAACCTTTAAAAGTCCTCATTGATGTGTGATTAAATTGTCATTCCAAGTGGTGGAGAATGTAGATTTGAGCCAAGCTTATGGTAGTATTTGTATCATTGTGTGATGAATGAGAGAGCTTAAACACTTGAGTGTTGAGTGAAACATCTATCTTGAGAGGATCATGACTCATTGACTTGATTTTGTGCTCATTGATTTGATTTTGACAGTTGATTGAATGATATTGTATCTTAGATTTGCTAGATATTGAGTGATGGTTCTATGGCATTGATCTTGTGCTTGATGCTTCATACATACAATTGTTCCCTTATCTTATCACTTCGTTGCTCGAGGCCGAGCAACAATCTAGTTTGGGGGTGTGATTAGGGTCTTAATTGCATATTTTTGCATCCATTTCTACATGGTTTTGATGTGCTTATATTCATATTTGACCCTAATTTGGTATAAATTGTGCTATTAACCATTTCGTGGCAAGAAAATGTGTTTTGTAGTGAAAATGAGCAAAATCGGCAAGAGACGAGCAAGTTCGTAAAAGTCCAGAAATTGTGAGTTGATCCAATGGAGTCAAATGATATACCATGTCGAAGAGTTCGAAGAGAGGGTCGCAACGGAAAAAGAATCGAGTCAATCGGACCTCTAGAACTCAAGATATGATGAAAACGAGGAAGTCGAGGATCGATCGGACAAGTCGAGTCCGGGCTCGAGCGACCACAAGCCCAGACTCGTGTGACCACAAGCTCGGACTCATGCGATGGTGCTCTGGTTCGGGCGATGAAGGCTCGCACGAGTGCTCACACTAACCTGCACTCGTGCGAGGTGGCTCTGGATCGAGCTAGATCGAACCACACCAGTGCTCACACGAGCCAGACTCGTGTGGTCGTGTGCTTGTGCTCGTGCACCGGTTCGGATGGTCCCAATTTCGAGGGCAGTTTCTTCTTTTCGCGTGTTTAATGAAGGGCATTTTGGACCAAGCATTGTGAGCACTATAAATACTTCAAGGATCAGATTCTCAAGGGGAATCCAAGTCACATTAGTTCATAATCATAGTGAGATTCTTAGATTAGAGAGAGAGAGAGGTAGTTACTTGTGGGTTTCTTAAGATTTCTTCTCACAAATTCTTAGATAACTTTTGATCTACCGCTTTGATCGTTGATCCGTTAATTCCTGCATTCTCATCTCGTCTAAGGCTACATTCTCACCGATCGAATTTCAATTTCCATTGTCGGATTGCTAGTTAACATTTTAGAGGTAATTTGTATCTTTCCAATTTTCATTGTAATAGGTAATTCTCTTTACATTTCTTGCTTAATGATGATTGTTCCTAGCTTAATTGTTCTCATTATTACTCAATTAGCCATGAGCTAATTCCTTAATGTGTCAGTGTATGATTCCTATGGAGTAGTGTAGTGAAATGTTGATCTTTTGAATGCTTTGAGTTGTTGTATGATCAATTCTCTAAATTGATGGAATGTATGAATGCTTGCATGTGTAGATGATAATTAGGACCAATAGGGAGTTAGTCTCTTACGAAAGTAGAGCTATTTCCCTAAACATTCTTGTATTAAGGCCAATGCATATCAAGTGTTTGATAATATTCCTAAGATAGTGAGAATTATCTCTAGTGAATTGGATGAACAATTAGAGGCTTTGATATGTTATTAGGGAAACCTTTTGCATGTTAGAGTGGCTTGTCCATTGATTATACACAATCTCATTGCATGATAAAGTGATGCTTAACTACATGAAACATAGGATAGTACACTAGCACATATCTCTCACATTTGCTCACTTTGCAACCCAAGGTGATAGGTAGTTTGCTTCTTTAACGCATTAGTAGACGATAGAAACCTTTCCCCTTTATTGCTTTGTTAGCTAGCCAATTGAAACAACGAATTTTCCTTACAGTTCCCCGTCTCCTTTGGGTTCGATATATTTTAAAACTTGGTCAAGCTTACCACTCTCATAGCGAACACGTACACTTGCGTGAGGACTTATTTACACCGAACAATACTCAGGGTTGTTGTTATTGCTTCCTCTGAGGACTTCTTCTATTTATAGATTGAGTGGTGTGACTTATCCGTTGAAAATTCAAATTTGAAATTCGGATAAGGCTCATCTCTCTCCATTTGGCATGTGTGAAGTGTTCTTCATCCTTCACACAGGATAGTACAGATTGTACTATTGTCATTTTCTTCAGAATTATGGCTTCCTTGCAACTAATCTCCATTATCCTCCAGAATTAAGAAAATATCCTCCACTTAAGTACATTTTAGTGAGTGCTTGAGAGCTACACTAATAATGCTTAAGGGTCTTCATTATCTTCGAATAATCTCTTACTTGTACCATCTCTTCAAACGGTTCTTTGCAGCTGTAGAGTCTTCAACATTGCAGCTGTAGAGTCCTGTAAATAAGAAAAATTGGCTGTAGAGAAACCTTACAGCTGTAGGGTCATGTCTGACTGTAGAATGATCAAGTATACAGCTGCAGACTTCACTTACAACTATATATTTCAAACACCAATTTCCTTAGCACAAGTGTTAGATCAAATTACAAAAATAAACACATTGTTTTGCACACATCAAAATCTAACCCAAGGTACTTAACAGATTCTGACTCCCCCTCAGATGTTGCTTCATATGTTGCAACATTATCAGAAACACCCTGCATCGGCTCTTTCCCTTTCTTCTTTCTCTAATCATATCTAACCTGAGCAATGGGGACAATCATTTCAGAATCAGAGTGAGGTACACCTGCAGACTATGCTTACAATGTTGTTGTTATCTATTCGATGATAGCATCAGTATCTTCATCGTTTGACTCAAATACACTGATGGGTTTTGAAGCAACGCCACTGTCATCCTTTTGCTTCTTTTTTGTTTCAGAAAAATTCACCCTCTTGCCCATTGTTCTGGACGATCTTTTACGATTTCCACCTTTCCTTTTAGGACAGCCTTTTCGCTTCCTTAGTATATTTTGTAACCTTTCACCCAAGTTTTCAGAAATAGGGGAGACCTCATCCTCTGTATTCATGTCTTCATCATCCTGAGCTTTCGTAGGTACGGACTGGACTTTTCATGTATAACCTCAAGTTGAGCAGTGTCAATCTTTTCAGCACCAACAAAGATTTGAGGTGAATAAGTTTGTGATCGTATGGCAGTGTCCGCACATGTGATTTTCTCCATTGGAGTTCCGAGGCTAAACTTCAAAGTAATAGGATCAAGATTGAAGTAGGGTAACTTTGTTTCAGCATTTTCTAGGGCATTTTCAGTGGTCAGCTTAGACGAGGACGGCTGGGAAACGATAGATTCCGTCGTGCTAGGGTTTCCCGTCGAAGATGATATCGGCTAGGTTGAAGAAGATGGTGGAAGTTCGACAGAGATTGATTCGATCGTGATTGATGTTGGCGTGGAGGCGCCAACATTCTTTTCGTCATTCGGGGAATAGGTGTTTGAAGCCATGGAAGCAAGAAGGTTGAGAGGAATTTGATTTTCAGATGAGAAAGATAAAGTGCTTTTTGGAATTGATTGATTACTTGGAGTAGACATATAACCTGCAAAGTTTTAAAAATAATATTATAATAATAGCTTCAATAATGCAAGTTAAATGAATCAATAAAGATGTATGATTAGGGTCATAATTGCTTCATTTGTCATCCATTTCTATATGGTTTTGATGATATTATGTTCATATTTGAGCCTAAAATGATATACATTGTGCTATTGACCTCGTATTGGCTGGAAAGTGTGTTTTATAGTGAAAAACGAGCAAAAACAAGGAGTTTGCGACTATGATGAAGAAGACGAGGTGATCCGAGCATGTGGAGATGTTCAAATGACTCAAACGAAGACCCTAGGAGGCTCGGATGAGAAATCGGAGCAAAAACGAAGAAGTCAAATATCGGACGCCTGAAGCTCAGCCAAGTCGCACGCCCAGCTGAACCAGGTCGCGCGTCCACCTGACCAAGCTCGAGCGGCCGCATCCAGAATCGATAGCCAAGCCCTTGCGCAGATTAGCGCGTGACTTCAAACTCACGTGTGCACAAGGCCAAGGTCGAGCGGGTAGGTAAAAATCCAGATTTTCAGGGGAAGTTTCGTCTTTTGCGCGATTAATGAAGGGCACTTTGGTCTTGGCATATGGGGCACTAAGTACTCAAGTGTCAGATTCATCAAATTATTATTCATTACTTTAGATCATTAGGTAGTTTTAGAGAGAGAGATTAGAGGTTACTTAATGGGTTCGTAGTTCGATTCCCTACTTTTTTGTACAATAACTTTTGATCCAACCATTGGATTGTTAATCCGTTTGTTCCATTAGCTTAGTCATGTTATTTACTACATTTCTACGGTTTGATTTATGTTTTTGAGCTTTGGATCAAGATTTAGCATTTGGAGGTTTGTTGCTTGTATTTCAATTCTTCTACATTTCGTAAGTTTCCATTTAATTCTCTTATTTTACTGCTTTATAATGTTGTTTAAATTCTTAATAATTGATTTACATTCCCAATTAGCCATACGCTAATCTCTTGTTGCATGGTTGTATGAATACTATGGTGTAATTTGGTTTCTTGTTAATTATATGCATGATTAAGTGATCTTGGTGGATTAATTCTCTTAATTAATGATTTGTATGAATGTTTGGTATTGCCAATTGAATGTTTAGAGCCTAAGTGGATAAGCAAGACATGAGAATTGAGCTTATTCATGAATGTTCTTTATTGAATGTTGTGCATGCCACGTGTTTGATTAATGGCTTTTATGACCAATGAGAATTGCATTTAAGCCTAGACCTGTTAATTAGAGTATTGGGTGTTGTTAGAGAGATCTAGACACCTAATAGAGCCCTTTAGCTTGTGTTGTTAGAGAGATCTAGAGACTAGTTAGAGTAATAGCTTGATTAAGACACCAAGAGACCTTTTGCATGTTAGGATGGATAGGACACTAGGTGAACTATAGTAGGAGTACTTCCATGCACACACAACAAATTTGCTCACTTCCTAGAGGTGATAGTTAGATTTTACTTTGCTTGTTCAAGTAGATAGAAATCAAGACTCTTTTTCTTGCTTTCCTAGCTATTAACCTTTGTAGACATTCAATGCTTGCTTGATATCGCATCATTTCCATGTGTTCGATATTTTTATTACTTGGTTAACTTTCCACGTCTACTACGACCATGTACACTTGCATGAGACACGATTTTTGCAAATAAGTTTTTGGCGCCATTGCCGGGTTAACGGCTATTTGTTTAGTTTGCTTTGTTGTTTTTGTTTTGATTTGTTGATTGATTCTTGTCTTTTGTCGGTACATGCACACAAGAAGCCAAGGGGAAATCTAGCACCTCTTGACTTATACATCGAAGGAAGCTTACGAAGGCAAAGAAGACAAGCTCGTCTTGAGCAATTGAGAATGGAAAACCAAGGGAATGAAGCTCGTGAGGAAGCTAGAGATGAAAGAAACATGAGGCCACAAGTTCTTGAAGAAGAGAAGTTGGCTCAAAGGGATATTCCCCAACCTCAACCCAACATTCCTCAACCCAACTTACCATACCAACCTTTCCCACCTCAATACCAACCTCTACAACATCCTTACCATCAACCCTATCCTAATTACCATATAAACCAACCTTACTACCCACCACCACCACATAACTATCTTTACTACCCATACCCACCACCACTTCAACCTTTACTTTACCGGCCTCAACTCCATGCACCACACATAGATCCCAACCCACAAAATGAGCCACTCCTTAAAGATTACTTTGAGCCAAGAGTACGAGAGTAGTCCAACGGAATAGAAAGGCCACCCATTGACGCCGAGAAGTTTTAATTGAGTCCTAACCTTTTGAAGATGCTAAAGGAGTCACCCTTTGAAGGAAACGATGAGAAGGAGGATCCAAATGCTCACTTGAGCAATTTTATGGAAATATGTGACACCATCAAGTACCAATAGATGTGGGATAATGAAAAGAGACTCCGTTTCTTCACCTTCACTTTGAAAGGGCGAGCCAAGATGTGGATACAATCTATGACTCCTAAAGCGGCGGCATGGGAAGAATTGAGTTCTCAATTTCTTAAGAAATTCTATCCACCGTCGAAGATGCTAAAAGCGAGGGAAGAGAAAGAATTTCCGTCAAAAGTCAAGGGAGACGATCTCTAATGCGTGGGAGAGGTACCAAAGCTTGTTATTTGCATGTCCTCAACATGTGTTCAAGGAGGAGGATATCTTATTGACTTTTACTATCGGGCTCAACGAAATGGATAAAAACTACTTGAATTCATGTGACGCAGGATCCGTATAGAGACGTACCATTCGTCAAGTCAATGACATTATTGATAATATTGCAGCGAATGACTCGTTTCAAAGTGCTACAAGTGCGGAATGGGAGATGAGTGTCCTTGCTTGAGTAGAATATGAAGAATGTCATGCT
>JAPKLY010000015.1:2743757-2822235 GCA_026898435.1 Prunella vulgaris | reverse complement strand
TTTTTTTTTTAAAAATATTAAGAGCTAAGATCATGCTAAAAGAAAATTTAAAAAATTTAATTCGGGGGTCTAAATGAGTTGCCAAATTTTAGAATTTTTTTGTTAGCGTGATTTTACAAGTTGATGTTGCAAAATTTAGTAATATTGTTTGTTAAAAAATAATGGACATTGTGCACTTGGACTTTGAGCACGACTTCAATTTTATTTGTTTTATTTTATCCAAACATCTATTGCAGAATTTAAAGAAAGATTTTTCAAAATTACAAGTAATAAATTGGATATATCCCTAAGTCAATATAAGGAGATTATTCTCTTCTTGATTAGGCAATTTTTCAAATTTTATTTCTCATATTTATAGTATTGGTTGTTATCTAGGTAACTATTAATTTCAAAACAGTATCAATAAGAGTAATAATTTATTACTTCCCTAATTTTAAAATATTGTAGTTTTAAATTTAGGCCTAAGATCACAATATCATTCTCTAAGCCTTCCAATATATCTTTTTCTTTCATATTATCATGTTATATTCATTTGTTTGGGTAGTTATTATGTTTTTGTAAATAATTCTTTTAATGCATGTGATACTCAATTTGTTTAAAAAAATCTTCACTTTGAGTTTGTGTAGAAATTAAAGATTTCTATTTACACACAAAATCTATCTTTCTTTTCAAAATTTATAGATTAATTAATAACATACTCATTTATATTTTATATTCAATATATATATGTTGTAGAGAATGGAGTCAAAAATTGTCTCTATCAATAGTATTAATCCAATAAAGGATATTTGGACTTTACAAATTAAGATCATACGTTCTTGGATGGTGTACTAAAGAATCAAAAGAGTAAAATTACTACGAGTTGATTCTAATTGATGAGAATGTAGTCAATTTTATTTTAATAAATATCTATTCATTGATTATGTTGTTGTTAAATGTAAAATACATGTTTGAACTAACATTTTCATTAATGCAATATTTGTAGGATAGCAAGATCATGACTACTGTTCCGAGAACCTTATCAAAAAGTTTAAGAATATGATTAAAGAGATGCAAACTTATATAACATCAAATTTTGGTATATGTTAAAATATGTGAAAAACCCATACCACACTGCACCTAGAAAGCTTAACATCTTTTTTCATACTAATATTTAGAGTTGTCCTCCATTTGACTTCACCAAATTATTTCTTTCGATGAAATAAAAGTTCAGACAAAAGAAGAAGAAGAAGATAAGATCCTTCGAGCTTTGATATATTAGTTAAATATCATTTAATTTTCTTATTTGGTTATTTATTTATTTATTTCATGTTTGAGTCAATTTATTTAATTTTATTTAGAAGATATAATTGGATTATTGTGTTTATTGATGAAGTTGAAATTGTTAAAGTGATGAAAGGTTAGGTGGAAAATTATTTTTTTCGTCCGGTAACTGTATCTCTTTTTTATTCTCGTTCTGCGAACTTTTAAAATTTGATTTTAATCCTATAAATCACATATTCTCTTTGTTCCAGTCGACTTTTAAATTTTAGTTTTAGTCCTATAAGTTTATCACTTTTTCATTTAGTTCTGTAACTTTACCTTTTTTTTTAGTCCTATAATAGTTAGTGGACTATAAGACCAAAAAAAAAAAATATGTAAGCTATAGAATTAAAATCAATATTTGAAAGGCAGCAGGACAAAAATAAAAAAAGAGGTAAAGTTACACGAATAAGATCAAAATTTGAAAGTTAGTATGAAAAAAATTAAAATTATGTAAAGTTATAACACAAAAAAATTCCCTAAAATAAAATATATTTCTTAATTATCAACTATTATTTAAATTAAAAAAATATGTATAATTAGCTTCCGTGCAACGCACGGGCAGACACAACACTAGTTTTATAAATATAAATAAGTATATATACTCCATAACGATGATATAATTAAGGCCTAAATATAGGATTAAAGCGAAGTGGAAGTATCTTGTAAACTAATTATAATATGCTTCAAGAAGATATAATTAGTTGTTTCATTAAACTAATATATTTTAATGAAATAATTAATACTTTTAAAAATGCGCTAAAAATATAATTAAATTTTACGATAATATTGACTTGTGACAAATACTTATATACAAATTTCTACGGATCTAAGATCCGTAGAAATATCCATTTTTGAAAATTCGCGGGTCTAAACCGGGTCGGGTCGAATTTGAGTATTTTTTTTTCAAAATTCGTGCAGCTTGTGATTTCGCTCCCAGCTATGTTACACTTTAGGCAAATGCATGTAACTTTAAGATAAAATGTGTGTTACAACCAGATTAAATGCAATGTAACACATGTATATTGTACATTGTATGTGTAACACTTATTTATTCTTAATAAAAATACATTTTATCCTATAGTAACACATATATGCTCATATAATAACACAAATTGAGGAACAAATATGTGTTACAATTAGAGTAAATATGTATTACTTTAAATTTATGTTACAATTGGAGTAAATTTGTATTACTGCAAATGTGTGTTACATCTAGAGTAAATGTGTGTTACAATTAGAGTAAATATGTGTTACTGCAAATGTATGTTACAATTAGAGTAAATGTGTGTTACTGCAAATGTGTGTTACAATTAGAGTAAATGTGTGTTACTGCAAGATCAAATGTGTGTTACTGTATACACAAATATTTATTTATCCTTATAAAAATATATATTATATTTTATATAACATATATAAGGTATTAAATGATGTATTAAGTACATGAATAACATATTATTAACCAGGTGGGCTAGCTCACTTGGCCACCGGACTCCTCACTTGAGTGAGTGACCCGGGTTCGATTCCCTCTGGGAACGAATTAGAGATGGGAGATGTTGATAAAAGGAATTAACTTTCATGATTGAAGAGAGATTAAAGTATAAACAGGCTGAAGGACAGGTTGCTCACTAAGCTGCTCGCCTGGAAGCTCGCCTGATTCCAATGTGCGCAAGGTAACGAGCACACGTGGCCATCACACAGCTTGCTCGCCTAAGTGCTCACCGAGGTGCTCACCAACTTGTGTTCCCGAGCCCTGATGTGACGAAGCATCAAGCCCACGAGGCTAAGATCAAGTTGCTCGCCATGTTGCTCGCCACGATGACTCAAGGATGGCAAGGCAACAAGCCCACGTGGCCATATCCGAGTTGCTCGCCACCTTGTTCGCCAACCTGCTCGCCTGACTCAGAGGTGGCGAGGCATCAAGCCACTTGATCAAGCTAAACGTGCTAGCCACCATGCTCGCCCACCTGCTCGTCGCCTTGCTCGCCTAGCCCGGTGGTGGCGAGGCATCAAACTACGAGGTCAAGCCCAGAGGTGCTCACCCACTTGCTCGCCACGTTGTTCGCCCATCTGGTCGACCCTTCGCTCCCAGGAATGAAGACACAAGATGTCCAAAGAACCTAAGAGGAAGGCATAGGTCGTTAGGGTTAGAGTTAGTGGGACGAGTCCTTAAGGTGGTGACAAGTGTCCTCCACTTGTCACCATCAGAAGCCATGTGGCTTAAAATAATGCCACCTCACCCATAGGATGGTATAAATAGTTGTAAATTTCTCATTTGTAAGGATCTGAAATTTCCTACACAAGAGATATATCACAAGAATTTCTCTCTCTACAATTCTCTCTATTATGCTTATAATTAACCAAGATCATATCTTTAATTATTGATTGAGTGATTCCATAAGATTAATTAGCCACATAAACTTTCCATTATAAGAATTGCTCAACAATTTGGCGCTAGAAGAAGGGTCCCCGAACCTCCGTCGATCAAAGAATTCACGTTCGTTCTTCGTTTTCTCAAGAACAACCCTTCAAGTTTTGTGAATTGTGTGAAGAACAAAAGGGTACTCTTCAAGCGTAAGTGTTTTCGAGAAAAACTCTTTATTTTCGAGAACACGAACTATAAAAGATTTCTCTTAGGAATTTATTTCCCAACACAATTTCACCAAAATGACGAGACGTACATACGATGATTCCCATGATGAATCCCGTACCACCTCGACGAGTCGGAGGTGGAAGGGAAAGAAACCTTCAGGACGCCAACATGTTGGACAAGCCCGTATCCCGGCTTTACCAGCGGTGCCAATTAGACCTCAAATTGAAGACACTTTGGAGTCGATGGTAAAGACGCCCGAAGACATCGAGAGGGCGATGGCCATGTTGCAGCAAATGCAAAGGCAACAGGTGGTGGTGACTCGTCAGCCTATGATCCAAATAGACCCGACGGAGACAAGGAATGAGACGCGGACGAGTTACCATGAAGAGGAGGCTAACAGTGGACGTGTCGCCCCTGAGAATTCAAAGGGCAAATAAAAGATGAGTGATCATCTAGGACCCCAACCTAGACGACCAGACCAGCGACCAGATGGTCGAGCACCTGGGCGACCAGCTGGACGAACAGAAGAACAGTCCAGATATCAAGGGTCACAAGGTGATAGGCATGTTGAGCCAAGTCATCATTCCGGAAGTGGAAGGTCCGGGTATTCCCAGCATCAGGAGCCTTGCGAGTCAGATGTAAGACATCAACGTAGGCCCGTTCAGGAACGTTTAAAGAGACGGGCATCTGAAAGGTTGGGCCCAAACACTGTAAGTAACGTCCAACGACCACACCTGGAGGTCACCCGAAGTGAGGGACTGCCGGGGGCAGCACGTCAATATGAGGTGCACCTGGAACAGCCTCGAGGAGGGGGATCATCTCGGGGGTCATCAATCTTGGAGATAGAGAAGTTGAAAAAGGCAGTAGAGGACTTGCAACAACAGGTGGCCACCAAGGACAGAGTCGAGACGTACACTTCCCTCCCGGTTTCACCATTATCTACAACCATCCTCACGGCACCAATCTAAAAGAAGATAGAGTTTCCATCACTGGTACTGTACGGAGGAGAGTCTGACCTCAAGGTCCACATCTCGAAATATGCTGACTACATGATCTCCATGGGGACGTCAAACGCGACACAGTGTCGGAATTTCCCTTAAACTCTTGGAGATCGCGAACATAGATGGTTCTCAGCCTAAGCACCCGGATCTATCCAATCGTTTGGCCAGTTGACCCGAGAATTCCTATCCAACTTCTCGGGATTTGGAATGACCTGACACAGAAACATCGACTGGCCAATATCTCGCAAGGGGCGGAAGAGATGGACCAGCAATATCTGGAACGATTCGATAGGATCATTTTGGAGGTAGAATCAGTTAGTAATGACACCAAGATTGTTGCGGTTATGGTGGGTCTGCGTAAAGGAACGAATATGTGGAAAGAGATGCATTTAGCTAGTCCTAGTACATACGCAGAGTTCCGCCACAAGACCGGTATATATGTGGCAACGCAAGAAGCTATGGCTAGACAGTTGGGCACGGAAATTGACGAGAAGAAGAGTGGCAAGAAACCCGGAGGAAGTGGGTATAAGGCTCCTAAAAATCTAAAATCATTTGGAGAGACAGCGGAGTACAGAGAAAAGTTAAACCAGGTGCTAACTACCACAATCGACCACGTCTTCACAGCTGTGAAAGATCAAGACATGTTGGCTGCACCCCGGAGGATCCGACAAGATCGAAGCAAGTTAAACCCAAACAAATTCTGTGCTTATCATCAGAGTATCGGACACTTCACCAGTGAGTGCCGATACCTCTTAAAACAACTGTGGAAGTTCTACGAAGACGGGAAGCTTACCGAATTCGTTAAGAAAGCTCGGGGGAAGAGACAATGACAGCCGAGGCAAGCAGATTCGGATGATGAGGATGACGATGAAACGGAAAGGGCCCCGAATAGGCAAGTGTGAAGAGGTCCACCAGCAATGTCGACACATCAGGAACCTAACCGGGAAATCCTCGTATTTGAAGAGATTGGCTCAGCTGGGGGAATGATTGATGGTCGTCCCGCATCCAAAAGACAAAAGAAGGCGGAGATCCGGGCAGTCAATCAAGTACAAGAGACGGGGTCCGGATCGAAAGCATCAGCTAAACCAACTTTGGACTTGATCTTTTCGCAAGCAGACCTCGAAGGAATCCTGACACCGCACAACGACTCCCTGGTTATCAGTGCCAATATCATGAACACACGGGTGCACCGACTGCTAGTGGATACTGGAGCTTACACGAACATCTTGTTCAAGAAGATACTAGATCAGTTAGGAAATTACGAGTCTTATATAGAAGACTGTAATTATAAAATAGTGGGATTCGGAGAGGCTGTGACCGTCCCACTAAAGGAGACCAGAAGAAAGCACGAGAATGCTTATTGACTCTGAAGAAGCCTGTTACCCAGGTGTTGGTATATGAAGACATAACATCACAACACTCCCTAGATGAACCTAACATCTTGGATGTTATCTCCATCGAGACCGAGATGATGGAAGTGGATCAAATGCAGGAGGAGATGGAGATAGATGATATACCCTTACGAGGTCAGCAGGCCGAGGGGCAGGCAGAAAATAACGCGGAGGGTCGAGGTGATAAGCCAACAATGGTAACCGGAGCAGATGATGATGCGGAACCAGCACCGGAGGGTCAAACAAGTGAGTCGGATGACGTTGAGCCCCGGCTGGGTTACGAGCCAATCCCGTTGGAGATGGATATGCATTTGGAGGGGCCCATCGATGATCCAAGATGGAAGGACAAAAAACGACGTGCCACTCCAGTCAAAGACTTGAGGTCCATACAGGTAGATCCCAATAAAAAGGACTTAGAACTTTTTATTGGGGCAGAGTTAGAAGAACCCTACAGAAGCAAAATGGAGGAGTTCCTTCGGGCCAATCTTGATGTGTTTGCATGGTCACATGAGGACATGACGGGTATACCGGTAGAACATGCTTGTCACTGCCTCAACATTGACCCCACAAAGAAGCCCGTCCACCAGAAGAGAAGGAAGTACATTAACCGGCAAGGTGAAGAAGCTTTTGGACAATAAGCTTATAAAGGAGGCACTATGTCCTCAAAGGGTGGCAAATCCCGTCCTGGTCAAGAAGCCGAACGGAACGTGGAGACTCTGTATAGACTTCACAGACCTCAACGCCGCGTGTCCAAAGGATAACTTCTCGTTGCCTCACATAGACCAGCTGGTGGATAACACGGCAGGGCATGAAATAATGACTTTTATGGATGCCTTTGCAGGTTATCATCAGATTGCCATGCACCCGGATGATAAAAAACATACAGCTTTCTACACAAATAAAAATTTGTTCTGTTGGAAGAGGATACCCTTCGGGTTAATCAACGCCGGCGCCACGTACCAAAGACTTGTCAACAAGATGTTCGATCAACACCTTGGCGACACAATGGAGGTCTATGTCGAAGACATTTTGGTAAAGAGCCTCAGAAAGGAAGATCACTTGGAGCACCTCAAGCAAGCGTTCGACATCATGAGAACATATAACATGAAACTTAATCCAAAGAAGAGCAGTTTTGGGGTACAGTCCGGCAAATTCTTGGGGCATCTGGTGAGCCAACGGGGCATTGAAGTCAACCCTTCACAAGTCAAATGCATTTTAGAGATGGGACCACTGAAGGACGTACGAGCTGTTCAAAGACTCACGGGGTGTCTCACAGCATTGAACAGATTCATATCCAGATCCGGAGACAAGAACAGGCCATTCTTTGAGTCCATCAAAGGCAAAGGCATCTGCAAAAGAACCGGGAAAAACAACTATTTTTGGACTGATGCATGTCAAAGGGCATTCGAAGATATAAAAAGCTATCTCAGCAACCCCCAAATCCTGTCGAAGCCCGTCCCAGGAGAAAAGTTATATTTGTACCTGGCAGCATCGGAGGTGGCCATAAGCTCAGCATTAGTAAGTGCAGAGGGCAAAACACATCTGCCAATCTACTATGTCAGCCAAGTGTTACATGAGGCAGAGCTGCGATATTCCCCAATGGAGAAGTTGGCATACGCAATGGTGATGAGCGTAAGGAAGCTCCGGCCCTACTTCTTCGACCACCAGGTGGAAGTCTTAACGACATTCCCCTTAAGGCAAATCTTACACAGACCCAACACTGCCGGACGATTGCTAAAATGGTCACTAGAGGTCAGCCAATATGGTATAACCTACGCTCCCCGAATAGCGATCAAAGGGCAGGCTCTAGCAGACTTCATAGTAGAGCTGACCTACCCTCAAGATCCGACGAGGGGACGTATATGTCACGCCCCATTTTTTCAAAAGTTCAATTTCTAAATTAAGGGTTCGAAAGGAAAATTTTAAGGCTTGAACTAATTTTCTTTAATAAAATTTTAATCTTGAAGGGAAAATATATTAAAAAAATTAAAGGACCGAATCTACAAACTACATTAAAGACATTGAATTTAATAATATAATAGCTGAATTTTTTATCTAGAAGCCCAGTTTTCAAGACTAGTAACAAGTTATAAATTTGAGAATAAAATTTTAGATAAAATTAATTTGCTAAGTTTTGAAAATAAAGTTATTGGACCTTTTCATTAAAAAATATTTTAAACAACATTTTTTTATAAATAAAAGTAGACTTGTAATATTTTTTTCCACATGCAGTAACTAAGGACTCTTAAGATGATATCAATCTCATAATAACATAATTCATAAAATAAAAATGTTTAATGCACCAAAAGTCCTGTTGAATGTATAAATTAAATATAAACAATTTAGACTACAAATAACATGAATAAACTCGCTAAAACATTTTAAAACAATGAATTTACTAATTGACATAAAAACCATCAGATGACCCTCGTCCATTCCACCATCCCAACTGCCACCACCTCAAGTTCGATCTCCTGAAAATATTAATTTTAAAGGGGTGAGCAAAACAACAAGCTCAGTGGGGTTCATACATGTTCAAAATTAAATAAAAGGGACATAAAATATTTAAGTGCAAGACATATCTTTACTTTCATATGTGATACCCCTCCGAGATAACTTTTATGGTCTCGAATAGCACACTCGTATTAACGATATTTTCACACAGGCTAATATCGTTCTGAACTTTACTTTTCTTGTTGTGATACCCCCTCAAGACCCCTCGCGAGACCCTGAGTAGCACACCCGTATAATTGCAAGTAAATGTACATGCATTGGTGATACCCCACAAAAATCATAAAATGATGAACGACTTGCACACCGGTTTGGCTAAAAGACATTTAACATGGACATACATATACATCACCAAAAAATTAAGAATGAACATAATATACTAACCCCACCTTTGATTTGTTGAACAATTTGTAAATAATAGTGTATGTACGACGAACGACGCTAATCCTCGATCCATAACTTGCTTAGAACAAAATATGCAGTTTTAATTCTTATTTACCGAAACCTTATCTCTCTCCCTTGTTGAAACTGTATGGAACACTTAAACTAAAAACACACATCTCATCTCCAAAATAAAAGAAATGGTTATACTTATTTTCATAGGTGTCGGCTAATTTTCTTTGAGGAAATAGTCGGTTACCTCTTAACTTCTAATAAGTGCAAGGAATTAATACTATGCTAACCGAAACCAAAAGTAAATTATTTTTAATTCCCACAAGCTAACTGACAATTTAACCCATCATAACCAAAAGATAAGGCAAATTCATTCCTATCCTTAGCCATGAACTTTAATGGGTGATAAAGCCTAGTTTAAAGACTAAACCAAACCTGCCATGCAAAATACCTCCACGAAAATAAATCCTCTATTACCCCTTTTAAACAAATAACAAATTACATTCTCCACTTAAACACTCATTACACCCAATGAATTTAAATTCAATTCCTAATCAAGAAACCCAAAATTTCAATTCTTAAACTTAATTCCTAATTAACTAAAAGAACCACAAAATTAAATAGGAATTAAACTCTTAGACTAAATAAAGTAAAAATACTCTAATTTATTTAATCCTGGTATTACAGTATATACCCATGGCACCTCTACGTAGACGGCTCAGCAACAAGTTTCGCAGCCGGTGCAGGTGTTGTCCTGGTGAGTCCCGACAAGCAAGTATTCACCTCAGCAATAAGGTTCGACTTCCTAGCAACCAATAATGAAGTCGAATACGAAGCACTTATTGCGGGATTGAGACTATCATTAGCTGTGGGGGCAACCAGACTTCAAATTTTTGGGGATTCGCAGCTAATAGTATCTCAAGTCCGAGGTGAATACGAAGCAAAGGATCGACAAATGATCATCTACCAAAGGATCGTTGCACACCTAATATCCAAGTTCGATCAAGTATACATTGAGCAGATCCCCCGGCTAGAGAACACACAAGCGGATGCTCTAGCTCATCTAGCTACAAGCACCGGAGAACCAAGTATCTCGGAGGTGGTGGTCACAAAGCTAACGAATCCTTCAACATTTGATTATATTAATCAAGTGTTGAAGAGGGGGCAACAAATAGTGAACCACCAACAAATGATGGACGACTGTCGTACACCCATTGCTAAATACTTAACTAGTGGAGAGCAGTCGGGAGATCAGTGGGAAGCACAACGGGTTGTGAAGTAATCTGCTAGATACACGATGGTCAAAGGACAGTTGTACAAAAGGGGGATCTCATTGCCATTACTCAAATGTCTCTCCCCGGAGGAAGGTCAAAAAGTGTTGGAAGAGATCCATGAAGGAATATGTGGAGGCCACGCCGGGGGGCAAGCCCTAGCCTACAAGACTATTAGGCAAGGGTACTATTGGCCGACGCTGCGAAAGGATGCTATCAAATATGCTAAAAAATGTTTGAAGTGCCAACAGTTTGCTCCAAGTATTCACACCCCGGCGCAAGAATTAAAATCTGTATATAGTCCATGGCCATTTGCTAAACGGGGTATCGACTTGATCGGCCCATTCCCTCCCGGAAAAGGTGGAGTAAAATTTGTAGTAGTGGCCGTGGATTATTACACCAAGTGGGCCGAAGCAGAAGCTTTAACGACAATAACCCAGGAAAAAATGATAAGGTTCATTTGGAAAAACTTGGTATGCAGATTTAGGTTGCCACAATCTATCGTCACAGATAATGGAAGACAGTTTGATGGGAATAAGCTAAGAGATTTCTGCACATCATGGGACATCAAGAAACATTACTCCACACCATATCATCCTCAATCAAACGGACAAGTTGAAGCTGTGAACAAGATCTTGAAACACATTCTGAAGATCCGGTTGGAGGAAATAAAGGGTAGTTGGGCCGACGAGCTGCCAGAAGTCCTATGGACCTATAGGACGTCTTATAGAACAAGTACCGGGGAGACACTGTTTACCATGGCTTTTGGAGTCGAAGCAGTCATCCCGGTGGAGGTCCAACATCGGACGTAGAGGATAATCAACTATGATGAAGAAATAAACGAAGACGATATGGGTGTGGAAAAGGATCTGATTGAAGAGACAAGAACTTCGGCGGAGCTTAGAAATGCCATCTACAAACGACGAGAAGAAAAGTATTACAACTCACAGGTCAAGGATAGAAGGTTCAAGGCTGGCGACTTGGTGATGAGACGGATATTGGCGGTTCCTACAGGAGTATTTGGTCCAAGATGGGAAGGTCCGGTCAAAGTAATGAAGAGCTGGCCGAATGGGACATATGACTTGGAAGATATGCAAGGCAACCCTTCGTCGTACACCTGGAACGCTGCACATCTCAAGATATTCTACCAATAAAGACTTGTACAAGTTTTCTTTTGAAACCTTGCTCGCCCAACATGTATAGGGGCAAGCAGGTTCGTTTTTGAGAAAGTCAAGCCTGTAAGGTCATATTATGTTGAATAAAGAAGATGTTTCCTTTCAAGATGGTGTATCGAAAGACGTCTCAAGTTATAAGCTCAAAAAGACTTACAAGTAAAAAATAAAGGCAAGGTATTGAGACTAACCCTACGGATATAACCTACAAAAGGGAGTCCTTACCAATCAATAAGCCCACATCGAAAAAGATGGAAAATAAAGGTGTATATTCGCGATTCCGCAAAAGGAAAAGTAAGATGAATCAATTAAAACACCATACACAAAAACGAGCAATAAATAACTTAGACACAAACGTTACTAAAGATACAAACAAGTTCGATAGAAAGGAAATTGCATGTTCATTAATGACAAAAGGAATTCAAATACATATGGGGCGCCTTCGAGGGCGAAGAAGCAAAAAAGTTACAAGTAAAAACCAAAGATAAAAAAGTTCAAGGCAAAAGAAGGTCAAGCACCCTACTGCTTGCCAGCCTGGTCGCCGTCATGCTCGCCAGGCTGCTGCTCACCAGTCTGGTCGCCTACCTGCTCGTCGACGCCCTGGGGGAGAGACCTGGAAGAACCGCAATCGGCGATAGACCCTCAGTGTCAACCATCGCATCATCCTCAGCATCAATCTGAAGAGGGGAATAGTTTCCACCAATGATCTTAAGAGTGGGAGGCACGACACTAAGGTCGACACCCATCTCCTCGAGATCACCGATGTCAACCACCAAACCCTCCTTGAGAGGACGCTCAGTGAGGAAGTCGGTAAACTCTTTCTTCAGGGCCGTCCAAGGGTCTTCATTCTCACCAACGGCATGGTGGTAGGCTCGGAGGTTCTCAGCGAAGGCATAAATGAACCCGAAGTCAGACGATTCTGCTCGAATGTCAGCTACAGCATCAACACTGTAACACTCAGTATGTGCAGCCTTGTGCTCGACCAGCTGGGTCCGAGTGGCTTAGAGTTCTCTTTCCAACTCGGCCACTTTTCCTCGAGCCACTCGACACTCCTCCAGTTGAGCCCTCACACTTGCCAACTCAGCCCAAAGACCATCAGCTTCGGTCTGGGACCTCTCAGCACTTGCAATGGCCGATTGCTCGGCATCCAGAGAAGTTTTAGCCTTAGCCTCAGAAGTGGCGATTTTCTTCTTCATCTCGTCCCTCTCCTTCCTCAAAGTATCGTTCAACACCACATAAGACTTCTCTAAAGTCAGGGCTTGCTCGATGGCGCGCTGGGCAGTGATGAGAGCACCACTCGAATTATGCATAGCCGTGCGGATGTTGTCGGTTAGCGACTGGTGCTGCATAATCGCTTCTTGAGGATGAGTCCAATGGCGGGGGACAGACTCAACAGCTCTCCGAAGGGGACTTTGAAGCTCGTTGAGGGACTTCGGAGGCCGAGCAAGGGTAAACTGATGAACTGCTGGGCTGTGGTGCTGATAACGTGAAGGATCATACCTGCATAAAGGTTCAAACAAGAAAATACTTAGAAAAATTTCAAAACTTTTCTAAGTACAAATATGTGAGAAGTTCGATAGTCATACCCTGCTGCTCGATCCTGATCCCATCCCAGGATGGAGATATCCGATAACTGCCCAACAGAGCGGATGGGTACGGGGGCAGTGGAGGTACCGGCTGAGACCGGAAGTGTAGGCTTCGAAGCCTCAACGCGGCCAGAGCCACCAAAACCTGAGGCTCTCGTAACCCGTGCCCTCTTGGCAGCTTCCTCCTCACGCTCAACACATGAACCGTCACCCCGGTGTAGACATCGGCTACCACCACCAGGGGAGCCACTAGGGGCTTGACGATCATCGGTACATGGAACTCGTGGGGGAGCAGCTGATCGGGTGCTGGGACTGGAACCCATCCCTTTCTTCGCCTTGGCTGTCTGTTGAGCAGCTAACACAACAGATGGGGGGTCTCTCTTGGTTCGGGTCATTCCAAATCTCTGATTTAGGACTCGGAAGGATGGAGGAATGGCAATAGTAACCTCAGCAGCTGCAAGTACCAAGAAGACATAAAAAGAGTTAGAAACTTTTCAAAGATACAAATTAAAAGTTCAAACGTGTAACAAGTATACCTGCGGGATGAGCGACTTGAGCTCGTAATTGATGGGGAGTAGTGATTAACCCCGAGGCAAGGCAGCAACTAGGCTTGTTCAAGTACTCGAACGTCCTATCTTTCTTGTTCCGACGGCAGACGAGGATGCAAGTGAATTTGAACTCCTCAGATAAACTCATCTTTTTCCAACGCTGAGGAGTAAGACCTGCGACACAGAAACAAGGCGTTAGATATTGTTGATATGGCAAACTAATACGTCGGTTTCAGAAATAATCCCCAAGGTTTGCCAGGTCACCAGAGCCCATCCGAGCTGGAGAAGGTCCAGAGCTCGCCCGACCCACCACCACCCATGAGCTCACCTGTTAGTCAATAGGACCCCGATGGCGCGCTCTTTTTCCCTCCGTCCGGTTTATCCACAAGGGTGGTTTACGGCGAGGTTTTTAATGAGGCTCATCTAGTCTAAGGCATAGTAGTAGGACGAGGCGTGATAGGGGAAACAGTGTGAGAGATCGAGACGAGGGTAAGGAAACCTCGTCAACACCGGAAGCCACTCGTAAGGTGCCGTCTCACACTCACACACCTATAAATAAGATCTCTTTTGTACTATTCACACAATTCTCACAATTCTGAAAATCAATACAACTCCCATTACAATATTTCTCTCTCTAAGCTCTCTTCTCTCCCTCCCCAAGAACACAAAATCATAAGATTATTGTTTGGTAGAATTAATTCGTTGTAAAGCCACATAACAAACACAATCAGCAAATTCTATCAACAGATACGATAGCGACGACATTCAAAATGCTAACAAGTCCTACGCTGCAACTCGCCAAACTTGGTAGGGGACATGATCCGTCCCCCAAGTCCTTCGTTGTTATCCGGGGCACGTCAGTCTCCACCAATGAAGAAGAACTGCTCCTTCCAGTCATTCACCTTGTTGGGCAGTCCTTCAAGGATCCTCATATCACTCCTCGCCTTGAGGTAGTAATAACCTTGACCTTCTTCGGAGCACTTGCTGAGGCAGAGTGTATAGTTCACCTCGTGCGGGGTCAGGCGGTCCTTATACTTCTCCAAGGTGAAGACAGTGCAGAGGGAAATCAGATACATCCAAGCATTGGGTGTTAGCTGTGTGATCGCCAAACCCGTCGTCTCCAGGAAACGGCCGATGAGGGGATGGAGAGGCAACGTCACACCAGCAGCCAGAGTATGTATGTTTATTGTTGTTAAACCTTCCAGAGGACAATCTGCTCTTTCCTTCTCTCGAGGAGCGTACATCGTCACATCACAGGGAATGTGATACTCCCTACGGATGCTGTCAAGGTCATCCTCATCGATAACACTGACCACAGTGTTTGCCTTGTAGGGGGTGCGGTCATCTTTCTCAAGTTCTAGGTATTGTCGGGGAGGGGTTGGGAAGTCAGCGATATACCGTTCATAATAAGCTCTCCAATAGAACTCCTGCTCGATACCTTCAGGGATGGACCTCTCAGACATATGAGGTTGCGGGAAGCCAACAGACTCGAACCATTCGGTGATAGAGTCATCACTATCATCACTACTGGAGAGCACTTCGGCATCCTCCTGATCATCACCATCGGGGCGAGCAGCGAGCTATTCGACTACCTGCTCGCTCGACTACTCGCCCATCTGCTCGCCGACCTACTCGCCTTCCTCCTCCAACGGACGATCCACCTCTACCAACTCGGGTTCGGATCCCGCCAGGTGCACTGATGAAAGGCCGGCAATCGGACCGCCCTCCTCCATCGGTCGTTTGCCCAGATTCCGGTGAGAAATAGTACGGCTTGAAGATGACGACATGACTCGAAAAAAGAGGAAGAAAAGAAGACTGACCCTAGGACTGTGCTAACTACCGAATCAAAGAGCCCACCGCCTTGATTCCGGTTAAAATATGCCCAAGGGAGAATCCGGCGAACAAGAACAACATAAGAAATATAAAGGAGAATAAAACCAGAGAAACAGAGAATAAAAGTTAAGGAAGAGGTGACTACCTGTGATCGAATCTCTAAGCCGCCACTCGAAACAAGGAAATCACCGGAAAAATCTTGAAAGGAATCGGTCACCGGAAATTTCAGAAGAAAGGTCGAATGAAGAAGAAGATGAATAGTGTAGGAAAACCCTATTTATACATTCGGGTAAAAGGAAAAGGAAGAAGAAAGTTCAGGGGTTATTTTGCAAGAAATTTAAAAGTTTTTAAATGGGCACACCTTTTCGTAATTGATTGGCACGTTACCCGAGGAAATGCCTCATTTTCCGGAACGTCGCTTCAGTTTTCAAGGGAGAAGACGAGCATGAAGGCCGAGCACATAGTCGAGCATCATGCTGCTCGCCTTATTGCTCGTCTGACTGCTCGCTGACACGATATACTAATTCCAGCATATACTTTGATAAAGAAAAATCAAATCAAAGCATATACTGAGGGGCAAATGTTGATAAAAGGAATTAACTTTCATGATTGAAGAGAGATTAAAGTATAAACAGGCTGAAGGACAAGTTGCTCACTAAGCTGTTCGCCGAGCTGCTCGCCTGATTCCAAGGTGCGCAAGGCAACGAGCCCACGTGGCCATCGCACAGCTTACTCTCCTAAGTGCTCGCCGAGGTGCTCGCCAACTTGTGTTCCCGAGCCCTGATGTGACGAAGCATCAAGCCCACGAGGCCAAGATCAAGTTGCTCGCCCTGCTGCTCGCCACGATGACTCAAGGATGGCTAGGCAACAAGCCCACGTGGCCATATCAAAGTTACTCGCCACCTTGTTCGCCAACCTGCTCGCCTGACTCAGAGGTGGCGAGGCATCAAGCCACTTGATCAAGCTAAAGGTGCTCACCACCATGCTCGCCCACCTGCTCGTCGTCTTGCTCGCCCAGCCCGGTGGTGGCGAGGCATCAAGCCACGAGGTCAAGCCTAAAGGTGCTCGCCCACTTGATCGCCACGTTGCTCGCCCAACTGGTCGACCCTTTGCTCCCAGGAATGAAGACACAAGATGTCCAAAGAACCTAAGAGGAAGTCATAGGTCGTTAGGGTTATAGTTAGTAGGACGAGTCCTTAAGGTGGTGACAAGTGGAGGACACTTGTCACCATCAGAAGCCATGTGGCTTAAAATAATGTCACCTCACCCATAGGATGGTATAAATAGTTGTAAATTTCTCATTTGTAAGGATTTGAAATTTCCTACACAAGAGATATATCACAAGAATTTCTCTCTCTACAATTCTCTCTATTATTCTTATAATTAACCAAGATCATATCTTTAATTATTGATTGAGTGATTCCATAAGATTAATTAGCCACATAAACTTTTCATTATAAGAATTGTTCAACAGGAGATATAAGGTTGGCTAGGAGTTTATTGAGTGTTTGGGAACTTGGTGTAACTAACTTCTAACTACTAACAACTAACATTTACCGATAAAAAAAAAGAATAACATATTATTAACATAAATCAACAAAGAGAATAAAAAATAAATTAAGTAACACATATTTATACTTGCAGAAATACATATTTTTTTATAGTTACTTGAAAAGTACAAAAAATTAATTTTTTAAGAATTAGTAACACAGATTTTGCCTAATTGTAACACGTCTTTGCCCAAATTGTAACATACCTGGGGGCGAAAAAATCTGGAACTACAAGTTGCGCGAATTTTGAAAAAAAATGTTTAAATCTGACCCGACCCGGTTTAGATCCGCAAAATTTTCAAAAATGAATATTTCTACACAAGTGTTGATCTTGACTTGTTCACATTATACTATTGCCAAAATTAAATGATAAGATCTATATTATCATAGTATTAATAATTAAAATATCATATATACATTAATACATATGCATATACCCACTCACCCAAGTTACATTCATAAATAAAAAAGCAAAATCTGCGTAGAATATTCTATCGAATTTTTTATTTTTTTTGTAAAATGAACAAAAAAGCCTGTCATTGACATTAAATTAGCTGATCCTGTTTGATCCATGCATCTTCTGCCAACAACTTGAAATTGATTTCTTTTTGCTTTTTTTATGTTCTTAAAAAATTACTACTAGCTTCATCCCACAAAAGTTTACATATTTTCCTTTTTAGTTTGTCGCACAAAAGTTTGCACACTCCTAAAAAGGAAATATTTCTTTAAATCTCCACCTTTAAAATCTTTACCTCACAATCTCCACCTTTAAAATCTTTACCTCACAATCTCCACCATACACATTCTACTCATTACACTTTTCCTTAAAAGCCGTACCCCCAAAAGTACCGCAAACTTTTGGGGGACGGAGGTAGTATTTTTTTTATTATTTTCATTACTTTTTACATTATTCTCATTATTTTATCATTTTTTCCATCACATCACTTTTGCTTTAATCTGCATGCGAAAAGCAACGAGCAACATATAACGGGATGGAGGGAGTATTTTTTTTTTTTACAATTCACGTGGCTTAAGGAAGCCAAATAATTTTATGTCATAAAATTAAAAGATCATTTTTATATTACTATATAAATAAATGTGTGTTATATATTGAAAGTCAAAATTTATGTTACTAATCTTTATAAGATTAACTTTTTGTACGTGTAAAGTAAGTATAATGAGAATATGTATTTTTACAAGAATAATATGTGTTTTTAATTCATTTTTTATGTTTAGTATTGATTTATATTGATAATATGTTGTTAATGTATTAATATATCTTTTAATACCTTGCACATATTATTATAAATACAATATATATTTTTCTAAGAACAAATAAAAACTTTTACATACAGTATCACACACTTGATCTTACAGTAACACATATTTGCTCTAATAGTAACAGACATGTGCTCCCCAATTTGTATTACTATATGAGCAAGCACGTGTTAGTGTAAGGACAAAATTTATTTTTATAATAATAAATATGTATTTCTTAAATTAATTAATCATTTCTTTAAATTTAGGTATATTATTTCATGTTTTTTTTTATTAGAAAAATATAATTCTATTCAATAAATAATGATTTCTATAACAATAAATATTTTTATGTGTTAAATTTTTTTAATTACTTTAATGTGTTATTTTATGAAAAAATAATGATTTCTATAACAATAAATATTTGTGAAAAACTAATATTTATTCTTATAGTAACACACATTTTACTTTTTATGTTATGTAAAAAATATTTATTCTATAAAAATAAAAGAATATTTGTAAAAAGAACAACATTTTATATAATAGTAACATGCATTTGCTCTAAATTGTAACACACATTTGCTTCTCGGTTTGTGTTACTATATGGACAAATATGTGTTACTGTAAGGAAAAAATATATTTTTACAAAAATAAATATGTCTTTTTTAATTTAATTATAATCTCTTTAAATCTTGGTATCTTGATTTATGTAATAACACAATTTTTTACTATTTTATATATGTTATTATATGAAAAATAATTATTTTCATAAAAATAAATAAATATTTATAAAAAATTAATATTTTTCCTTACAGTAATACACATGTTACTCATATACTTATACAGTAATACAAATTAAAAGCAAAAATCCTTAAATTGATTTTTCATTTATATATGTTTACCATCTACATTTATATCTGTTTACCCATCCACAATTATGGGTATGAAAATTGTTCGCCCTTGTCACAAAACTTCACCCCGGGGGGGGGGGGTGTGTTTTTTGTTTTTGAGTATGTATAATTCTACATATCTTAGTATTTTTTTCTAAATAAAATATTATGATATTAAAGGTATATTTTAAAAAGTGGGAACGGATATTAAACCGGACACCTTAATACTTTTGGTTAGATCGGATCTGATCGGTCTGATCGTTAATAAAGTGGTTGAGCCGGTATAATGTCATAATTATATAATAAATGAATTATAGATATTGTATATATTTTCCTTTGTAACTAATATATAATGAAGATAATTGATGGAGACTTTGCACAGTTTGGAGTGTCACACTGCTTAGAGTTGGATGTCGATGTCAAACTGGTTGCTGAATTTTGAGATTAAAGTTTATTTTTCCAGAATGAGATTAGAAATTTAGAAATCAGGGTCTTCGTCTTTTCTAAAAAAAAAAATTCATAAATATCTTATAAATTTCTTAAATTGCAATAACTCCTAAATTTATTTTTCTTTTATAAAAATTCTCCCAGCCGACCGGTTCAACCCGATTAATACAATTTTGACCGGTTCTCAAGCGCTTTAGTAGATGTTCGGTCGAATGCTTTTGAACCGTACGCTACTATGTTCGGTTAGCGATCGGCCGGTCCTTCCAATTTTTTTAAAATATAGGATTAAAGACATTAAAGATTAATTGAATATCATGATATATACTTTTTAAAAAGATGATGCAACCATCCATACAAAGAAGAGAAAGTAAAATTGAGAAGCTATGATATTGTTTCACGTTGATGCACTTAATAACACGAGGTTGCCAACTCACATGCAGTAGTCCGTAACCATTATTTCTAAATTTACCATTAATAAATTGGCAAAAAGAAAAAAATGCTTACCTTATGATTCTTGGCAGAATTATGACAATTATAGTTCATTATTATTATTAATTATAACGTAAAAGAAAATATCATAATGGGGACCCTGACCCTGCCCATAACTTGAGGGCTAAATAATCATTTTACTAAGACTTTAGGGATTTTTTTCATCATAATAATTTAGATTACATTGTCACAAGTTATTGTATGCACTAAAATTACATGAAATGCACTTTGGTTTTAAGATAAATCTTGACTTTAATTTAATTTTTTTTTTTAAATACACAGTTTCACATCGAACTGTGTGTTTAACTTTTTTTTTTTATAACTAGGTATTCTTTATTATTTTTTGGGGTATTACTAGTTATTGATTGAAATATTATTTTAAAAAATTCAAGTATATTTCATGTACTTTAGTGCACACAAAAATCACTCTTGTGTAATTGATTTGTAATAACTATTTAGATCACACAAAAATTATACTATCTTAGAAAGGAAAAAAAATCAATATATTTGCTGAAAATATAGGAAAAAGATAGAACAGGGGCAAGAAAATGATAAATTTAGGGGGCGTTTGGTATGAAATTCTTCAATGGTAATGGGAGTGGGGATACATATATAGTAATTATAGTAGGGAATAAGAACAAATGAGGTACATAACATTGATTTTCTTCCTAAATAAGGTAATCATTACCCCCATTTGATTACCTCGTCCCATCCTATAATCATCCTCCTCAATCAATCCCACATACCACAATCAACAACTTTCTTTTCTGTCAATTTATTCCAAAATTAGAGCACAACACTAATTATGTAACCACCATTAATACAAACCATCATTCAACATATGTAAGAGTAAAGAAGGAAAATAAAATTTCATTTCCATTACCATTGAAGAATTTGAAACAAGCATCCACTTACATGTAGACAGTGAGACAATGAAAAGAATTAAAGATCGATCATGTACATAAAAATTCATGTAAATTCTCTTGTGCTTACAAAAAAAATAAAAAATTGTCTACATTAGACTTATTAGTCTTGGGCAGCTTAATTTGTTATATATGGGCTTGGGTTCATGCCTTAGAATTAGTTTATATACCCATCAATTCCTTATCTTTTAGATTATACTCCCTCACTCCCACAAGAATTTACACATTTTAATTATTTAGACGTCCCACACAAATTTTCTCACTACTAAAAAAGAAAATATTGATTTACGTGCACACTCACAAAGTTATATACATATTTATCCATTTGTCACTATTTTATATATAAAATATAATTCTTACTGCACGGACGGAGTATTATATATTTGTTTTAACTTTTAACCTATACATTTTGAGAAGAGTTTTGATAATGTATCCCTAATTTTGAAGACGTCAAACAAATTGAAGGAGGGGAGTATATATTAATTAATTTTACATCACTCTATAATTGGTAAATTTTAAATGTGATAGAAATATTTTTATGATATTCGAGACTTGGACTCACTTCCATATCTTAGGCTGAAAACTCACCCATAATAGTTCCACCTGTAGTAAATTATATATAGAGTAGGTTTTACGATGAAATGTTCAACATAATCTTATCATCAAATTATTCTAAGTATCAAATATTTGATTAAGTGTATCAAAATATTTATTAGAAATATTAAAATTGGGTAAATAAATAACAATTATAACATAATATCATTGACACAAATTTATGATACTTCTGCTCAAATTTTTAATACACATGATCAAATATTTTATATAGTAAAATTAATTCATAGTTAGTTTATCATGAATTATTTTCATTCAAATTTTCCCGTTGTATACTGATTGCTCAATCCTTGACACGATGGAATTACAAGTCCACAAGATAATTCAATGCACAATTTAAATTCCGAGAAATATTTAAAAAATTACTCCCTCCGTCCATGAAAATTAGTCCACGTTGTCTTAAATAGTCGTCCACAATAAATAGTCTATCTACTTAAAATAGAAAATTTTCAATTATTATTTTTATTTTTATACACATATACTCACTTTTACACATCACATCAAATACTTTATTAATAATTAATATTTCTTTATACTAATACACTCACTTTTACACATCAACATCAACTTTTTTTTAATAATCGTGCACAACTAAGGTAGACTAATTATCATGTAGGGAATACATAAATAAATTAAATTCACATTTTATTTTTTAATATTTGAAATTTTAAATAAAATGAAATTCATTAAGGGCGGTGATGATTAGATCGAGCCAATCGAAATTATTACTGCGAATCTTGTATCCGTCCGATCGAGCCCGCAAACATCATTTCTGAATTGAAAGATTAGCCTGTGCGAATTTGGACGAAAATCGTAGTGAAATGTCGAGAATGACCTCTGCTAGAGCCATCATTCATAGGAAATCATGGTAAATGGTAATCATGGTAATAGAATAGGGTTGGCTGGACGACATTTAATTCTATGTCTGCAGAAGCCGCCTTCCATTCATCATTATCTTAGTGTAGTGTGGGTGACTCATTATTGAAATTTTTCATTTATTCTTGTATGCAACAGTTACATTATTTAATTGTCGACCCATGTCGACGGTTGTTAGATTATTGGTGAATTTAGCGATCGTTTCTATATGGTCGCTAAATTATAATTTAAAAATACCAGTGTGTGGGTTAAATTTCGTCTCCAAAATGATCGTCAATCGCAAATATAAGCTACCATTTTGTAAGGCAGCCACTTGCTAAAGCAATCACCAATATATAAATTAATGAACGTCCCGTAGATGATCGCTAATTTGCATCGTTACAACACACTTTTTTTTTGTAATGTTAGTATGTCAATTTTAATATTATCAATTGTTTTGGAGCAACAATTCAACATATTTTCCAAACACTCAAAGAATAAACTCCTAGCCAACCTTATATCTCTCATCTCACAGTTCGTTCCTAGAGGAAATCGAACACGGGTCACTCACTCAAGTGAGGAGCCCGGTGGCCAGGTGAGCTAGCCCACCTAGTTAGCACGTTTATTTTTTACACAGAAATATATTTTTTTCTGCACATCACCTATTTATAAATATAATTACTTTTTTTAATCTATATATAAATCACTATTGTAAAAAATATACATTGATCAAAATATATATTATATATGTGTGTTATTTTCAGCAAACAAAATTAATAGAAAATCAATTATTTGTATTGCACATTATTACGTATTTCCTTCCTCCTATATAAATTCAACTCCAATACTCATGACTGATCCATTTCACTTCCAATTCGATCAAGACTAAAGAACCACTCGTCTCTCCATATATGATTGATAATTAATTTGTTAGAGAGAGAGAGAGAAAATGGAAGAGGTGAACTCAAAGCTGTACATGGAGAATTGGTACATGATGAAGGAAAATGAGCGGCTGAGGAAGACGGCGGAGCTCCTCAACCAGGAGAATCAGACCCTCCTTAATGAGCTCAAGCAACGTCTACCCACGGCGGCCGGAAACAGCTCCGCCGCCACCTCCACCTCCAAAAAGAAGAAATCCAAGTCCAACAACAAGTGAGCTTAGAGTGGACGTGTATCGTCAAAATCTAGTCGACGACCAATTTAATATAATATTAATTATTGTAGAAGTTGACTGTTTTATGGTTTGTGTTATCCCTTCAATCAAATACTATTATTTCCTCAATATTCCAAAAAACAGAAAAAAAATTGATACTCAATCGGTCTTAGATAAGCTATCACATATGTAAAAGTAAAACAGAGTGCGTAGGCTTTTCTCAAGAACCAAAATACAACAAGGGAGGGGATGGCATCAGAAAGCTGACATGGACTAGTTTTGTATCCACAGTTACAGTGTGCAGTTCAAATTTATTTTTTCAAAATTATACAAAATATTATTGAAAAGTTACACATGTTATTATTAAAAAGTATATTTTTATAGTGTAACTTTTCAGTAATAATTTGTATAATTTTTTAGTAATAAATTGTGTAATTTTTCAATCATAAATTGTATAATTTTTTAAAAATATACTTGAATTGTACGATGTAACTTGTGCACAGAAAACTTACTGAGGTGATATATGTACGGTGATAGGAAGATGGGCTAGAGAGGATGAGGATTTTTAGAGAAACAGTTTGAGGATTTGAAATGAGAGTAAATAGAGCTCTCTTAAAACATTAAAAATAGCTTTTAAAATTGTTTATTTTTAAAAATATTTCTCATAATATTTTAAAGTTAATAATTTAAAGTTACTTTTAAATGGTTGCAATTTGCAAATCAGCTCTAACTCAATTTAGTTTATGAATGGGTCTCATATTTTGAACAATTTTGTTATTTTAGTTTTAAGGATGGACTATTTAGTAGTAAATTCATCTTTTTTTAGATAATAAAAAACTTCTTCTTGTTACTATATGTATAACTGTCACATGGGCGGGTCGAATCCGCCCATCATGCTATGGTATTTTTTGGGTCAGGTCGGGTTCCATTATCATCATGCCACTTATTTTCAAGCTCGTTCTGATTCAAGATGGGCCATCGGGCCAAATTGACCCAATTTTTTTAATTTTTAATATATCACCATTATATTTAATCTCAATATATATCTTATTAATTAGTCATTTATACTACACAAATAGTAAAAAAACTTATTTTATTTGCCAAAATAATTTAATAATTAAAATAAAACTCAAATTTCTATATAGTAATATTTAAACAAAAATAATTCAACAAACCTTAATAAACTATAATTCACCAGAATAAATTCAAACAACAATTTTCTAACAATCCTTTATAAAAGCAAATTCATAAAAAAAAATTAAACAATTAATTCAACATCACTCTAATAAATTTGAATTATAATTCATACTAACAAACATAGGAACTTCTAATAAAGTAACATTATCAAGATTTGAATAAAATATTGTCAATCTTATCTAATTCATATTTTTAATATTACAAATTAATTAATTAATAAATTGAGATAATATTTTTTATTAAAAATATCTTTTGAGAAAGTTTAAATGAAGATGCACATATTCATTCACCATATTTATACAATAAAATATTTATCAAAAGTATTTAAAAGAATATAAAATCGAAAAAAAATTAAAGTGTATAACTTATATGAACACAGAAAAAAATTTGTAAGAGAAGTAGTATCATATAAATATATATATATATATAATAAAATCAATCTGGGCGGGCCCATAAAAACCGGATCAAACTCGGGCCGGACCCAATTGGCCCACCGGGCCAAATAAGCCCGGTTCTTTTTGGGCCTATATTTTTGCGGTCCGTCCTGTCCTTAAAATCGGGCTTTCGTGACGGGGGCCGGTTTTTTCAGCTCTAACTATACGTTTTCAAGTATTGATGTTATGCCTAATATCATTCATAATTTTACAATATGTTTTGGCAACATCATAATTTACCTCTTCTCCTAACATTAACTCTGAATATTATATATTGTTTCTCAATGTCTAAACATGTAAGTTGAAGATCCAAGATGATTTTGGTCAAATGGTTGCAGATTTAGAGTGAGGAGTTTAGAGACATCATGACGATAACAAAGAGAATTAAGCTTTAGTGGTAGGAGATTCTAGATCATGATAAATTGTAGTATTAGGGCTCATTTGGTTCGTAAGATAAAAATATCTATCCGCCAAAAACATGCATGTTTTTTACGGATAAATAATTTTATCTTACGAACCAAATGAGCCCTTAGTGTGTTCACGTACAAAGCTCGTTGCTTATAAATAAAAGATGCATGTAAACACAAATTGAAAAGGTCAATTGTGTCTATAGCATAGCAAGTCTAGGTCTCTAGATAGGATTTACGTTTCACAACAATATTGTTCGATAGTTGTAATGCTTAACAACAGTGTTATTCGATGGTTGTAATGCTTCACAATACAAATATATATATGGAGTTGTGGTTAGCCTAGTGATAGGTTTAATTTACTCTTCATAGATCGTACGGTTAAGGAGTATGTTTTTCTATTTAGATCTCATGTGTTAAATATGGTTGTTTATTGTTTGTACCATTACTTGATTTAATGAAGTTTTTCCAAGAGACACAAATAAACTATTTATAGTTTATTAAAAGTTTTGAATTCCATTTACAAATTTTTATTTAAGTTTTATGTTGTGTCTATGTTGTCTAAGTTGTTCCATTATTAATTTTGAACAACATCCTGCAAAATTGAAATCACGCACACACTAGACCAATGCTTCCTCACTTTCATTTGGTATGAGAGCAATCTGATATCACATTGAAAGTTTGATCAAATTTTAGATACTCCCTCCGTCCCGTAGGAATTTGCACCCTACGGGACGGTACATTTTTTAAGAAAAAATAGTTTTATATATAAAGTAGTGGTATATGGGTAAATATGTGTAAATGTTTGTGAGTGTGCACGTAAATCAATGTTTCATTTTTTAGTAGTGTGCAAATTTGTGTGGGACGTCCAAATAAGGAAAGTGTGCAAATTCCTGCGGGATAGAGGGAGTATATTTTATTTATTTTATTTCTTTTACCATTTTGATTTTTTTGAATCCAATAAAGATTGAGTTGGGTAGATAATATAATTAATTGAAAAGTTATAACAATACATGACTGATAATATGTTAATAAATATATTTGCGAACACTTAAAATAAGTACATTATAAATATTATGGAATAAAAAATTTACAAAAAAAGAAATAGATTTGAAATAAAAATATGGAGTGAAATTAAAAATAGAGTAGGTATTGTGTGAAAGTAGTTCATATCATGAACCACTTTTTAACAAGATAAAAAAAAAAATTCATAAATATAAATCTTGTACTACAAAGTGGTTTATATCATGAAAATGGTTTATTTAATACTTTGCCTTGAAAATATATGGACATTCCTAAACAAACAACCACAAAAAATCTTCTTGTTTGTTTGTTGTAATGTAAGATCAATTCAGAAGATGATACACGATCTAGACATTAATCTAGATTATGTAACATGGTTCATGCTCGTGTGCTAGCTAAAAATCAATTTTCATAATAGGTTTTCTTTTTCTTAAAGCATGATATTCGGCAAAAGGACCGATTAATTAATTCAGGGGGACCAATTTTACTATTCACCAATGGGAGTTCTAATTCTAAGATGGACTATTTCAAAAATTGATCGCATCTTGTAAATTTTAAACCTAAAATCTAAAAAAGAAAAATATGCTCATAAATTTCAGACCTCTCCAATAGGTCAATCATCACTTTGAATAGTTGTGGCTCCTCAAGCAATTCTTAGGCCTTTTTAAAAAAAACTATTTAAGATGTTAATTTAAATATGAATTGAATGATAATGATGATGATATATCACTACTTAAATTGGTTATAAAAAGATCAATATAACAAGTTTTTCTTATTCATGTTGATCATTATTAGAATTAATACATCAAGATTAATTCTTTAGAAGCTGGATACGTAGAAGAGGTTATCGCCTTCTGGCGGCAGTTTCCCGTTGTGCATTGAAGAAGACAGCGGCGACGGGGAGGCCCAAGTCGTTCTCCGCCGCAAAATGACGAGTGTTAAAGTAGTTCCGAGAAGTAGGGAGGTTGTTCACAGTTTGTTTGTCTCTTTGCTTGAAAAGAACCAACACAAACCTATGAATTCCTATGTTCGGCCTTGGCCTCTCATAGCTTACCACCTCTTGTCCTGTTAAGTAAATTATTGTGTTTATAAAATAATACTACTATGTACTCCCATGCACTTATTTCCTTCACTTTTTTACTTATTTTCATCCACTTATAATATCTACTATTAACTTTACATATCAATATTTTAAAAATGTAACAATATTTTTTAACACAAAACACGCTTAGGGGTGTTTGGTTTAATACTTTTGAATGTGAGTAATAACAATCAAAGTCATAGTATATGTTTGAAATGATTCTATTATAATTTCGATTCTCCAAAACTAAGGAGCCATTTGGTATAATTGTAAGGAATGGAAAGTGTATGGAATGAAAGTCATAGTTCTCATATAGCTGAACTATGGTTGATTCCTTAGTTTTTTGGAATCAAAGTCATAGTAGAGTCAATCCAAACACGCACTATGACTTTGATTACCATTACTCACCTCCAAAAGTTTCCAACCAAACACCCTTTAAGAAATCTATCATAGTTCAACTATATATTTGAGAACTATGACTTTCATTTTATACAATTTTCGTTCCTTACAATTATAACAAACGCCCCATAAAAAAGTGCATACTATTTCTAGCCAAAGGGAGTATATCTAGGGGTGGACGGTACGGCATACCGAAATTTTTTTCGCCATACCGTTACCGTACCGAAATTTTCGATATCGAAAAATATCATACCGTTGTCATACCGAAAATTTCGGTATACCGAGTTTCGATATACCGAAATTTTGATACCGAAAAAAATCATACCGTTTTCATATCGAAAATTTCGGCATATCGAAATTTCGGTATGACAACGGTATACCGAAATTTTTGGTATATCGAAAATTTTGATTTTTTCGGTATACCGTGATATACCGAAATATTTCGATATACCGAAATATTTTTTGTATACCGAAATATTTTCAATATGAAATTTTCGGTATATCGCGATATACCGAAATATTTTCGGTATACCGAAATTTTTCAATATACCGAAAATATTTCGGTATATCGCGGTATACCGAAATTGCTATATTTATATACCGTTACCGTATCGAAATTTTCGATACGATACTATACCGTACGGAAAATTTTGATAAATTCGATATTTTTTTATACGATAAGTGCGGTATACCGGTATTTTCGATATTTCCTCCACCATATACCTCCAAATTTTATATGCATACGGTGGTGCTTTGTATAATTTAAATGCATTTTATAAAAGTACAAATTTTTTCACTGAATAGTATTAGTTTATAAACTGTAACTTTTCAATAAAAACAACTTATACTATTAAAAAATGTACTCCCTCCGTCCCAGGGGTATTTGCACCCCTGGGATGGCACACGATTTAAGGAAAATGTATTTTTTAAATAAAGTAGTGGTGTATGGGTAAATGTGTGGAAAATTTTGTGAGTGTGCACGCAAATCGATGTTTCCCTTTTAAGTAGTGTACAAATTGATTTGGGATAACCCAAAATGGAAAATGTGCAAATTGATCTAGGACGGAGGAAGTACTTAAATTGTACAGTACACAAGATACACTTTGACGCACCGAATAGACCATATAACTAATACTCCCTCCGTCTTTGTATATGTTGCTCGTTGCTTTTGGGCACACGAATTAAGGTAAAAGTGAAAAAGTATAAGTGATGTGATGAAAAAAGTGAAAAAGTATAAGTGATGTGATAGAAAAAGTGAAAAAGTATGAGTGATGTGATGGAGAAAAGTGAAAAAGTAATGAAAATAGTATAAAAAATATTGAAAATAATAATAAAGAAGTGAATAGTAGTTTCCAAAAAAGGTAAAAAAGCAATGAGCAACTTATAGAAAGACAGACGAAAATGGCAACATGAGCAACTTATAGAAAGACGGAGGGAGTATAATTTTAATCTAATACTTTTTTTTTATTACGCTAAGTCAAGGGAAAACAGATTAATGGTGACAACTCTGAATTGAAAGTGGCCTAAATTCGTTTCTACATGGGAAAAGGAGTGGCTGATTGATTAGCAGTTTTTTTTTTTTTAAATTTTCGAACGTCTAATCAAATTGGTTTGAGAACGGTTTCTTAATTTTTTTAGTTATAGCATCTGACTTTGATTGTTGTATTTTCTGTTTATGAATGAGGATTAGTCTTGCATGCATAAGTGTAACTGCAATTCAAATTTATTTTTTAAAAGTTAAATAAAATACTACTGAAAAGTTACATAATTTATTACTGAAAAATATAACTTTCATAGTTTAACTTTTCAGTAATAAATTGTGTAACTTTTCAGTAATATTTTGTTTAACTTTTAAAAAATAAATTTGAGTTGCACCGTGTAACTGGTGCACAAGAGACTTACTCTATGAATAAAAGTTATTTAAAAAAAGAAAATTTTGCTTACCAAATGTAACGTCAGTTGTCCCTGTAATGTCTGTGATTAACCTGTAACATATGGTAATTTTCCAAAGATGAGTGATTAATAAATGGGGTATTTTTTATTTTATCGGTAAATGTTAATTGTTAATAGTTAGAAGTTAATTTACCAAGTCTCCATATACTATATCTCCAAGCCAATTTTATATCTCCCTCCTATTCGTTTTCAAAGGGAATCGAATCGGGTTACTCACTCAAGTGAGGAGTCCGGTGACCAATAAATAGGGTATATTTGATGCATTATCTGCAACAAATCATTAGGATTTGCAATATTTTTAATATATGTTGGTGTGTGATTCTATATATGTAGATATAAACTATATATAATATCTACAATTTATTTTCCAATCTATAAGGATTTGAGTACTCCTTGTTCTCTAATTTTTATGATAATAAATTTATTTTGCTGATTAAAAAAAAACATATAATATCTACAAGGCTAGCTAGTTGATCTGCATTAATATTTATGTAATTTTGATATTAGATATAAAAAATCTTAAATTAAAATATCATCAGTATTCTTGTATGTATAACACTTGAAAAAGAAAAAATCGTTTTTTTTTGTCGCAAATATTGATTATAATCATATATAAGTATTAATTTTTAATAAAATCAATTAGAAGTTAGTAGTTCCCTTTGTCATACATACATAGATATATGTTTATTAATTATGTGTTGCATCATGTCATATTGTTATGTACATATATTTTGCATATATACATTTATCACATAATTCTCTAAAACTATTACTATAGTTATCATTTAGCAAACTATATATCTAATTAATTTATAATTAATCATCATCATATTAGTAAGAAAACATTCTCTCTTTTTTTTCCTCTATTTTTTTTATTCGAATAATTTCATTCAATTTCTAAGTAATAATTATATAAAAAAAAGTTAATTAAAGTACCAGTGGAGGTGTTCTCTAAGGTATGGATCACTTGGGCCTGGAACATCAGGGTCAGTCATTACCTGCAACATGAAGTAAATAATTAGGCATTAATTACTTAAGTCTCGTTTGATTCAATGTATAAGATAAATAATTTAAGATAAATTAGTCAATATTATAATTTAAAGATTTTTATTTGTGAGTTAAAAGTATGTTTGGATTCATGGATTAAGATAATTAGTAATGTAAGATGATCTCATTTTGAGGGGGCATTGTTTCAAATTCTTCAATGGTAATAGGAATGAAATTTTATTTTCTTTCTTTACCCTTACATATGTTGAACGAGAGTTTGTGTTCATGGTGATTACATCATTAATGTTGTGCTCCAATTTTAGAATAAGTTGACAAAAAAGAAAGTTGTTGATTGTGGTATGAGAAATTGATTGAGGAGGATAATTAAAGCATGAGATGGGGGTAATGATTACCTTAATTAAGATAAAAATCAATGTTGTGTACATCATTTGTTCTCATTACCTACTATAATTGTTATACATTTATTCTCACTCTCATTACCATTGAAGAATTTTCATACAAAGCGCCTCCTGAATGTTTGGATTGCAAGATTAATAATAAAAAACTATGCAATTGACAATTTATTCTCTATATAATAAACAAAAATAAAGTGAATTATGATTCTTTTCTCAATATAAAAGGAGTATTTAGTAAAGATAAATATAATAGATTATTATCATACCTCTCCCCTAAATAATATTATCTACCATTCATGATATAAGTTGAATTTTAATCTTGGGCTTTTATCCATTAAACCAAACATCAAATTAGATAAGAGAATTGAATTTATCTTAACTTATCTAACCAACCAAATGAGACTTAATTTACATAAGATAAAAACTATATAATTAATGAAAGTTATTAAATTAATTAGTATTTTAATTTCAGAATTATGCATCCAATATGGAGTTGATAGAGGTGGATGAGTTATAAGATAGACTTCATGTAAATTACACAAAATATATCATTTGCATTTTCACTCTAACTCTCTCGTAAACTCTCAGGTCATGTTACGTAAAATATGAAATACTCACTCCGTCTCAAAATAATTTTCACAATTTTCTTATATGAACATTTTAACTCTTTTACACTACAAAAAGAAAACAACGCACGCTCACAAAAATCAATAAAATACACTTTTTATATTTATTATTTAATTTTATACTGACATACTTCACTTTTTCTTAGCATTTGTGCAAGTCAACCTATTAAAAAGTTTCCCGAACTGAGGGACTACATAAAAAAAGAAAATGAGGAGAACTCACGAAGAGACCTTTGAATTGTGAAACAAGAAATTAAAGACACGTCAGTACATGTGATCGTGTTCTGACTATATATAAAATCGTAGTTCAAATGTAGAATTTAGTCTTTTTCAATGATCGTTCGCTGTTCTGTTACCAACTAGCTCCAACAATTCATTGAACAAATAAGTCATGAAAAAAATAAAAATAGAAAAGAATGAATGAATTACCAAAGTGTAAAAATTTCCCAAATCAGCTCCTTGAATATCAACCCTAGGAGGGGAGGCAACAGCAGAAGGATAGAACTCATATCCATTACACACTTGTTTGTTACCATAAGTGACACACATGTTTATGCTTGGACTGAATCTGTCAATAACATCTTCAATCACTCTCCCAACTATCAACGCCTCTGATAGCCTTGCCATTAATTATTTACAGATTAATTAATTATTCGATAAATAATGTACGCAGCTTTCTCACAATTTCAAAAGAGAAACAAAAGAACCCCAAATATATATATAGTGCTATGAAGCATCTTGTTTTTTTTTTTTTTTTTTTTTTTAAATAAAGGCAACCAAACTTTGAAGGATATATACTCTTTATGTTTTGTTTTATCAGCATACTATTTTAAATTAAATATGGGGCTGAAATATATATATTTATAAATTAAATGGGTTAATTATTTTTTAAAAAAAATCACCACCTTTTCAACCTAATCTAGAATTTTGAATCGTTAATTTGAATTCTGCTAGCCATTCTAACTAAAAGATAGATTTCAATATGCCTGAAAAATCATTATTAGTTATGTATTGTCATACCAATCTATCTAAATATATAAATGCAATTAAGGGTAGGTATTATATAAAAATAGTTAGTGTAAGTTTATCATAAAATATTTTTAAAGTATTAAATATTTAACTAAGAGTGTAAAAATTTTCATCAACAGTATCAAAAAGTTTTTGATCAAGAAAATCACAACAATTAAAATATAATATCACTGACCTCAATTTTTAATACTTCTGATGAGATTCTTGATACTCTTGATCAAATATTTAATACTTTAAAACAATTTTACAATAAACTTATCAATATAATGAACAATTTTTGTTGACACTAAAATTACAAAATGATTCACAAAATTGACACTATTACAAATTGGTCTATGCAAATATATATATATATATATATATACAAGGACGAAAATATCGGTATTGATGGAAATATCGGTACCTTGAATTTATAGATATATCGGTGGAAATATTATTCGATATCGGTAGAAAATAGAAATTTTACAAAATTTTGTTAAAATAATGTAACTTTAACATGAAATTTTAGATAATGTTATTACTAGCCTTAATACATAAATTTAATTAAAAAAGTCAACAAAATGAGAATTTTACGACAAACATATCAATAGAATATACATAAGAAATATAAAATGATACAATAATTGTTTATAAATATTGAATATTTGACAATGAATATCAAAATGATGTCCTATGAGGCTTACATATAAGTTGTCAACCGATTTAACTCCAAAAATAAAGTTGAAACAACTAAAATTGAGTGGCTCAACCCTAAACTTAAAATATAAAAAAATAAATTATAACCGATATTTTACTGATATTTACCGATATTTTATCAATATTTTCATGATATTTCCCGATATTTTGTAAAACATGAACTATAATTCACCGACATCGATATCGATATATCCCGATATTTACCGATATTTTGGAAAAAAATTCGTTCCAGAGGATATCCATATTGGGGTGTAAAAAATCTAAAATTTCGGCGAAATATCGGCGAAATTTCCGGGAATTTTCATCCGTGTATATATATATATATTTATGTGTGTGTGTGTTTCTATGCAGGAAAAAATTATACTTCTGTGCAAATATTGTGAATCATTTTGTATATACAATTACTTTTTAAAATCAATATGCAAATGCCCCAAAATAAAATAATTTTGGATTTAGTTCAGAAAGTGATGTGTTTGCAAAAAGTCACTTTTATTATTAGTGAGACAGTTATATCTGCAAGGGTAGTTATTCTTAGAAATGGCAAAATTACGTGCCACATAGTTGTCCCGCCCTGACCTACTTTATTTGGGTCAGGACAACCCCGCTCCATCCTGAAAAATGGGGCAGAGCATTCCCGCCCTACGCATGGGACATGACAGATATGAATTTGCATTTTTACTGCTCCGTCATACCTAGGGGTGGGAATAGGCCAGGCCAGGCTAGGCCTCTCACAAAAAAGCCTGGGCCTGGTTCACTATTAATGGGTCTGATCCTGGCCTGTTATCTATGAAAGGTTTTTTAGTAGGCTCGGCCTGGGCCTTTTTAGCAAATAGGCCAGACCTGAAAGCCTTTTAAAGGCCTACCTAATAAAAAAATTTCATAACTTTTTATTCATTATGAAAATTTCAAAACTATATTTATAAAATTAACAAATGTCTCAATAACACCAATAATATTATTAAACATTTTATCAAATCACAAATAACATCGTTAATGCTTACATCAACTCACTAAAAAAACAATAACAAAACCATAAAGTAGTTCAAAAAATAATACATAAATGATAAATGTTCCTTCCAATTTTCTTCAACTACTTATAAAGAAAAGTAAAATCACAAAAAAAAATAATATATATTTGTTCATATTTTCTTCAACTTACCACCTTCTGTGGCCATTGACCATGTTCCATTAGAGCATCTATATATAATTAATAATAAAAATGATAAATTATATCTTATAAATTAATATCTTAAATATATATTTATATATTATATATATAATATTAAATAGGCCGGTCTGTTGAGCTTAAAAGGCCTTTAAAAAAGCTCAGGTTTGGCCTATTTAACTAAATAGGCTTTTGAAAATGCCTGAACCTGTCCTATTTATTAAATAGGCCGAGCCTAACAAGACTTTTAGTAGGCCGGGCCGTAGGCCCCTGTCGGGTAGCCTGACCTATTCTCACCCCTAGTCATACCTCATAATATATATCTTAAATAAGTATATAAAATTTTATAATATATAAAATACATTCAATATATAATATGTTATAAAATATATAATATATAATATTTTATAATATATTAAATAAATCTAAAATTTTATTACTTATTTATTTATTGTATTCCTAGTCTAAAATAAATCTAAAGTTATTGTTAGATATGATTTGATAGATTTGATGTATTATTATTTATTTTTTAATATAATTTTATTTGTTTAAATTATACGTATAATATTATATTTTAGCATATATAACATGAGATAGGATGAATCTACCTCGCGTAGGACAGACATATTCAATTTCGCTGTGGGGCATGGGATAGAACTGGACGATGGGACAGACATGTATATTTAGATACTCGTCCTGCTCTACCCATTGCCATCCCTAATTATCCTAGAATGAATTTTAGAAAATCCAAAAGTAAATTCTACCCACTTCTTTAAAATAGATTTTAGATTTTTTATTTAATAATTTCAAATAAATACAAAATTAATTATTTTTAAAAAGTAAATAAATTCTACTTATTTTATAAAGTTTGTAAAGAATACCTTAATCTTCTTGACAATTGTAAAAGTTGTACACCCCCTATTTGTGGTAAATCCGAATATTCTCGTCAAATTTGTCTTTAAGCTTCTTTCCATCAAATGATGTAACACACAATCACGCACGATAAATATTCTAGCAAGTAATATTTAAATTATATATATATACTACTTCTTTGGTTACTGAACTATCACTATGTGTTGGTATAAATTTCAAAAGGAGCAACACTTGTGTACAAATTTCTACCGTAAAAATATTTATTTTTGAAAAATTTGCGGATTTAAACCGGGTCGGGTAAAATTTGGACATTTTTTCCAAAATTCGCGCAACTTGTAGTTCCAGGTTTTTTCGCTCCCAAATATGTTACAATTTGGGCAAAGGCATGCTACAATTAGGCAAAATCTGTGTTACTAATTCTTAAAAATTTATTTTTTTGTACTTTTCAAGTAACTATAAAGAAAATATGTATTTCTGCAAGTATAAATATGTGTTACTTAATTTATTTTTTATTCTCTTTGTTGATTTATGTTAATAATATGTTATTTCGCTCCCAGATATGTTACAATTTGGACAAAGACATGTTACAATTAGGCAAAATCTATGTTACTAATTCTTAAAAAATTAATTTTTTGTACTTTTCAAGTAACTATAAAAAAAATATGTATTTCTGCAAATATAAATATGTGTTACCTAATTTATTTTTTATTCTCTTTGTTGATTTATGTTAATAATATGTTTTTTCGCTCCCAGGTATGTTACAATTTGGGCAAATGCGTGTTACAATTAGGCAAAATCTATGTTACTAATTCTTAAAAAATTAATTTTTTTTACTTTTCAAGTAACTATAAAGAAAATATGTATTTCTGCAAGTATAAATATGTGTTACTTAATTTATTTTTTATTCTCTTTGTTGATTTATGTTAATAATATGTTATTCATGTACTTAATACATCATTTAATACCTTATTTATGTTATATAAAATATAATATATATTTTTATAAGGATAAATAAATGTTTGTGCATACAGTAACACACATTTGATCTTGCAATAACACGCATTTACTCTAATTGTAACACACATTTGCAATAACACACATTTACTCTAATTGTAACATACATTTGCAGTAACACACATTTACTCTAATTGTAATACACATTTGCTCTAGATGTAATACACATTTGCAGTAACACAAATTTACTCCAATTGTAACATAAATTTGCAGTAATACATATTTACTCTAATTGTAGCACATATTTGTTCCTCAATTTGTGTTATTATATGAGCATATATGTGTTACTATAGGATAAAATGTATTTTTATTAAGAATAAATATGTGTTACACATACAATGTAACATATACATGTTTTACATTGCATGAAAAATATTTACTTCTACAAAAATAAATGAATATGTGTAGAAAACAATATTTAATCTAGTTGTAACACACGTTTTGCCTTAAAGTAACATGCATTTGCCCCAACTGTAACATACCTGGGAGCGAAAATCACAAGCTGTGCGAATTTTGAAAAAAAATACTCAAATTCGACCCTACCCGTTTTAAATCCCCGAATTTTAAAAAATGGATATTTCTACAGATCTTAGATCCGTAGAAATTTATATATAAGTGTTTGTCTTTCAAAAGTGTTTAAAAGCCCGGGCTTCAAAAAAGAGAGTGGGGGGCAGTAACAAAGAAAGAATCAAATCTCTCACTCAAATGAAATAAAATTGAAAAGGTCCTAACCTATTCGAGTAAATTCCGAAATAATTCTAGCCTATATATATATATATATATATATATATATATTCATAAGAGTTCTATCAATTCATTTGCAATTTTATTACATTAACGTTAGTGAGAGACCTGGGTTCGATTCTCTTAGGGAACGAATAGGAGGGAAATATAAGGTTGGCTTGGAGATATATGGGTGCATGGAGACTTGGTGAACTAACTTCTAACTACTAACCACTAATATTTACCGATCGGAAAAAAAAAAAGATACTGACCTTTGGCAATTTATTACTTTATCTATTCCACATGTATTTACACATTTTTCTAATTTAGACGTCTCACATAAATTTATACACTATAAAAATTATTTATTTACGTGTACACTTACAAAATTATATACACATTTATCTATATATTACTATTTTTTTATAAAATATGTGCAAACTTCTTATGTATATGAATTGAGTAAGTCCCTTATGCACCGAGTGCACCGTGCAACTCAAGTTCATTTTAAAAAAAGTTAACAAAATACTATTAAAAAGTCACACATGTTATTACTAAAATGTTTGTTTTTAAAAAATATTTTTCAGTAATAATATGTGTGACTTTTCAGTAATAAATGATATAACTTTTAAAAAATATCTGATATATAATTTAGCTCACCTGGTCATCGGGCTCCTCACCTAAGTGAGTGACCCGAGTTCGATTCCCTCTGTGAACGAATTATGAGGGAGATATAATGTTGGTTTAGAGATATTTTTGGAGTGTTTGGAGACTTGGTAAACTAACTACTAACAACTAACATGATAAAAAAATAAAAATAAAAATAAATATCTAATATATAATTATATAAGATGGAACACAAACGTTTGTTTTGCTTATAAAACTCGCGTTCGAAATATATGTTGCATGTTATTTAGAAAATATTGTGTGTAAAGTTTTGTTATTATATATTTCTATGTAAAGTTTTGTTATTATTATTAGCCGCTTAGGTCTCATGTGCATGGGTGCACTCATTCAATAGTTTATACTGAAAAGTGAATATTGATTACATTGAAAAGTTGCAAATTGATATATTGAAAAGTTTACACTAAAAAATCGACAACTGTGTAAACTTTTTAGTATATTAACCTGTAACTTTTCAGGGTAAACAATTTTAACTGTTAAATGAGTGCATTGCACGCCAGTTGCATATGAGACCTTCCCTTAACTTGAGCAAGTCTCATTAGCACCAGGTGCACGGTGCACTCATTCAACAGTTGAAACAGTTTATACTGAAAAGTGAATGTTGATGCATGTTGATATAATAAAAAGTGTACACTAAAAAATCGATAACAGTGTAAACATTTTAGTATATTATTCCGTAACTTTCCAGTATATCAACCCGCAACTTTTTAAGATAAACAATTTTAACTATTAATTGAGTGCACCGCATACCAATTACATATGAGACCTTCCCAATCATATATGTTAGGGAAAATATACTTTTTTATCCTTTAAGTTTTGTTGACTTTGATTTTCGTCCCCTTATCTTTTGAATTTTGAATTTAGTCCTGTAACATACAAAAAAAATGACTTTTTCGTCCTATGACCTACTGCTACAGGTCACTGAACAAGTTATATGTTGATGTGTTAATTTTATTTTACATTATTATGTTAAAATTATACTTGGAAGTCTCTGATTGGTAGATGTTAATATTTGACCATTTAAATTGAAAATTCATTAAAATTGAACATAAAATTAAAGAAAAAACTCTTTTCATTAATAATTTTCAATATTTTATGGGAATTAAAATTGATTCTCCTATTAAAAAAAATCTAATATCAAATCTCACTCACAAGAAAATAAAAAAAAATAAAAATTAAAATTCTATTATAGATATAAAGTAAAATTTTAAAATATAAATAAAAAAATCTAAATTAATTAATTAAATCTAATTTAAAAAATATGTAAATTCAAAAAATAAATAATTATAAAAGTCTAACTTAAAAGTATGTAAAAATTAAAAAAAAATTAATATAACACATATTGATTTAACTTGGGGTATAGATAACAATATTAAAAAATATTCACGATACAGTCAAATTAAAGATATTAAAAGTTTATAATCATTGATATCAATATGTAAACAACGACATATTTGAATATATATATATAATGCAATATCTATATAACTTAATTTTTTGGAATAATTTCATATTAGGGCTCAAATTTTAAGGTAAGTCTCAATATAAGACTTTAATTTTGAAACGTCTCAAATTAAGATCTACATTTTGATTTTTTTCTCAATGTAAGATCTAAATTTATTATCTTTGTCTCAATTCAAGGTTCTATCCATTTATCTTTATTTTTTTTAAAGTTTTACTAACATAATAATTTTTCTGTATTTAATTATGTTTAGGTATAATATATCAAACTAAAATAAATAAATAAAATTTTATGTAAGTATTAAACATACTTTAATTTTTTTTTCTGGTTGAACGATGAACTAAAAAAAATAATTAATTACGTCAAATATGAATATTAAATAAAAATTCTAATTTTTTAATTTTATATTTTAATCTTAATTCGAAATAAAATATTATTATGTTTTGAGTTTCTTATAAAAATTAAATTAAAATAAAGATAAATGGATCGGGCCTTGAATCGAGACAAAGATAATAAAATTAGATCTTAAATTGAGAAAAAATCAAAATGTAGATCTTAATTTGAGACACTTCAAAATTAAAGTCTTATATTGAGACTTACCTTAAAATTTGGACCCTAATATATAATTCTTCCTAATTTTTTCATACAAAATTAGCCTAATATCAAATCAAATCTTTTATTTTATTATAATAAAATCATATTTGAAGTCTTGATTGGTGGACACTGATATTTGATCATTTAATTAACAAAACAATTAATTAAAATTGAACATATAATTAAAGAAAAAACTCTTTTTCATTAATAATTTTTAATATTTTATGAAAATTCAAATGGATTCTCCTATTAAAAAAAATCAAATTCCAAATCTCATCCACAAGAAAATCTTAAAAAAATTAAATTTAAAATTCGATTATAAATTTAAAATATTATAATTTGTACGTTAATTAGAGAAATCTAAATAAAATTTCAAAAATAATTAAATCTAATTTTACAAACAAATAAAAATTTGAAAAATAAATTCCAAATGAATTTAGGGCTAAAAATTTTCAAGCTCATATCAAATTCGGGAAAACTGGTACCTATCTATGTTATTTGAGTGTCTACTTCTTCTGATTAATACTTATATCAATTATCGGTGAAAAATCTTGTGAGATTGGTCAAAATATCAATGTTAAAGTTATATATTGAAAAATATCATCCAGTATATTTCTCTAATTAATAAAAAATTTATGTACAATTTCAGTTAAAATAACATTTTTATTGAATTGACTCATTATTTTAAATTAGCCCCTTATAATTATTTATTATTGAAATATTTATTTATTTTTAAAATTAGATTTAATTATTTGAAATTTTTATACAAATTTCTTTAATTAATATATATAAATTATCATATTTTAACTTTATAATAGAATTTTAAATTTTAAATTTTAAATTTTTAGATTTTCTTGTGGGTGATATTTAAAATTAAATTTTTTAATAAGAGAATCAATTTGAATTTCCATAATATTGAAAACTATTACTGTAAATAATTTTTTCTTTAATTTTATGTTCAATTTTAATGAATTTTTAATTTAAATAGTCAAATATTAGTGTCCACCTATTAGAGACTTCCAAATATGACTTTATCATAATAAAATAAGATAAAACTGACATGTCATCATATATAACTTGTTAAATGACCTATAGTAGCAGGTCGCAGGACAAAAAAGTTAATTTTTTGAAAGTTATAGGACTAAATTCAAAATTCAAAAGATAAAAGGACAAAAATCAAAGTCAATCAAAATTAAAGCATAAAAAATTGTATTTTCCCCGTATGTTATTCTCTTCATCCATGCATAAAATGTCTTTATACTATTTTTGTTATTCGAACATAGATATGTTGTAAAATAGAAAAGGATACCCCACAAGGTCACTACAGTAATCTGTTCCCTCCAAACGTCTCTATAATTATTTAAACGGCCATCAACTTAATTCATAAACAATAATCTTAATTATTTATAAATTGACTGCACTTTTCAACATATCCTTCATTTTGATCCATTCACCTACTTTATACTTGAATAATCAAATATTTTTTATAAAAATTTGTGTAGGACCAATAGACGCACAAATTAACACACATATTCTATCAAAATAATAATAAGTCATATTTAATTTATATCTCATCTAGTTATCTTTTGTTGTGAAATAAATCATACACTTTAAAATTAAGTGAAAAGGAGTATCATTTTATAATAATATTATCTGATGTGATGTTATAATAATATAATCTGACAATCACATCAGACATAAGATCGATGGTCCTGATCATTTCAAATAATCAAATACGTTTTGGGTCTAGTTTCACATATTTATGGAAATATTTGTAACATGATTGGCCAGTCACACGTGAATAAAATTCCTAAATACTAAAAGATAATTTAGTTAAATATTGTTGAGGAATATTTGAAAGGCTATCAAGAAATTAATGAATTAAAAGATAATAATTAGGTTCCAAATAAACGAGGGGAAGTAGTTGATCATTGTTTAGTTTCCTTTAATAGAAATTCAAATTCTTACGATTCTCATGTAATAAGTTGTTCCAAGCATTTTCAATATTATCACGTCTCATCTATTTTTGCTTGGTGGAGTTTCTTTATGCTCATTCTTCGAATCTCTAAAATTCACAAGCCCAAAAATAATATATATTAAATTTATTTATATATAGAAATTTTCAAAACAATTTAGCAAAATAGGACAGAAAATATGGGTTTTAGCAAGATAAAATTAATCGGTGCTTGGGTGTCCGACTTGAAATCCAGTCGGCGCCCACAGTATCAATTGGTGACCTGACAAACACCATGTGTTCTTGCCAGAAAAGCGTTTCTATCGGGCAAAAACATCTGTTGTTGGACAAGTCACCAATCGGTACTGTGGTTGCCAAATGAATTTCAAGTCGGACACCCAAGTACCGACTAATTTTATATTGCTAAAGCCCATATTTTCTCCCCTATTTTGCTAAATTATTTTGAAAATCTCTTTTTATAAATAAATATATATATATAAAATAAGGGCTCATTTAGTACTTAGTAGTCATGATACAGAAAAGGGTCAAGACGGGTCTTATGAAATCGTTTTCGGATTTTGCCCTGAAAATAAACGTTTTTTATGTTTGGTAAATAAGTTAGGAAAAGGTTTTAGATGTTTGGTGACCAGATTTCGCACTCAAAATTCGTTTCACATTGTTTGGTAGGTCTGAATTGTCACTTATTATTTGTTTCATTATGTTTGGTAGATCAAAAATACATTGGATAAAAATATATATACATTTCCCCTTCATCCCTTCATCAATCGCGTGAGGAAAAACTAGGGTTTTATCGTCTTCTACCTCTCGCTAGAAATAGGTAATTTATACTTCTTCAATCTTTAATTCACTAAACAAGTTCTGTTATTTTTCAATTCGTTAAAGCATTCATGGAGAATAAAGACAGCAGTAGCTTCGGATTGAAGAAAAGGAAAAAAATAGCCAAATGTCGTCGTGCCTGGACTCCCATCAAAGAAGTTGTGCTGGCGGATATCATGAAGGATTTATTTACTAAGGGGTGGAGAAGCAAGAATGGATTCAAACCAGGGTACATTTTCAAAGTGGAGAAAGGCATGGCAGAAGGACATTCAAGAACTGGCATTAAAGCTCAACCACACTTAACCTCAAGAATCACCATCTGGAAGAAATTTCACACATGCCTACTCCATATGTTGTGTAATAACTGTGGTATGGGATTCAACCACTCGACTGGTATGATAGATGTTCATGATGAAGCGTGGGCCAAAATAGTGAAGGTATTTACTCAATATAGGCTAGTGCTTGTAGTTTATGATACATAAGTTCATTTGTTTTATCATAAACAATTTTTGTTCAAAGTTTCCTTACTTTGTCAAATAGTCTGCAAGTCGATTCACCATATGCACACTACAGTTGATATGTTTCCTTACTTTGTTAAATCTATATTCATTAGTGAACATACTTATGGATGTGAACAGGTAGGCATACTAGAACGCTTGATATTTCAGAACTTTGAATTAGTTCTCCTCACCATTTAGAGTTGGTTATGTATTTTCCAAGTATTAGTGTTTAGCTGATAATGTTGACAGAAGAAATTCTTGTTTGGCTTGATGTTATCCATGTTTAAATAATCCATGTTTTTGTTAAATTTCTCAAGAATTTATGTCCACACAAATTTATTTTGTATTGTATTGTTGGACCCATTTGTAGAAATACACAGGTGTTGATTTTAAAATATTGGTATTATAGGGTGATCCAAATGCAGTTCATATGCGCTTCAAAGCCTGACCACTATTGAACGACTGGGATGAGATTTTTGGGACAAGAAAAAGCCAATGGGGGTACTGTTGAGGATGTGAAAGAGGTTGAGAATGATTACACAGGACTAGATTACTTCAGAGTTAGAGAGGCAAAATATGACCTAACATATTTCATATAAACATGACCACAATATTTCTCAATTTGCAAAACACCAAAATGTGTTCAGTGCGCTGGATTCATACCAAGAACTAGCCTACAAATAGTGGAATAGTTTCAAATAAGAGATGAGAAGAAGCAAATTCATACCAACAACTAGTGTTCGATATCTTCGCAGTAATTATCGACGGTATTTTCTCCTATGGTGTTGAATTTGTGCCGTTGAAAGCGTAGGAGAATTCTAGGGTTTGTGATTTGAATATCTGGCAAATTAGGGTTCACAAACCTTCGCGATTAGTGGATGCGCAGCTTTGGGCTAGTGAAGGATTCGTAGATGTATGTGAGATTCGAGTGTGGGAACCTTTCTTGTCGTCGTCTCCCTCACACCTTGCTCGTCGTCATCGTGGCGATGGAACCTTGCTCGTCGTCTATCTCAAATCTCACCCTCTCACTTCGTAAATCTCACTTATGTATAAGTTGGTCAGATGAGATATGAAATTGTATCGTGGGGGGAGCCACGAGCCGAGGTGTAAAGGTTTAAGGGCTATCAAATATCAATAATGACAAGAAATCGTTTTTTTTTTCGTAACCTTTTCTGGGCTACCAAATGGGGCCTAAGTCTCTCGTGCATCAATTGAACCGTGCAATTCAACTGCATTTTTAAAAAGTTATACAAAATACTAGTGAAAAGTATATTTTAAAATTTTACTTTTCTATAATAACACGTGTGACTTTTCAATAATGAATGATGTAATTTTTTTATAAATTTACTTGAGTTGCACGGTGCACCTAATATATGTGTGTGTATATATATATATATATATATATATATATCCTCAATGTTAAGTGCAGAGATATATTGATTCTTCTTTCAAAGTGTTGGAAACAGAAACACTATAATGAAAATTTTCTATGAATAAACTTTTTATAGGATGAAAGTTATATCAAAAGATATAGTTGCTGATATGATTACTTATAATTATTGATACCATACATATTTTATATTGTGTTATTAGTAATTGTAATGATAACATTAAGGAGGAGCATAATATAAATTTTAAATAAGAGTAGTAATATGTATCATTGAGGGATTACTTATTGGGATTCGTGATTATCCTTTCATTTATCTTAATTTTATTATCTTACTCATGTGTAATAAATAATACAAAATACTGAAAATAGATCTTCATTCATTCTCAATTTCTCATTACCCCCGACCACGCGGACCGTAAGTATATTTTATAATATTAATAAATACATCTTATATTATAAATAAGTTTCACATTACTACTACTCAACCTAGCAAGGTTATCTATTGTCTGTTTTCAGGTTTTAAATTCATTTGAAACGGAAAAAAAAAAAGTCCATTCAAAGTAGGTAATATTTTAAATTCACTCGACTAATAAAATATAAAATCAAATTGAGTGTGTAGATTTTTTATTTTTTTTTGAAGATGAGAGTGTATAATATTAAAACCAGGTATACAATATGATTTTTGCCTCACAAAAATATAAATAGTTTTAGTCCCCTAGGAATTTTTCGTCCAAATGTAATAGATGTTGCTTCGTGAGATATATACATTGTTAGGAATTTCACGAAATTGATTCATTATTTATTCCACGAGAACTTCAGAGTTCTGTTCAATTAATTGATGGTGTCTGTCAACCAGTTTAGATAAAAAAAAATAAAAAATTAAACATAGTATCAAAAATATCTCTGAAAAGTCCCCCAACTCTCATTTATGAATTTTAAATCGGACAGTTACAAAGAGGAGCGGTTTTAGGTTTATTATAAAAATAAATAAAAATATAATTTTTAAAATATTTGCACATTCATTATGAGTGTGTGTTTTTGTGTAAATTTTTTATTAATTTTACATATTTGCTCCTCTTTGCAATTTAAAAGAAAAGTGTGTACCTTTTTCTTTTTTTCTCATTTTAAATTTATTTCTTAAATTCTTCAATTCAAACGGGACATGCAAATATCACTTCATTTTATAAAAATTTGCATAGAAGTAGAAATATTAAACAAGCTGATTCTAACGAGCTTCAGGTTAAATGAATTATGATCTTATCCGATTCGTTTTTAATGGTCCATTAATAGTTGAGATATACCCTTAACCCCAACAAATCGCCAGCTAAACTAAATTACTCACACACACACACAAAAAAAAATTATCATAAAATCTAAAATAGTAGCCATAAAATGTTAATATTCAAAGTAAATTTATTCATTATTCATAAATTCATTAAGAATTACATCAAAACAGTTCAACATAATTATAAAAGTTCAAATATTAATATTTAAATACTTAAAAATTAATCATCAATATGCATATTATATAAAAGTTTAAAACTTCATTTTTTTTATTTGGACGTCTCGCACAAATTTGTCAACTGTTAAGTGAGTGTACCGTGCATCAGTTGCATATGAGACATTGATAACATAAATATATCAAGGTTGCAGAAATTGAAAAACGATAATCTATCCGACATTTTTTGGCTGTCTAGCGGCTAGGCCGCCTAGTTATTTTTATTTTTTTAAAATTATTATTATTTATTTTTAAAAAAATATAGGTAAGGCATAGAGCCCCCTAGAGGGCACCTAGATCCCAAAATCCAATAAAATGTCAATTTTGCAAAAAACGGATGGGGGTGGACCACCTAGGTGGCGTCTAGCCGTCTACCTAGCCATATTTTTGCATCATTAATATACATGTGTACACATATTATATAACATTTCAAAATTCTTTTAGTGTCTTTTTCTAAAGAAAAAAAAATCATCTAATGAATGTTACTAGAATCAAGATAGCTCAAACTCAAATTAAGCTCCACTGCCAGAAAGGCTCTACGTGCAAAAAAAGGCTCACCAATTAACTAGGCCCCGGCCGGCCACCTCTAGACCTAATCTAGTTACATCCTCCAAGTGGAATCAGCTTCAAAAAGAGTGCTCAATCAGCGGCCATCCAAACTAAATATTTTGATCAACTACAAAATGAGATGAATTCTTATCTTCCTTATGAAGTGATCAGGGTAGTTTGTCATCTTTGGAATTGATAAATCGAACTCATACCAAATAAATAATCATAAATGATTCAAGTACTCTAGACAAAAAAGCTTATTGCAAAAGGACACTAATTACACTTCATATGACATTGCATCTACAACTTTTCATATAATTTTAATTCTTTTTTAAATATTTTAATGTAATTTTAATATTTTTTAATGGGATTATAGTTTTATAAGTCCAATAAGTTGACATCAATTTGATTTTGGTCCCAATCAATTGCTCATTTTGATTTTGGTCCTAAAAATTTCAATATATTTTGAAATTGATCCTATTACCTGTAATAGCAGGTTGCTCAACAGGTCATGCCTATGTGGAATTTTTATTCTTTTTTATATGTTTCATAATATATGACATTAATTATTTTTAAGATAACTTACACATTGGTTCAAAAAAGTAGCTATATTTACAAATTAGTTCACAATTTCTGCACAAAAACATATTTGTAATTTGTGTCAATTTTGTGAACCATTTTGTAATTTTTCCTTATTTTTAAGATCAAATAAATAAATAAATACAGAATTTAAATATATATATATATATTATGATCACTTCTCCACTGTTCATCTTCTTCTTCCTCACACTCCCCTAATTCGAGTTCTTCATCTTCCATATACATTCAATTAATTACTTTTATTATTAAAGAATCAATCCCCAATAATCAAACTCATCCCCTTAAAACTATCCAAGAACAAATATAAGTAAATCGTCCCAGGACATTGTTTAATATTAAACCATCAAATTTTGAAGAAGAGTTGCTCAAACAAAAAGGAAAAAATAGACTCATTTCCATCTTAGTTCAATATTAGAAATCGAGTCAAAATTTAAAAAAATCGTCCTCTTCATCACAGCTCATCTGAATCTTTATAAGAAATGACACCACTTCTTCTTTTTCTCCTTTGGATATGAATGCTTAAATCTCACACATTAACGCAACTAAAAATTAAATTCATGCCGCTCAAGATATGTGTGTCACCATCGTCCGAGCGTCACTTTCACTTTGCTTTAGATTTGTCCGCCACTGTCTAGAGCGTTAAATCCAAAATGCTCTTGTTCCAGATTTGAGCAAAGGAGGGTCGGCGACTCGCGGATTAATTTGGTTAATTTAGGGTTCTGCAAATTTATAAATCAATAGAGGGGGTGGTGTTGGGGAAGGAAGATGTCTGGTCACAGATTTTTAATTCTTTTCTTATTTATTTATTTAACATTTTTTAATTTATTTGATTTTTTAAATTAACTAAATATTTTTCTATAACTTATTTGTATTATATTTTTTTCTTTGAAATCAGTATATTTATAAATTTCAAAATTTTAAACATAAATAGTAAATTTTTAAAAATAATTCTTGATTAATATTTAGAATATTTTATTTATATATTTAAATTATTAAAAAATCACATGTTGTCAGTTTAACTTTTAAAACCTGGCTTCATTTGAAAATATTCTGAATTTTTTTAACAATTTTTTCTAATTTGAATTTTTAAAAAATAAATAAGAAATTATTTTAAAAAATATTGCCACTTAGACATTAAAACTCAATCATCAATGACACTTGTAATAAAAAAAGTCAAACTATATAATCAATGGTTATGCAACCTGCTGTTACAGGTAACATGACCAATTTCAAAATATTTTTAAATTTATAGAACTAAAATCAAAATAAACAATTGATTGAGACCAATATCAAATTGGTGTCAATTTATTGGACTTATAAAACTATAATCCCTTTTTTACTTTATATATTTTTAAAATTTTAGTTGATCTTTTTATTATTTTTCCAAATATATACAATTTTTAAGATTCTTTCTCCAAATTAATTAAGAATGAGTCTAATTTTTTTTCTACGTTTTTTAAGTAGAGGAAAATGTGGGAATGTGTTTTTTTTTATGGAGCAAAGATATTATAAAAAATAATGAAATATATTTAATAATATTAAGTGTAAAGATAAGCTGAGTTTGAGTACTGAAGATTAGTCAGGAATTCAGATCCTGAGTATTGGATACGGAGGAATATTCCTGAGGAAAGCATCCTGAGCCTGAGCGAAGACTTGATCCTGAGTCAGGAGTGTTCTGATCCTGACACTCATCCTGAATGTCATCCTGAGTGGTCAGATCAGTGAAGACACTGAAGACTCAGTAGAATTGAAGGCAAATCCTGAGCTGAAAATCACCTACTCACTGAGTCACTCAGCATGAAGGCGATCCTGAGCTGACAGTTATGAAAACAGAGCATGGCAAAGGCGACTTCACCAGAGTGATAAAGTCGGTTATTTGGGCAGCTGGCGGAGCAATCTCATTGGACGCCAGAACAGTTATTCAAGGCGGTTATAATCATACGAATCTCGTTGATTGGTTAAGAGCTTAAAGGCGGTTAAGGGTCTGATCTATAAATATGTATTCATTCCAATTTTTTAAGAGAGTGCTTCATTCTAAATCTTAGAGAGAGAAAGCTTGTATTCTGAAAATATTATTCATCATTTAGTGAAGTGAGCCAACCCCATCCGTGGACGTAGATCAATTTGATTGAACCACGTAAATTACTTTGTTCTTTTGATTTTCTGATTATTTTTGTTGAGTGTGTTCATCCGGCAAGTTCTTCCAATTGCTCTGAAAACTTCAAGTCTTATTGAGTTCGATTCATTCTCGAATATTTTCACAACAATTGGCGTCGTCTGTGGGAAACGGAGGAGGAATCAACTGGTTAATCATCAATCATGGCATCCACCAAGATGGAATTTGATAAATTCACTGGAGCAAACGATTTTTGTTTGTGGAAGATCAAGATGAAGGCTCTCTTTACTCATCATGGGCTGGCCAATACTCTGAAGCCTGAAGATCAATGGCCCCCTTCTTCGTCAGAAAATCCAGGCGAGAAACAAGAAATATTGGAAAAGGCTCATAGCACAATCATCTTGTGTCTGGGGGATAAAACTCTGAGGGAGGTGTGCAAGGAGAAGACTGCCATTGAGGTTTGGAGTAAGCTGGAGAAGGTGTATCAGAACAAGTTGTCACCAACAAGTTGTTCATGAAGCAGAAACTGATGTCATTCAGGATGAATGAAGAGAAGGAGTTGATTGAACAACTTGAGGAATTCAACAAGGCTACTGATGATCTTGAGAACCTGGGAGTGGAAATTGATGATGATGATAAGGCTTTGACGCTCCTGAATTCTTTGCCTAAATCCTTTGAGAATTTCAAGGATACCTTACTATTTGGGCGGCAGGATAAATTGTCCTTTGATGATATTCTGGGTGCACTGAAAACAAAGTCTATTCAGCTACAAGCTGATAATAAAAATTCAGTTCAGGTTGAAGGATTGAATGTCAGGTTCAAGAAGGGAAAGAAAGATTTTCAGAACAAGAAGAAGAAGAACACAAAGGGGCCAAAATCTGGTGATTTTGTTGAGAAGAGGAAATGTTTTGCTTGTCACAAAACTGGTCATCTCAAGAAGAATTGCCCTGACAGAAATAGGAATCAGGGAGAAGAACAAAAGGCTGATATAACTGTTGCTGCTGAAGGTGGGTATGATAGTGCTGAGGTGTTAACGGTTACTAGATTTTGGATGTTCATTCCATATGTGCCCTGATGAATCATTATTCAGGGAGTTGAGGAGGTTTGATGGAGGCTCAGTTGTACTGGGCAATAATCAGACATGTAAGGTGAAGGGGAGTGGTTCTGTCAGGTTGAAGCTGCATGATAGAGTAGATAAGATACTCTCAAATGTGAGACTGGTGCCAGAACTGAAGAGAAATCTGATCTCCCTGGGTTCACTGAATCAACTGGGTTATGAGTTCAACACTGAGGATGGTTATATCCTGATAACCAAAGGCAAGAAGGTATACATGAAAGGCAAGAAAGTCAATGGGTTGTATATCCTGATTGGAAACACTTCTTCAGGGTCAGTAAACAATGTTATGGACAGCACTGAGGCAATGATATGACATAAAAGGTTGGGCCATATTTGAGAAAGGGGGCTCCAAGAACTTTCAAAGCAGAAGGCATTTGGGGAAGGAAAGGTGATGAAATTGGATTTTTGTGACAATTGTGTCCTGGGCAAATTCAAGAAAATCCTATTCCCTAAAGGTAGAAGATTACTGATGCACCTCTGGATTATGTTCATTCTGATATCTGGGGACCAGCTAAGGTGGAGACTCATGGAGGTGGAAGATACTTCATGACAGTCATTGATGACTTCAGCAGGAAAGTATGGGTATTCATACTGAAGCAGAAGAGTGAGGCCTTGGCAAGGTTCAGGGATTGGGTCAGTGAACAAGAAAATAAGAGAGGAAGATCCATTAAACATCTCAGGACTGATAATGGATTGGAGTATGTATCAGAGGAGTTCAACAATTTCTGCAAGGAAAGGAGGATCACTAGACACGGGACTGTTCCTGCAAATCCTTAGCAAAATGGCTTGGCTAAGAGGATGAATAGGACAATCCTGGAAAAGGTCAGGAGTATGTTGTCAAATGCAAAGCTACCCAATGTGTTTTGGGAGGAAGCAGTCAGTACAGCTTGTTATCTTATTAACAAGTCACCTTCCTCAGCAATTGAGTTCAGGACACCTGATGAGGTGTGGTATGGGAGGATCTCGGACTACAATAACCTGAAGGTATTTGGTTTCTCAACTTTTGCCCACATCAGGCAGGATAAGCTAGAACCTAGAGCACTGAGATGTATCTTCTTAGGATAACCTAAGGGAGTGAAAGGATACAAGTTATGGTGCTTGGAACCTGGACATAAAAGGTGTATTGTCAGTAGAGATGTGATTTTCAACGAGAAAGTCATGGGATACAATCAGCCCATCAGCATACACGACTCAGATGGTATACTTTCAGGAGATGGATCTCAGGTTGAGGTGGAGACTCCTGAAAGGAACTCAGGATAAGGAATTTTTTAGGCAGGTGAAACCTCTGGAAGGACTCAAGAGGAGTCAGAGGAAAGTGATACTGACAACTATTCTGAACACTCAATTTCAGATACTGAAGGCCATGATCTCAGAAACTATAGTCTAACAAGAGACAGACACAGGAGAAGCATACACCCTCCGACTAGATATGGTCATGCTGATATGGTGTCCTATGCCCTGATAACCGCTGAAGAGGTGGAGCATCAGGAACCACAAAGCTATGCTGAAGTTGTGTCAGGAAAAGATAAGGAGAGATAGATATTGGTCATGACTGAGGAACTTCAGTCATTAGAGAAGAACAACACTTGGACCTTAGTGAACAAAGTTCAGGGACAGAAGGTAGTCAGTTCCAAGAGGATCTTCAAGAAGAAATCTGAAATGGGATCAGAAGGAAGAGAGAAGCTGAGATATAAGGCAAGGTTTGTTGCCAGAGACTTCACTCAGAGAGAGGGGGTAGACTTCAATGAGGTATTCTCACCAGTGGTAAAACACTGTTCAATTAGAATCCTATTGTCAAAGGTAGCTCAGGATGACTTGGAGCTTCAGCAGTTAGATGTCAAGACAGCCTTTCTACACGGAGACCTGGAAGAAACTATACACATGCAACAACCTGAAGGTTTTATTCCACCTGGGAATCAGGATAAGGTGTGTCTACTGAAGAAATCATTGTATGGACTGAAGCAAAGTCCGAGGCAATGGTACAAGAAGTTTGATAGTTTTATGATCTCCATAGGCTTTACAAGATGCAGGTATGATAGTTGTGTCTATCTTGAAAAACAAGGGAATGAAGTACTCACATATCTGCTGATCTATGTGGATGACATGTTGGTTGCAAGCAAGAGTCCTGAAAGAATTCAGAGATTGAAGGAAAAACTGAGTAGCACATTTGACATGAAGTATCTGGGTATGGCTAAGAGGATACTGGGCATGGAAATTATCAGAGATAAGGACAAAGGGAGGTTGTTCTTAACTCAGAAGGATTACACCCTGAAGATACTCAAGAGGTTCAACATGCATGAACCCAGAGTTGTATCTACACCCCTTGGTCAACAGTTCAAACTGACATCAAGTCAGTGTCCGAAGTCAGAAGAAGAGAAGGCACACATGAGTAAAATCCCTTACTCAAATGGGATAGGTAGCATAATGTATTCTATGGTGTGCAGCAGGCCAGATTAAGCACATTCAGTCAGTGTGGTCAGTAGATTTATGGCAAATCCGGGAAAGACAAACTGGGAAGCCTTTAAGTGGGTTATGAGATACTTAAAAGGTACTGAGAATCTGGGGTTACTCTTTGAGAAGACTAAGCACGTAGCACAACCTCTTCAGGGATATGTGGATTCAGATTATGTTGGAAGCATCGACACAAGGAAATCCTTGACCGGATATGTGTTCACATTATTTGGTACAACAATAAGTTGGAGAGCAGTACTCCAGTCAGTAGTGGCACTCTCAACTACTGAGGCTGAATATATTGCAATGACTGAAGCAGTTAAGGAAGCGATGTGGCTCAAGGGTATGATTAAAGAATTTGGAATAAGACAAAAGGAAGTTGCAGTTCAGTGTGACAATCAGGGCACAATTCATTTGGTTAAGCATCAGGTCTTTCATGAAAGGTCAAAGCATATTGATGTCAGACTTCATTTTGTGAGAGATGTGGTGGAAAAGAAAGTGATTTCAGTGCAAAAGGTTTTCACTGAGGACAATGCTGCGGATATGCTGACTAAGGTCTTACCTATTTCCAAATTCAGATATTGCTTGGAGCTGATCAAGCTGCAGTCATAGGATGTACCATGAACTAGGTCCTGAGGTGGAGTGTGGAATGGGGGAAACTCACTTACTTTAAGGTGGATAATTGTTAAGTGTAAAGATAAGCTGAGTTTGAGTACTGAAGATTAGTCAGGAATTCAGATCCTGAGTATTGGATCCGGAGGAATATTCCTGAGGAAAGCATCCTGAGCCTGAGCGAAGACTTGACCCTGAGTCAGGAGTGTTCTGATCCTGACACTTATCCTGAATGTCATCCTGAGTGGTCAGATCAGTGAAGACACTAAAGACTCAGTAGAACTGAAGGCAAATCCTGAGAGATCATCTTGAGCTGAAAATCACCTACTCCCTGAGTCACTCAGCATGAAGGCGATCCTGAGCTGACAGTTATGAAAACAGAGCATGGCAAAGGCGACTTCACCATAGTGATAAAGTCAATTATTTGGGCAGCTTGCGAAGCAATCTCATTGGACGCCGTAACAGTTATTCAAGGCGGTTATAACCATACGAATCTCGTTGATTGGTTAAGAACTCAAAGACGGTTAAGGGTCTGATATATAAATATGTATTCATTTCAGTTTTTAAGAGAGTGATTCATTCTAAATCTTAGAGAGGGAAAGCTTGTATTCTGAAAATATTATTCATCATTTAGTGAAGTGAGCCAACCCCATCCGTTGAAGTAGATCAATTTGATCGAACCACGTAAATTGCTTTGTTCTTTTGATTTCCTGATTATTTCTGTTGAGTGTGTTCATCCGGCAAGTTCTTCCAATTGCTCTGAAAACTTCAAGTCTTATTGAGTTCGATTCATTCTCGGACATTTTCACAACAAATAATATATGTTAAATTTTTAATATTATTGATGTATATTTAATAAATAAGGTATACTTAGAAAATTCTGGGCCTGAGTAGTGGTATTTATTTATTTAAAATAAAGTTGTAAGTAACCTAGTCCTATAAATAATAATAGACACATGTTATATGCACCCACATTTGATTGCAGTACACACACCACATAAATTATCATTTCTTTTAATAATTTGAATTATTTTTTTCTATTTTTTTCTGTGCACCCACCTTCTTTCTTTTCGCCTTTTCTTTCCTCTTTTCTTTTCACGTTCTTCTTTCTCTCTTCTCTTCCCTTTTTTCACCTTCACTACATATCCCCCATATAATCACATTAAGACCGCGTAATTTTTCATATTCATAAAATTTTATCTCAAACTTCAACGATGCTCATCCACTACAATGGCGCCGCTTTTCCCATTTGCAAGGCACTCTTATTTGGAAAAAAAGTAAGAACAACTGTGAATTTTTTTCTTCGATTTTGGTTATTTTTCTAAATTTTTAACGAAATTATGGTGGGTGTACAAATCTAGGGCGAAAAAATCAAAAAAATATTTATTATTTTCAAATTAATAGAATTATGAAGTGCGTGTACTTTTAACAAATGTGGATGCATATAACCTTGGTCATAACAATATTACTTCTGTCAAAAAAATATTACTAGCATTTAGCCCATTGATTATTGGGCTGAAATTGGAGGCCCATCTTGTGATTAAATTGGTTATCATAACGGATCAAACTCGTTTTTCAAATCATTTCAAACTTTTAAAATAGAAGTCTGTACATATTTTCCCCTTTTTTGGGCTAAGTTTTTGTATTGCAAATCCTTTTAGAAGAAATGAAAGATAAATAAAATTTCTGTTATTTTATTTTTAAGATTAAAGAGGTTCTTTTTGGTTTTTATTTCTTCTTTCAAGGTTATTTATGTTGATATAATGTCGATATTGTTAGGGGTGAGCAAAAAACCGAAAAATTGAATTTCCAAACCAAATCGAAATATTTTGGTTAATTTGGTTCGGTTAATTCGATTAAAAATTTCGGTTCGGTTAAAAATCTCAATAACCAAATTTTTTTTGGTTCGGTTCGGTTATGAATCCGTAAAACCCGAAAAATCAAAATTACCGAAATATTATATATATTATATAATATATATTATATTTATATTATATAAATAATATATATGAATTATTTTAATATCATTTATTAACTTTCCTCTCAAAATCCTATTTTAATTTAGGGAGAGAGAGATTATACATAAAATTATAAAATATATTTAAAAAAATGCTTGAAAAATTAAATTATACATAAATTATGAAATATATTTAAAATTCGGTTTTAATCGAAATATATTTTGTTTTTTCGGTTTTGATTTTTTCGGTTCGATTTTGATTTCTGGATTATAAAAATTGTAGCCGCAGGATTACAAATGATTTTCTAATCGTTAATTTATGTATTTAAATATTTAAATCACTGTATAATAACCAGAGTTTAGTATTATGTAAAATGTTATAATTTTATACCATAAATTATACTCATAATATTTATAAAATAACCCCTATTTTTCGAGCTCACCGAGCCGAGCCGGACTCGCTAAGCAAACGAATATTATTTTGAACTCGGTTTGGCTTGTTTTAACATATCGAATTGAGCTTTAACGAGCCGAGCTCACGAGCAGCTCGTTTTTTTTAACAGTTCTAACGCAACAACGAATATTGTTAAATTTAATAAAAAAATGATTGTCTTATATAACATTGCACCATAAAAATAGAAAACAAAAAGAAATATTTAAATATGAAAAAATTGCTACACATTAAATACACTTTCCGGTCAAAATATATGAATCGGGTCATAAAGATAACATTATATAGTAGATCTTTTGTGAACTCGAGTTCATATGAACTCTTATTCCTGTTATGTATAATCATTATTACTGTTATTCATATATACTATCATTATTATAAAAATATATTTAATTTTTTAAAAATAATAGTGTATATGTATAACAGTGAAAATAATACACTCTCCAACATACATTTATTAACACGGGTGTGTGCATAAAATAAAATTATTTTTTATGAATAGATAAATCAGGCGATGTGGATTATTTATTACGATATTTTTAAGGGAAAATACTCATTTTTGTTCTTTAAGTTTCGTTGACTTTTGTTTTCGTCCTCTTAAGTTTTGAATTTTTTTTTCGTCCTTTAACTTACAAAAAATTATGGTTTTCGTCCTCCAACCGCCTATAATCAGTCATACAACCGATAATACACACGTGGATCCATTTTTTTTTAAACAAAATACTAATGTGGGGGTATTTCGACGGAATTAGATCTTGACAAAATACACTTTTAATTGTAAATTCTCTCACAAATACCGTCCAATACTTACATTCATAGAATCTTCTGTCTGAATTTATTTTTTAATATGATGTACAAACCGTGCAACGAAACCACAATGACACTTAATATTGCGCTCGAAACTTGTTGATTCATACGAATTTCTTGAAGACATCTCTCGTTCTTTTCGTACAGTGAGTATGCGCTCAAAAGAATTTAAGCTTTTTGATGATTTGATTTGGGGATCTTTGTTCCTTTTTTCCCTAATTCTCTCAAGTCCCCATGCCTAGATTTGATTGACTAGGGTTTTGAATTGAGAGAGAATTTAATGTTAATTCTGTATTTTATCCATAAAAACATAATTCCCTCAAAATACCCCCACTTCAATATTTCACTTAAAAAATTAGAAAAAATTGATCTACGTGTGTATTACCGATTGTGTGACTGCTTTAGACGATTGGAGGACGAAAACCATAATTTTTGGTAAGTTAAAGGACGAAAACAAAAATTCTAAACTTAAGAGGACGAAAATCATAATTTTTTATAAGTTAAAAGACGAAAACAAAAATTCAAAACTTAAGAGGACGAAAATCAAAGTCAACGAAACTTATAGGATAAAAATATATATTTTCTCTATTTTTAATAATAACATAATTTTTTTTAAAAAAGAATGCTTACGGTCAATTTTGGGCTAATCAATCAACGTTGAATAATCCGTCGCAGTAATCTTTTGAAACAGCTTGTATCGGCAAATGTTGGTCACACTTTTACTTATTTTTCAAACATTTTATCCAAAAGTATTTACATGTCACATTACTCAACATTCATCACGGTTGACCAAGACCCAGATGAAGTCTTCCCAGTCCTCTCATTTATTAAGTAAATCTCTCAATTCTTTTGGGTTTCACAGTAAATTAGTTTCTGGGAGCTCAAATTTGAAAGAAAATGGCGGCTGGAACAACCAGGAAAATATCAGCAGCTTCTGCGAGGGCTCATACTAGGAAACCCAAATCGAAGACTCCTTCAAAATTTTCAGGTGGGTTTTGAGAATTTTTCTTCCATTGATTATAGAATGTCGTGTTAGAAGTTGTTAAGATTGTCTGATCGAACGCGGAGTTTGGTGTTGCAACGCGTTTTTTATTCTTTTTGTACAATATTTATCTGATTGTGTAGTGTAATCTCTAAGCATACTCCCTCCCAACCAAATTATTTTCCACTCTTTTTTTTTTTTTTTCATAAATTTTTTTCTCATTTTCTTATTTAATAATATTCATGCTTACAGTAAAAATTTGAATACTCTTATTTTTCTCTTAGTTTATCTATCATTTTAATATAATATTATTTTTATTAAATCTCGTGCCCCACAATAAAATGAAAAAAAAATTAATGAACAGTGGGAGTATTTAGTTTAGGGTTCGAGTTTTGTTTAGATTCAAGTGTTGTATATTTGGTAAGAAGGGGGTGGTCTTGATTTTGGGAATTGGAAATTTGAATAGTGATATATGAGGATTGTAAAGTATATCTCTGTTATTTTTTTCCCTTTTTGGTTTATCTTTTTGCATTTTATGGTTCTGGTTTTGTTGAAGGATGAGCAATAGGAGAGTCAGTTTTAGAGGGGTGAAATGTGCAGACGAATATAACTACAACAGGCTAGATTTGATAGAAAATGTGAACCAAAACTTATAGAATCCTTTAATTTCATCAGGTGATATAAATGTGATTATAATTTTATATGAATTTGGCATAAATCTGGAGTATTTTCTGCACAGAAGCGAGCTCCCATTAAGTATGAACAAAAGTTTGTATCCTCATTTAAGTCCATTTTTTAATTAAAATGTTTCAGGGATTTTCAAGAAAGTTCTGTTAGTTTGCTTTGTGGGATTTTTAGCTTGGTTTTATCAGGCGGCACGACCTCCTCCACCGAAGACATTTGGCTCCAAAAACGGCCCTCCAGTTACAGCACCAAGAATACAGCTCAAGGATGGAAGATTCTTAGCTTACAAAGAATTTGGTGTCCCAAAGGATAAGGCAAAGCACAAAATTGTTTTTGTCCATGGCTTCGATTGTTGCAGGCACGACATGTCTCCCATAACTGCAGATCTTTCTCCGGTATGACACTTCTTTATGTTACTTAGGGGCTGTCTGGTTGGAGACTTTTGGAGGTGAGTAATGGTAATCAAAAGTCATATTGTGTGTTTGGAATGACTCTACTATGACTTTAATTTCCAAAAACTAAGGAATCAATCATAGTTCAGCTATATGAGAACTATGACTTTCATTCCATACTCTTTCCATTCATATACCCTTTTTATTCCTTAGAATTATACCAAACAGCCCCTTAATAATGATTTAATATGATTATATCCATCAATATATGACTGATATGTGGGATATGAGCTTTTAAAAAAATGTGGGAATGAGACATCTTTTGTTTGTTTTAACTTTTAATCCATAAACAGGATTTCGTTGAAAGCTCAGGAATCTACATCGTTTCATTTGATAGACCTGGTTATGGAGAGAGCGATCCCAACCCTAACCAAACAGTAAAAAGCATTGCTCTAGATATCGAAAATCTTGCTGACCAGTTGGAATTGGGGTCCCAATTTTATGTTGCTGGGTTCTCCTTAGGAGGGCAGGTCGTTTGGAGCTGCCTGAAGTACATCCCTCACAGGTACATTTCTTGTAATTTAATCACGATGTGAGGAACATATTCTTTTTTACAAGACCTAATTAACCGTGATTTTGATCCATCCATCATGATTTTTGATATAAAATGAGCAGGTTAGAAGGAGCAGCTCTGATAGCACCTGTGGTGAACTATTGGTGGTCTTGTTTACCTTCAAACCTCACCAAAGAAGTTTATAAGCAGCTGCTTCCGCAGGACCAATGGGCTCTTCGTGTGGCTCACTACATGCCGTGGCTTAACTACTGGTGGAACTCCCAGAAACTATTTCCGAGGTTAAGCCTTATTGATCACAGCCCCAAAGTTCTTTCTCGTCAAGATGCAGAACTAGTACCCCAAATTTATTCAATCCGGAAGGAGTATATGGTAATGGTTCTTAATTAGTATCTTGCTGGAATGCAAATATAGTATCCAAAAGTTTGAAGTTCTTGAAATATATTTTATGATATTTGCATCTGGATTACATGCTATTATGTCAAAAATTCTTTGGACGTGTAGGATCTTGGCCCCCGGACATGACAATTGTTACACTAGTCGAGGCAGAGTCCTCAAGGCAGAGATTCCCTATTCCATTTTGATGTTTCTTCATGTATTTCACTGCTTTTAATACATGACACATGTAGTAAATGACGTAACAAACATCAAAGTGGAACAGGTGATCTGAAGCCACTGGTGTAGATCAGGTCAAAGATAAAATGTGATACTTGGATCAAAATGTGGTACTTGGGTTGGGTAGCTATGAGGGTTCGAATAGGTATAGATGTTGTGTTGTTCAAGAAAATGAGGTGTTCAATCATAATCTTGCATGCTAGCTCCTTTGTGAATCACTTAACCCAGAATGATGATATTAGATGTTAATTTATGAAAAAAAAAAAATTTGTTGCAAATGTTTATTTGAAATGCAAATTCATGACCAGGCACAGGTAAGACAACAAGGTGAATTCGAGTCCTTGCACCGTGACTTAGCATTCCTTTTCGGAAATTGGGAGTTTGACCCCACGGATTTGAAGAACCCATTCCCGGAAAGTAAACGATCTGTTCACTTATGGCAAGGAGACGAGGATCGGCTCGTCCCTGCTGCACTGCAGCGTCACATTGCTCAGCATCTACCTTGGATTCACTATCACGAGGTGTCCGGTGCTGGTCATATGTTTCCGTTTGCAGATGGAAAATCCGACTCGATCATACGAGCACTTATAGGTCACGAAAAAGGCCTGTAATGGTTTTTATAGTATGGCAATCCATCACATTTTGATGATATGTATCTCTGTATTTTATTTCATCAGTGATCAAATCGACAATGTTAATTATGTCATTTGTGTAGACAGTGTGGTTGACTGGTTTGAGTAGTAAGAGTCTTTGTATTCTTGCACAATTTTGAGAGGCTTATTTTGACCCGGACCATTTAGGGTCAGATTTGGTGAGTCCACAGTCTAAACGGGCTACTCTTATGTTTCTTAAAGATGGCCTGCGGGCCAGCGTATACATATATGTGTATGTATATTTCATGATAGGAGAATTTTATCTTTTGGGGGATGATTTTTGAACTTGACAGTTGACACCCATAGTTTTTAGCTTTTGTGCTAGAAATTTGATATAGTCTTTAGATCAAATGCAAAATAAAGATAAATTATAGTAATACTGGTTACTTTATATTTGATTATGAGGTCAAATATCAAACTATCAATTTAATTTTAAATTATGAATTTTATTATATTGTGATTAATTATTTTAAAATTTTATTATATGGCTCATTTGGTTTGAGGCATAGATACAAATGGTGGTAGCCTAGGCGTTTGGCGGCACCCGGCTGCCGACGCCTAGGTCAAGTCGGTGGAAAAAGGCGGACAGGGCATTTGGCGGTGCCTAGGCAGCCTTGACAACGACAAGAGATAGGTGGAATTCGGCGGATTTCAATCTTTTTTAATAAGTTAAATACTGTTTAAACTAATTATTAATTAAAGATAAAGAGTTGAACAACAATCGTCTTTAGATGTTTTTTTTCGTTGAACTACTTGAAAATTTATTCGTACGATATATTTTGTTATTTTTGTATTTTGTTTAGAAGTTGAACAATGTCATTTAATGATAGTTTTTATCATTTTATGAACTTGTTGTATTTTACGAAAAATACATTTGAGTATTAATTATGCTCTAAGTTTATAAATTATTGTAAAATGTATATTTTTATTAATATATGCTTAGAAAAAATTAATTTTAGTAGAATTTTTTTAAAAATAATTAGAAATATATTAAAAAACCTTAGCACCGCCTAAACGGTCTTGGCGCTTGACGGTACTCGACCGCCCGTCGGTCTTGGCGCTTGACAGTACTCAACCGCCCGCCAACCGCCAAACCTCATTTACACCGTTGGTTTGAGGTCCGTTAGAATTGAAACTAAATCTTAGTAGACAGTTTAAAGTGAAATCTGTTCTATTGTATTTTTTCGTTTAATCAATTGGTTGATGTTGACATGTATTACTCTCAATGTGCCAACAAAATTTATATATATATATATATTTTATATTTTATACAAATATACACCCTATTAAAAGAAAAAATTATGTGTGCATTCACAAATTTTACACATATTTATTTACGTAAGGATGATCTCGATATTTTTTCGATATATATATCCATGATATTTTTATTTTTAGTGGTTACCGATATTAATATTGGAATATTTCCATAATATTCATAAAAATAAATAAAAATATTGATAAATATCGATCTATAATATCAATATCGATTAATTTCTTCTACAAACTAAACCTAATATTTCTAAAACATCGAGAAAAATTCAAAAAGTATCAAGTAAGTATTAAAATATATCAATAAATTTCAAAAACAAATTTAAAACAAAGTGTATTTTATATAAATTTATCACAAATAAAAAATTTGTTCATACTCTTTTTTAAAAAATTTATATTAAATATTTAAAATTATTTTTTTTATTTTTTTTATTTCCGATATCGATATATCCATTAATATTTTTATAAATTTAGGGTTTCAATATTTCCACCGATACCGATATTTTCAACACTATTTTATTTTCAAAAAATCTTTAAAATCGTGTAAACTTTTAGGGGATGTTCTTTTTGGGTTTTAAATGACTTTTAAAAACAAATTTTTAAAAAGTTGTGGTTTTTAAAATCCAGAGAATTTTAAAATATGTGTTCTTTTTGGATTTTTGAGTAGTGTAGATTTTAACTTTATGATGTAAGAACAAATAAAAGTAAAAAAGTTATTAGGTGAAGTAAAAATATAAGGGTTTTTCTACGGTCAGGAAGGGGTTTCGCCCTTCCTAACATTAGTAAACCAATTAAATGTCGACAAATAATATTACATCGCCCTGGGCGATATAGTTTCGCCCAGGGCAAAAAAAAAATTTTAATAAATAAAATATAGAAAATTACTGAAGTACCCTTTTGTAATATTAAAAATTAAAAAATTTATTTTTAATTTTAAAAATGATTTTATATAAAAAACATTTATTTTTAAATAAAATTAAAATTATTTTCCTCAAACAATCATTAAAAAGTATAATCTTGATGAACCCAAATTCCCAAATTCAATGTATTAGACGACCTTACACAGTAATTTGTGGGACTATGGTTTAGTTTGTTGACGTATGGGTTAAATAACTATTCTGGAAAATACAGTAAATGAAAATTTGCTCTTCTCTAGATGAGAAAAGGGAGGAGCGAAAGAGAAATATCAAACATAGTGAACGCAGTGCTGGTTTACCTTTTTTCTCAAAATTTCAAGTTAAATCTTTTGTCTCATAATTAGATGAAATTGGATGTGTATTTGGGGATTAGCGTTCCTCCAATGGGTGTAAAAATTAATTTTTAAAATATAAATTTTAATTTGATTATAATATATTAAGATATAGTAATATTTTAATTAAAATGATAATTTGGAAATTTTGATTTTATTTAATAATTTTATTTAGTGGGAGAAAGAGTTAGTTGTATTATGAATGCTTAGAGAGAGAAAGGTACAATGGAGACATATTTATAGATTTGCATGTGTGAGGTGACACCTTGTGAACCTAGTTGGCTTTAGATGCTTGACATCTGTCCTTACTCATTACTCATGCTACCTTTATAAAGCTTTGTCCTACTACACATCTACATGCTATTTATACAATCGATGTCTATGTCTTAGATCTAGGCGAGCTTCGAGGTGAGCTCCATTGTCTTGTGTCGTTTTGGAGCAATGTAAAGGTGGACTCTTGCTTGGTCTCCTTAGATATGGGCGAGCTACCTTTCAAAGGGTAAGCTTGCCCGCGAGCTTCTCTCTCTCGGGCCTGGTTGGTCATCTGACTTGGGCCATTGGAAGTCTGGGCGAGCTTCTTTCTCTTCCTGGCGAGCTTCCCTGTGTTGACTCCGGCCGAAGCTGGTGACGTATTCTTTGAGCTTGTCGGCGACCTTCTTAGCCTTGGTTAATTAATCTCGTGATTATCCTTGGGTAGTTCGCCTATCAACATTTGACCCCCAACTCGCTCACATCATGATACTTCTAATGTGTGGGTGAACTGATTTGTCTCTAAGGACGAAGGTTTGAGTGTTAGCGAACTACTTCTTGATAAGGTGCCGAGCTTCAGGGCGAGCTTCAGTGTGGCGGTGGGAGTGCTGACGCGGAGCGAGAATCAAGGAGTCGTGCACGCCTTTTTAGGCATTATTTCCCGCGCCCATGATGACGTTATTTTCAAATCTTTGCACATAGGTCCTCGAGCTTCTCGAATATTATACCTCGCCCAGACATCTATAAATATGAGAGCCCGATTTCATTTTTCACTTTTCACACTTCCAAGTTTTCAGAGCAATTTTCCGGCGAATCGTTTCCTTGGCATCCAACGAATTTTTGAGAACATTTTGAGGTAGAACCCCACTTTCTTTTCCCTTCACTTTTTTCTTTTGCAGATTTCTTCTCGTTTCTTTTAGATTCCTTTGAGTTTCTGGAAACTTTGAACGTTTCCGGGGACTTTTTGAATTTTTCTGATCGCCTACACCCTGAGACTCCGACGACTGAGATTTTCTTTGGACTTAGAAAATTTAAGACTTCGCATTTTTCCATATTATCATGTCGACCCAATCCTCGAGCAAGACTCTCTCGAAACCGCAATCCTGAAAAATGACCTATGACTGAAAACGAACCCATTCCTCAAATGACTTCAATAATGATTGAATCTAGATCTGAGGAGGGTTCAGTAGCTCGCCCAGACTCCGGCGAGCTTCTGGGCGAGGTTCGATCCGACTCAGGTGAGAAAGCCACCAGCTCTATGTTCCGCGAGGTTTGGGGCGACATTGGGAAGGTCGCCAATAAGGAAAGGGGTGCCAGTGGCAACGAAGAGGTCGCCGAGAAAGACGAGGAGGTCGCCGAGGTGGGTGAGGAGGTCGCTGAGCAAGAGGGCGACCTTGAAGAGGTCACGGTTGAATGGCTCCGCGCCATTGGGTTTCCCGAACCTCAAATGATGAACATCAAGTTCCCGGCGACGTTATTCATGCGTTTGACTGGGAGGAGTACATCGCCGAGCACATGGCGAGCTTCCCCTTGCCTGAGTGAGATATTCGGGATGCGAAGAACGGGTCCAGTTACAAGGCGAACGAGGTTCGGAGCAACATCAATGAATACGTACTTCCACAACTTCGTGAGAAGTACCGGATTCCCCTCGACATTTTTATGTATGCTCCGGGGAAGAAGGAGCAAGCCGATATGCCTCCGGCCGGTTTGACCGCTATCAACGTGCATACCCTCGAGGTCGAGCTTACGTTGCCCTTGCACCCGATCAGCTTACCCCCAATGCGTGGAACAACTTGCTGGCGACGTTGGCGATCTTCGGATTGGAGGGGTACGAAAATCGGCTGACATCAGTGGAGATCAACGAGCTCTTCACAGTGACCCGTCAGGACAAGGATGGCAAGGGTTATTATTACCTGAAAGCTCGCCCGGGGGAGAAGTTTCTGGGGGTCCTTCCCAACAAAGTCCGCGACTGGAAGGAACAATTCTTCTTCATAGGTGGTGATTGGCGAGCTTCCACCAACTATTCCGGACGGGGAGGATGAATTTTTACTCCTGAGGAATACGGAGAGGCTAGCAGTAGGTTGCCTATTTCGATGTGTGTGGGTTGAATTAGATTTACTAATCTAATTCCTTTTCCTTGTAGGTTTAAAGCACCACAAGTCCAGCCGCGGCAAACCTGAATTGTCGATCGAGTTCGACCTGGTGCGGGCTGTCTGCTATTTGAGGAACTAAGAGGATCGAGATATTGCTCACCTGTGCCAACATCATTGTCTTAGGCTTGCCGGGGTTCTGACGTCGCCTTATCATCTCATTTTCCAAGGTCCTGAGCTTCTAGGTAAACAACTTACTAAAGCTCACCATCGAGAACGAGTAGCTCGTCAAGGTGCTAAACTCATTCCTTTGATCTTTGTAGGTGGTGCCTGGGTTACGTTCCCTTCAGTTGAAATCCCGGAAGCTTATCACATTCTAGCTCGCCGGTTTGCAATGGGACCACCACGTCCAAACAGGCAAGGATTGCCCTCTACGCTTGCGTTGGATACGAGTAAAAAGGGTGAGGTCGCCACGAAGAAAGGCGACGCAGGGGGTCCGGGACTCAAAAGACTTCCACCAAGACTTCGGCCAAAACCCCAGCCCCGCCCAAGTCTACACAGGTTGCTAGGACCAACCGAGGAGGCTGGCGAGGTTCGGCAACACCTGAGCGAGCTTCTCATCAATAGAAGAGGGGCCTCCAGAGGGGTGATGGGTCAAAGGTCGGCGACGAGGATTCTCAAGGTTGCAAGAGGACCAAGTTCGCCCTCCAGGACGAGGCCTCCGAGCAAATAGCTCGCTCAGGGTCGGTTCATGGTGGATCCGCCCAATCTACTGCTCCTTTGGCACTTCCCGCACGCCAAGGTCGCCACCATCCCAATCTCCTTTTGGGGTCCAGGTGACGGACGACACAGTCTTGGGCTGGGATCCTGAGCGAGTCCAGTAAGTAGCTCGCCAAGTTCACTTGTTTTCATTGTTATCTTTTGTTTTTGTTCACTAACCCAAGTGTTTTGACTTCGCAGCTATGCTTCCATCGCTTTTCCTCACAGGCATGAGGCCCTTCACTCCTACGAGCGATCTCGCTCCCTCACCTCTATGCGCAACCTCCCGTGCGGCCTTGCTCAACAGACTATGAGTGAAGTGCCGAGGTACTGGTCAACACCTCAGTTGGCGACCATTGAGAAGCAAAATTTGATCGAGAACGCCCGACATTCTATGCATTATGCGAGCGGGCTATTGCTTGCCAACCAAAGGGTAATCGATCAGGCAACCCAACAAGAGGCAGCTCGCCAAGAGAAAAATACGAACTATATCAGGATGACTGAGTTTCTTGATAAGGCGAAGAGGTCAGTGGAGCTCGCCGAGGAGAAGGCCGATGCATCTTTGACAGCTGAAAAAGGTGCCCTCGAACAACTGGGCGAGCTTCAGAAGAAGTTCACCACCATACAGTGAAATGCCGAGGCTCAAATTAAGGCCAAGGAAGAAGAGTTTGCCCAGAAGCTCGCAGACAAGGATGGCGAGCTCACAGTAGTTAGAAGGGTGCTCGAGTTGGAGCAGGGCTTGTTCAAGACCGCTGACGAGGAGTGTACGAGGCTTAGGGAGGAGCTTTCGATGAAGATTAACGAGGTTGTCGAGCTCCGCAATGATTCCACTTCTTCTGCGAGCTTGGACGCCATGAAGGCTAAGGCTTGTGACAAAGGATTCGTCCAATGTTATGCCGAGTTCATTCGATAAATCTGGTGGGCGCGAGCTCACAAGGACGATGAGATGGAGGCGGTGGTGGGCGACCTGAAAGATTGTTTGGACAAGGCCAAGTTCGCTGATGGGACGGAGTTGGATATTGGTGACCTTCCCCAACTTGGTGTCCCCATCGACTTTGTTCCGGCGCGCTTCAAAGTTATTAACACTGTGCCAGTCCGGAGATAAACGTCGTTGAGAAGGAGGTCGCTGAGGGAGAAGAACGAACTCCCCCCACTATGGAGCAGCTTCAGGAGGCTTGTGGGGACCTCATGCTCGATACAAGCGAGCTGGACACCAGTGGGCTTACTGGTAACATCACTACGCTGCCCCGACTTTCTCCCCCAGCTGGCCAAGTTGCTGGTGGCGAGGTTGCCCCAGAGGTCGCCATTCCCAAGGTTCCTGCCGACGTCTCCGCTCCGCCAACTCTTGACTCCCCCACAGCTCTGGACTTTTAGTTTAGATTTACCTTTCCTTGTTTTTGTGTTAAGTAGAAGTAGCTCGCCGGGCTTGTATAGCTCGCCTAGAAAGAGCTTTTTGTAGTTTAAAGATGGTCAGCAAGTCGACCTTTGTGACTAGCACAACTTCACATACTTAGAAAATTTCTAAGTATTCTTTTGAATGAACAATTTTTTGCTTCAACTAGTTCATTTTAAATTTTACGTACGTTATATCTTTAATTAGCTCGTTTTTAGTATTTAATTGTTCGTCTTACTCCACTCTGGGAAGTGAATTATTCGTTTTACTTCGTTTCGGACTACGAATTTGTACTTTATTTGTTTAGTACATGTTCTTCGTCTTACACCACTTAAGGCCGCGAATTACTCGTCTTTGACCACCTAGGGTAGTGAGTTGTACTTTATTTAATTCACTTGGGTGATTGGGTTTCATGAACCTTGCCTTAGACGTTTTGATCGTCTTTTTTGTGAATTTTTTTAACTTGGGGCAGTAGGCGCTTAGTGATCCTTTAAGAAGGACACCTTTGCTAACCTTTGGGCACTTTAGCCTTTTCCTTGAGCTTTTTAGATTATAATGTTTGGGACCTTGGTCCTTGTGTATTACGAAGCTTTGAACAGTTGATATCTTCTGAAAAAAATTCTAACTTCATATAGTAATGTAATTTACATAGGTTGCCATCAACACTTCTAATGCGAACCTTCGACTAGTCTATTACAAGTGGAAGTTCACCTTCCTCTACTGCCAATAGCTAGGTATACACTGTTTTTTTTTCAACTCTATGAACCACTGTGGGCACACGTTTGTACAATGAATCTATCATCTTGGTTTCGGAAGTCTGACTTGGTGGCACACACATGATCTTGGACAAACTCCTCAAGGAAATGTAGCAGCTTCTTCTCTTAGTGGCATATAAGCTTTCTTCTGAGCATTCACGATGCGACGGGCTTCTTTTCATACCCCAAACCTTTCGCTGCTACTGATAGAATCTCTTTAGATGCGCCGCACTCCATGTATATGACGAGGCATTTCCTTCTGCGTCTTCGAGGTCATACGTTCTGTTTGCCCAAGCTGCGGTGACTTTGAATGGTCCTTCCCAATTTGGCCCAAATATACCAGACGGAGTTGCTAACTTCTTTCTTAGTACCAACTCCCCCACCTTGAACTTACGATCTCAAACCTGGGAATTGTAGTACTTCTCCGCCCTTCGCTTATAGGTGGCATTTTTTAGCTCCGACGAAGCCCTAGTTTCTTCGAGCAAGTCTTTTTCTATTGCTAAAGCTTCGTCGTTCTCCTTCTCATCATATCCTACCACCTTCCAGGTCTTGTTCTGGACTTCCACCGGCATTACCGCTTTCGTTCCGAATGCCAAGGAAAATGGTATTTCCCCGATACTTGCTCGGTATGAAGTTCTGTATGACCATAGAATCTCCGGAAGTTTGTTCGCCCAGCTTCTTTTCTTGTCTTCGAGGTGGATCTTCAGCACATGCTTCAAAATCTTATTAACTGCTTCAACTTGGCTGTTCGACTGCGGATGGTACGGAGTTGAGTAGTGCTTCTTAATGTTCCATGAACTGCAAAATTCCCTCAACTTTTGACCGTCGAACTGCCTACCGTTGTCTGTCACAATTGATTGCGGAAGTCCAAATCGGCATACCAGACTTTTCCATATGAAGTCGATCATCATTTCTTGTGTTACCGTTGTAAGTGCCTCGGCTTCAGCCCACTTAGTGTAATAGTCCACTGCTACTACAGCGAACTTTACACCGCCTCTGCCAAGTGGAAATGGGCCTATCAAGTCGATATCCCATTTCGCAAAAGGTCATGGGCTGAAGACCGATTTAAGTTGAGTAGCTGGGGAGTGGATATTAGGTGCCAACAGCTGACACTTTCGGCACCTTCGTGCGAAGCTAATGGTATCTTTTCGTAAGGTAGGCCAATAGTACCCCTACCAGATCGTTTTGTATGCCAAAGCTTGCCCCCCAGCGTGACTTCCGCAAATTCCTTGGTGGATTTCTTCTAACACCTCGAACCCTTACTTTTCAGACAAGCATTTGAGTAGGGGTAGAGAGAATCCACGTTTGAAGAGTTGGCCATCTACCAATGTATATCTGGCTGCCTGCTTCACTAGTCGACTAGCTTCCCACGCATCTTCTGGGACCGTCCCGTCCTTCAAATATTTTTGGATCAGAGTGCGCCAATCTTCACCATCTTCCTGCCCCCCACTCGAAGTCTGGTTTACTTTGTAATCAGACGTCGTGGGATTCTTTAGCTTGGTGACGATGACCTCCGTCACGTCTGCTTCGCCGTTACTGGTAGCTAGTCGGGCTAGTGCATCAGCTTGTGTGTTTTCCAACCTTAGAATCTGGTTGATATCGACTTGCTTGAACATCGAAATTAGATGTGCCACTATCTTATGGTACATCATCATTTGTTGTTCCTTAGCTTCGTATTCTCCTCTGACTTGGGATATTATTAGCTGGGAATCTTCGAAAATCTGAAGATTGGTTGCCCCCACAGCTAATGATAGCCTAAGTCCGGCAATGAGCGCTTCGTACTCTGATTCATTGTTCGTGGCTCTGAAGTCAAACCGGATTGCTGAGGTGGAGACTTGTCTATCTGGGCTTATCAGCACTACACCCGCTCCTGCTGTTGTGCTGGTTGATGATTCGTCTACGTAAAGGTGCCACGGAGCTATAAGCCCCCTCGTCAGATCTTGCGGGAAAGTTAGCTCGACTATGAAATCGACGAGCGCTTGTCCCTTGATCGATGTTCGGGGTGCGTAGGTTATACCGTATTGGCTAACCTCTAGTGACCATTTCAACAAGTGTCCTGCAGTGTCTGGTCGGTGTATTATTTATCGTAGTGGGAACGTCGTCAACACCTCTACTGGATGGTCGAAGAAGTAGGGCCTCAATTTTCTAACACTCATCACCAGTGCATATGCTAGCTTCTCTGTTGGGGTGTACCGCAACTCAGCTTCGTGTAAGACTTGGCTTACGTAGTATACTGGCAGGTGTGTTTTGCCCTCTTCTCGAACCAGGATGGAACTAATGGCCACCTCCGACACAGCTAGGTACAGGTACAACTTCTCACCAGGCACCGACTTTGATAATATTTGAGTATTTACCAAGTATGCTTTGATATCTTGAAAGGCCCTTTGATTTTCACTTGTCCACCGGAAGTCATCTTTGTGTCGAAGTCTGTTTGCTTTTATTGCTTCAAAGAATGGACGACTCCGATCACCAGATCTGGAGATGAACCGGTTCAAAGCCGCCAAGCATCCGGTTAACCTCTGAACCTTCGGTACTGAGTCTGGTGCACTCATTTCGATGATACACTTGACCTGCATCGGATTGACTTCTATCCCTCTCTGGCTCACCAGATGCCCCAGGAACTTCCTTGAATGTACGCCGAAGCTGCTCTTCTTTGGATTTAATTTCATGTTGTACTGGCGTAGTATGTCGAAAGTTTATTTTAGGTGGTCGAGGTGATCCTCCTTCCGCAAACTCTTGACAACTATGTCGTCCACGTACACCTTCATTGTATGCCCGATGTGTTGGTCGAACATTTTGTTCACCAATCTTTGGTAGATAGCTCCGGTGTTGATAAGTCCGAACGACATTCTCTCCCAGCAGTACATGTTTTTATTGGTGTAGAACGATGTATGCTCCTGGTCATCTGGGTGCATTGCTATCTGATGATAGCCTGCAAAGGCATCCATAAACGTCATCATCTTGTGGCCTGCAGTGCTATCTACAAGCTGATCAATATGAGGCAGTGGGAAATTATCTTTTGGGCACGCCTTGTTTAGGTCCGTGAAGTTGATGCACAACCTCCAAGTCCCGTTGGGCTTTTTCACCAGGACTGGGTTCGCCACCCACTGCGGGCACAAAGCTTCCTTGATTAACTTGTTGTCTAACAGCTTCTTGACCTCCGCGGTTAAAGCTTCGTATTTGTCTGGTCCATACTTCCTTCACTTTTGGCGGACAGGTTTCCTCGTCGGGTCTATGTTGAGCCGATGACATGCGTGCTCCAACGGGATTCCCGTCATGTCTTCGTGGGACCAGGCAAACACGTCCAAGTTGGACATAAGAAATAGCTCCATCTCTGACAGGTACAGTTCTGGTAACTCAGAACCTATAAAAAGTTCCAAGTTCTCTTCTGGGTCTACTGTGATTGCTGTTAATTCCTCCATGGGAGTGATCTTTCTCTTCTGGTTCTTCCATCTCGGATCTTTCAAGAACTCTTCCAGGTTCTCCTTTACCGCTGGTTTATGACCTATTCGAGGTTCAAGATCTTCGCCACCTTCTCCAACTTTGGCAGGTTCATAAACTTTTCTTGCTTCTTGAGGGGTTGGATTGGATGACTCTCCAACTTGGGATGGTTCTCCAACCTGGGGAACTTGATCAACTTCCATCGGCGCTGGTTCTTGATCTCCCGCAGGTTCTCCATCTTCGGTATCAGTGACCACTTCCATGGGTGTAGGTTGTTGGTCCTGTGCAGGTTCCTGCACTTGGCTAGTTTGGCCTTCCTCCACTCCTTCCATGGGCGCTGGTTGCGTATTTTGCGCAGGTTCTGGTACTTGGTCAATTTTAGCTGTCAATTCCGGCAGGTCGCCTACCTCCATCAACTCGGCTTCAGTTGTGATGATGTCTAGGATGTTCAGCTTGTCTGCCGGAATTTGAACGTCTTCTTCTAGAATGTGAACCTGCGTTACAGACTTCTTTACTTGGCCATTTTTTATTTGAAGCAAACATTCCCTAGCCTTTTTCTGATCGCCTTTTACTATTCCGACACCTTTAGGAGTTGGGAATTTAAGACAGTAGTAGTAGGTCGAACACGCCGCTTTGAATTCATTGATAAATGGGCTGCCAAGGAACCCGTTGTAGGTAGATTGTTGGTCGACAACAATGAAATCTACTAACCTAGTCAGTCTCCTCTCCGGGTTCTCGGCCGATACAAGTTGGACGCTCAACCTAATATTACCTATGGGGATGGTTACAGCTTCTCGAAACCCCATTATCCTAGCATTACTAAGTTCTATGTACGACTCAAAATCACCTAAGGCGTCTAAGGTGGATTTGAAGAGAATGTTGGTGAATGCGCCGGTGTCCACTAGCAGCCTGTGAACTCGGACGTTCATGATGTTGGAGCTTATCACCAACGAGTCGTTATGGGGAGTTAAAATCCCCTCCAAGTCCGCCTGGGAAAATGTAAGTTCGGTTGTTGGTTGACTGGCGGGCTTAGAGTTGGAGCTGCCCTCTTGTACCTGGTTGATGGCCAGAACTTCAGCTTTCGTTTGTCTTTTAGAGATGAAGGATCTACTATCTTGGAGTCCTCCGGCAGCTCCAATCACTTCTTCGAGAACCAGAAGTTCCCGTGTTGGCTCTTGATCTTGCTGAGGTTGGGGAGGTGTCCTACGCCTGTGTTGAGGACCACGTCGGTCCTCGTCCTCCACTTCATCCTCGGAGACCTCCCTCCTTTCAATCCTGATTCTCTTGGCTGGTGCCTTCATTACAAACTCGGCTAGCTTCCCATCCTCGTAGAACTTCCATAATTGCTTGAGGAGGTCACGGCATTCGCTGGTGAAGTGGCCGATAGATTAGTGGTAGGCACAGAACTTGTTGGGGTTGAGCTTCGTGCGGTCCTGACGAATCCTCCTAGGTTCGTTCAACATGGCCTTGTCCTTGACCGCAGCGAAAATGTGGTCAACGGAGACGGTGAGTATTTGGTTGAGTTTTTCTTTGAACTCGTCTCCATCACCAAAAGCCTTCAAATTCTGGGGAGCTTTGTAAGTGCCCCGGACTTCTTCCCATGTTGCTTCCTTTCCTCGGAGGCACCGATCTCCTTCATCAAGGCCTCTTGCATGGCCACGTACACCCCAACTTTGTGTCTGAACTCGGTGTAGGTGTTCGGGTATGCAAGGTGCATCTTTTTCCAGAGTTCGGTGCCCTTTTTTAGTCCGGCCATCACGGCCACTATCTTCGTGTCTTCACTTACCGGCTCACCTTCCAGCAAAATTTTGTCGAACCTTTCCAAATATTGCTGGCCGGTCTCGTTCTCGCTCTGGTGTATGTTGGCGAGCCGGTGCTTTTGGGTCAAGTAAGACTCAAATCCCAAAAAGTGGGCCAAGAACTCCCGCGTGAGTTGGCCAAAGATTGGATTGACCCTGGGTCGAGCGAGGAGAACCAACGGTGGGCTCGGTCCCCAAGGGTCAGCGGGAAGTTTCGGCATTGAGTGGCATCTGTGGAACCTACGAAAATCATGTAGTCCGCATACTTGGCAAGGTGCACTTTCGGGTCAGATTCGCCCTCGTATGCGGACATCACCGGGAACTAGTTTTCTTTTGAACCGGTGCTTTAAGGATGACAGGTGCCAGCGGAGATGCAGGGAGAGTGGTGGCATCAGGTCCACCAGCTTTGGCAGCTACTTGCATCTGCAGCTGCTCAAGGGTCTTCTTTAGCGTGGCCAGCTCGTCATCATGAGCTACCTCCTGTGGAGGCTGTTCAAAGGTCGTGCACCTCATGGACGCACGTCCCCGCAGTCCCTCGCTTTGGGACAGCCCTTCTGTGACGGGCTAGAACTGACGGCCTCCATTGGGGCCAAGTCTGTCGGCCGCTGGCCTCCTCAAACGATCGTGGACGGACCTACGAGACTGTAGGTCCGACTCTCCCCTCTGGGATGAAGCAAGGGCCGCCACTCGTTCCTCCTCTTCACGTCTGGGCCCTAGCCTGCCCTGCCCTGGAGGACCTCTTTTCCTTGAGATTGGTGGGTGGCGGATGCCCCGGTGTAAGCTGAAGCTCACCCGTCTCGCGAGACTAGCCTTTCCACCACCTTGGCCTTGCTGGTCCGTTCTCTGTATTGGCGAGCTTGAGTGGAGCTTGCCTCTTGTTCAGCATGAAGGTCGATGGCCTGCCCCCGAGTCTGGGTGACCTGAGTTGGCCTAGTCGCCTGATCACAAGCCTCGTTGGCCAAAGCTCGCCTGGAACCATAGGTGAGGTCGCCCTGTTGCCTCTATTGTAGCCTCTGCAGGGCGACGATGGTACGTTGAAGTTCGTCAGGGTCGTTGGCGAGGTTCCTCAGGGCTGAGTTTAATTCATCCTACGCCACAGCTACGATAGCTCGCTGGGGAGCTCGCGGGGCGTCATTTCTCTGAGGAGCTCTGTGCGAGGTCTCCCCATCATGTCCCTTCCTCCTTCTCGTGGTAGCTGATGTTTGTTCCTTTGACATTTTAGTGTTTAAAAATGAAGGTCGTCGATTTCCAGTCAAGGTAAATATTGTTCAGGTTTTGTCTAGCCTTGCATGCACACGAATTATCCAAAATTTGGTTTATTCGTCTACACGCATGCGTTTAAAATCCTTTTCGTTAAAGTTTATGTCCGAGAATCTGGCAATTCGGCTGGAAAACTGGAAATCAAGGTGTTTCTTCAAGTGTTCTTGTCAAAGCTCAAGAACACCTTCAAATCTTCAAATAATTCTCACACTCTTGCTCTCGGTTTTTCAGAATCGGAGGTTCGGACCCTCCTTCTAGCGCCAAATTGTTGATAGGATTTCTTAATTATGTGTTTAAGTGGCTGTAATCTATTGATCCTATCAAACAATACAAGAATTTAAACTTGTTCTTGAGGGTAGAATATATAGAGAGAGAGAGTTAGAGCTTTAGTGAGAGAAAGAGTTAGTTGTATTATAAATGCTTAGAGAGAGAAAGGTACAATGGAGACATATTTATAGGTTTGCATGTGTGAGGTGGCACCTTGTGAGCCTATTTGGCTTTAGGTGCTGACAAGTGTCCTTGACACTTGTCCTTACTCACTACTCATGCTACCTTTACAAAGTTTTGTCCTACTACACATCTATATGCTATTTATACAATCGTTGTCTATGTCTTAGATCTAGGCGAGCTTCGGGGCGAACTCCATTGTCTTGTGTCGTTTTGGAGCAATGTAAAGGTGGACTCTTACTTGGTCTCCTTGGATATGGGCGAGCTACCTTTCAAAGGGTAAGCTTGCCCGCGAGCTTCTCTCTCTCGGGCCTGGTTGGTCATCTGGCTTGGGCCATTGGAAGTCTGGGCGAGCTTTTTTCTCTTCCTGGCGAGCTTCCCTGTGTTGACTCCGGCCGAAGCTGGTGACGTATTCTTTGAGCTTGTCGGCGACCTTCTTAGCCTTGGTTAATTAATCTCGTGAATATCCATGGGTAGTTCGCCTATCAACAGAAATTTTTATGTAGGTTATTTACAGGGGACTAGGGTTAGAATTTTAAAATTTTATTTTTAAAACCCAAACTAGAATGAGTTTTAGATTTTAAAATCCAAATCTAGGTTTTTAAAACCCAAAAAGAACATACCCTTAAGGTTTGTTTGGTTAAGATTGATCCATCCGAATATAAATGAGTCATCCTTCATTTTATCAAATTTTAGATGGGCAAATCTAATCTCCATTCAAATACTCATACATACCTTATGGCTTATGTTCTTCATGTAGCATCCAGGCCGAATGACTTTATGAAATTACGTCGATACTTTCACATATTACGGGTAATGTAGGAGACATCTCTATTTTCCCCCGGGGAATCTTTAGAACTTACACTGCTTAGCTTTCAATTCGCCTTTGTCCATCAAATGAAATGTAAAAAACATGTCCTCCTCTCTTTGAAAGAAAGGACGCTTCCGGTTCTATCGATGCTTGAAACTATTTTGTCTTCTCCATATTACTATACCTCTAGAGTCAATAAAATTTCACGCTAATTCTCTCATCCTCCTATATATTTCATACAATCGCATTATCACATTTTCATCCACCTATATATTATCTCTCCTACTTCTATATTCACATTTATTCTCTCTAATATTTTTATTTTATATACTTATTTAATAATAAAATAATATATCACTTTACTATCACAATCATTATCACACTAACTAAAAATAATAAAATAATACAATATCATATTGATGTGATATAGAGTTTCATCCAACCATATATCTCAATCCTTAACCAAACACCACTTTACTATTCACATGATTATTCTCATCCACTTTTTTTCATCTCCATCTCCATCTTATCCACCACAATTCTAACCAAGCATACCCTTCTGGGTGTTTGTTTGTTTTGAAATATGCACATCCGGATGGAGGATGAATTTTCTCTCATCCCATCCATTTTTTTGAATTTGCACATCTCATCTCATCCAAAATACACATCCATCTCTATTTATACATCTACACAATTATTTCACATAATTCAATGCAAATCACATCAAATTTATCATACGCATCAAATATTTATTTTAATTATCTCTTTTACATATCACATATCATATCAAATATATACTTTTTTGTTTAATTCTTTTTTTCGTATCAAATTTTTATTTAGACAATTAATATAAAAATATAAATTTGAGAATGATTATGTTTATTGGATAATATATTTATTTAATATTTATATTATTTTTATCATCAAATTATTTATTTATTATATACAGCCATAATTTATTATATATGTGCATAGTTTTTATGTTATTTATTATCAATTTAAATTACCTAAAAAAGTATTTATTATCAAATTTATTTAACTATTTATATTATACATGTAATTTATTTGTTATATATTGCAAAAAAATTAATCAGTATACAATCATTCAATCATCACCCCACTAACTAACATTAATAAAATAATACATCATCACTAAAAAGTATTCATTTGACATAACATTTCATTCATTTTAAAATATTAAATAATTCATCAAGAACATTAATAAAATTCTGAATAAAAAATTAATAATAATTAAAATATAATAAAATTGATCCTAATTCTTACAATCCTCATAAAAGTGTTTATGTTTCTAATTAATTATTTAATATTTTAAAATAATTTTATTGTGAAATATTTTTATATAAACTTAATTTTAGATATAATTTTTATAGAGTTTCATCCAACCATATATCTCAATCCTTAACCAAACACCACTTTACTATTCACATGATTATTCTCATCCACTTTTTTACATCTCCATCTCCATCTTATCCACCACAATTCTAACCAAGCATACCCTTCTGGGTGTTTGTTTGTTTTGAAATATGCACATCCAGATGGAGGATGAATTTTCTCTCATCCCATCCATTTTTTTGAATTTGCACATCTCATCTCATCCAAAATACACATCCACCTCTATTTATACATCTACACAATTATTTCACATAATTCAATGCAAAT
>JAPKLY010000015.1:2731595-2742783 GCA_026898435.1 Prunella vulgaris | reverse complement strand
TTTTTAAAAAAAAAAAATCAATTAAAATCTAAAAAAAAAAAATCTCTTTAGGGCTCATTTGGTTCGTAAGATAAAAATATCTATCCGTCGAAAATATACATATTTTCGACGGATAGATATTTTTATCTTACGAACCAAATGAGCCCTTAGTGTGTAAATTTTATTAGGCCGGTGGGAGTATGATTTATTTTCCAAAACTCAACCGAAAGTAAAATTTTATAATTTAAAAAGTGTGAATGGACTAATTTAATTTTTATGAATTGAAGGTATAATTAAATAACCAAAAAAAATTCCCTATTTTATTATAATCCCATCCCCTTTACATGCCCCCTTGTCTCCTTGAACACACCGACGTCATATACTCACATCTCACAAAAATTTGGAGCGAACAGTTTCCTGCTATTTTTCAATCAAAATTATATTTTAATTGAGAAACAATACTTATATTTTTCAATCAAAATTATATTTTAATTGAGAAACAATACTTATATTTTTCAATTAAATTTATATTTTATAACTTTATATAGTTGCCTTTTGAAATGAAATTCTAAATCCGACTGTGGATCATTTATTTTTTTATTTCACGTACAAAATACATATGAATCTAGGTGTAAAATGTAAGAAAAAAACTGTATAATCTGTTAATTATTACTATTATATATATATATATATAAATCATCACTATTATATGTATATATATTTATATTATTATTATTATGTATATATACTATTATTTTAAAAAATTAAGTATATTTTTAAAATTGTTATAATATATATAAATAATAGTTAGTAATTATGTATAATAATAATATAAATTTATATGAATTCGAGTTAACAAAAAATTTATTTAAATTATAATTAATGAACTTGGAAGAGTTGAGTAGCGGTACAAAATTTTGTATGAAAATTATTTGTAAAAAATGTATCATAAAATTATTTTAAAATATTAAATAATTCATCAAGAACATTAATAAAATTCTGAATAAAAAATTAATAATAATTAAAATATAATAAAATTGATCCTAATTCTTACAATCCTCATAAAAGTGTTTATGTTTCTAATTAATTATTTAATATTTTAAAATAATTTTATTGTGAAATATTTTTATATAAACTTAATTTTAGATAAATTTTTTATATATTAGATACCTTGATCTAACCCTGCCGCAATACAAAGGCGCACGTGAGCATTAAGGGAACACGTGTGAGGCAGCGGGTAGCGGAGCATGTCTGAGGAACTCGTGTGAAGACACGTGTCCACGACGTGTCCACCACCCATGCAAAATTTGTATGCTCCTATTTCAGACATATAACTGATCAAACAAGTATACGCCCCCCCCCCCCCCCCCCCCATTCAATTTTTGGGCCTCCCAAAACCCCCCGGGCCCACCTTCCAAACTGGGACATCAATTTATCAGCAAGCCAACCCCCCACCCCTTGTCAAGCTCACTCAGTCACTCTTCAAATTGCACGACAACCTATATATATATCTATCGTGTAACCTCTCTCTCTCTCCTCTCTCTCTCTCTCAAATGCTTATTGTATGTATGTATGTATGTATGTATATTCATATTTGTTATGAAGAGTTCATGATTTATATATAGCAGTTAGTGCAACTAATTCTTTTGTTAGGTAAGATTTATTGAGGTTTTGGATTGGAACTATTGTTTTTCCCTTTTTATTCTTGATCAACTTTGTGTATGGTTTCAGCTCATATATGGTGTTACTCATAGGGATTATTGTGTTATTTATTGAATTAGTTCATGAGATGAAAGATTGAGAATTATCGCTATAGCTAGGTTTGTGAGCATTAGTTTTCATATTGAATTTTTGTTGGATCTACAGATTTTCTTTGATTGTCTTTTCTTTTGCCATTAGGTTACTTAATTATTGTTAAGATGTTTTTCTTAATAGTAAAGTTTTCTGTTCAAAAATTGACACTACAGGGTGAACCAGTTTTACTGTGAAACTGGTCTTCCATATTTATTGTTTCATTAATATTTTACATTTTGGCAAGATAGATAATTTTATCTTCTGAATTACCCTATAGAATTATGGTTTTAGGGTGTGTTTATTTTTAAAGATGAAATTATCTGCTAGTTCAAAATATGCCTGTTTTGAACGGATTAAATGACTTTATTCTTTAAAATAAACACATCCTTAGTAGTTTAATTTGTCCGATAAATTGGACTTACGGATTAGATAACTTTATTCTTTAAAATAAACAAATCCTTAGTAGTTAATTTGTCCGATAAATTGGACTTGGAACTTAATGTGTGGTGTGGTGTGGTGTTTTTTCTTCTCTTGGTGAGGGGGGGCATATTCTGTAGCCTTATCCTGAAATCCAAGTTCTAATTATTGTTGATTATTTGGATGAAAAAGTTTTATGCAAACATTTTGTATTGTGTGCTACTAATGAATAGTATTAGTTCTTGCAGTAATATTAGTGGTGTACGGTGCATAAAATACTTTGCCTATTTGAGTCTGGTGTGGTGTACCTCTTTGGCATAATCTGTGAATTACTGTGTTTGAGCAACATGTATTTGTTGATTTGTCGCGACACGATAAATTACAGTCATCATATCGTAGCTCCTCGTATTTATTTCCATGCCTCTGTATGAACTGGAACTTAATGCAGATGGTTAATTATATCACAAATGTTCAATGATTTCCTTCTAAAATGAAATCTCCTGGTTGATATCTGTTTTACAATTCAAAGTGACAAAGAAACATTATTTTTTCTTTTAATGATTGATACCGAATATCAAATTTTACTTTGCAGATCAGCATAAAAAAAAAAAAAACCCAAGGATGGTGGCTACAGATTCTGAAATCATATCAGAAAGGGAAATGGATCCGCCATCGAGCGAGCAGCACCCCAAGAACCAACCGACCGAATCTCTAGGCAGGCAATCGTCCATTTACTCACTTACCCTAGATGAGTTCCAAAACACTATATGTGAAAGTGGCAAGAATTTCGGTTCAATGAACATGGATGAATTTCTCAACAGCATTTGGATCGCTGAAGAAAATCAAGCTCAAGGAGGGACCAGCCCAATGGCCACAAGCAACGGCAATACCAATTCAATGCAGTATCCGGGTCCACAAGAAATGAACCATAATTTGGTGGATCATAGGGGAATCACTAAGCAGCAAAGCTTACCAAGACAAGGCTCTCTCAGCATCCCGGAGCCTCTATGTAGGAAAACTGTAGATGAAGTCTGGTCCGAGATTCACAAGAATCAGCGCCAAAATAACGGGCACGAACATAATCAGAATCCAAACGTTACTCAAAAGCAATCTACTTTTGGAGAGATGACTCTAGAAGATTTCCTTGTTCGGGCTGGAGTCGTACGGGAACAGAATTTTGCCCCGGGACCACAGCAAAACACTGGTTTCGCAATGTACTCGAACAATACCCATCCTGCAATGGGCCAAACCTTTGCTGCAAGACCAGTAATGGCCATAGGAAGCAGTGGTGGTGGTGGTGGGGTTGTGCCGCTGCAGAGTGGTGTCATGGATGCGGGACCCGGTTACCCCGGAGGAATGAAGAGGGGGGTTGGGTTCCCACAACCAATTTCAGCAGTCAATTATGGGGCGAGATTGGGGAACGGGAGTGGAGGAGGGTTCGGGCAAGTACAAGGGCTGGGAATGGGAATGGGATCTCCAGTAAGTCCATTGTCTGATGCAAATCAAGTGGATGGTGGAAATCAGTATGGAGGGGACGGGATGAGAGGGGCACGGAAACGGGTCATAGATGGCCCGGTGGAGAAGGTGGTGGAGAGGCGGCAGAGGAGAATGATCAAGAACAGAGAGTCTGCTGCTCGATCTAGGGCCAGGAAGCAGGTGAATAATCACTATTTAACTACGATTCCATTTCTTAACAGGATTAGTGTTTATTCTACGTTTTTCCAGTGTACATATACCTATAAAGCCCGTGGCTTTTTACAGGCATACACGGTTGAGCTCGAAGCAGAATTGAACCAACTCAAAGAAGAGAATCTACAACTACAGCAAGCTCTGGTAACATCCACAACTTTCATCATACAATTGTGATTTTCACATATTTTTCAACATTGCAATTAGGGATGTGTTGGCTAAGTAGTACTTATCAATAATCTTAGACTTGTGTTGAATGTAACAGGCAGAATTGGAGAGGCAGAGGAAACAGCAGGTAAGGCATTCTTATTTATAACTCTGAGTACTTTGTTTCCCTGGGCAGTTTCTTCTTTAAGAATTTAGCCTAAATATGAACCATCTAATTTTTCTTGAATCACAAATTATGTCAGTATACTCTAATTCATAAGCAGATCTTCTAATAGTCGTAGACATATTAATATGTTATCCCACAAACTTTATGTACAGTACTACGAGGAAGAAGCAGCGAGAGCCAAGGCACAGATGCAGACCATCTCATACAAAGCTAATGACAAATTACGAGCAATGAGGAGGAGTTTGAGTTGTCCTTACTGAGGTAACAAAACCCAATAGATTGATGAGCAGAATGGCTTTAGAACTGCTACTTATGAGGAGACCAAGAGAAGGAGTACTGGTTCCAATTTGATTTACTGTATTTCTCTCTTCAGATAGGGGCTTATTACAATATAGCTTTTTTAGGTTACAGTTATAGTGCCGTTTGCTTTTGTATCTCCCAAAGATTTATATATTTTCCATAAGCTTACCAGGTTGATTAAATATACTCAGTTTCAGTTCCTGAATGATAACTTATGTGATCTTACATGGATCCAATCTCAACTGGTTTTGTGAATGATGTGAAAAAAATATGGGACATCCATGTAGTGAGCTAGGATGTTTCTTCATCAGATCAGATTTTTTTTCATAAAGAATATTGTTATACGAAGAATCTTACCTGCCGAATCCTATGTTGTGATGTCTCGTGTTGGTTCTGAATCTTCGTATCGATCTGCAACTTTCAGAAACGCAAGATTGTCAATTCTGTCATAGAAAAACTATGAATTTTGAAGCACAAGTATATAAGAAAAATAGATGCAGAAACCTACAACCAATTCTACTTTATCCAAAAATTGTCCAATTTTTCCTGCATGAATTCACAGTGGTCAAGGCTGCTCTCTTTATAGTTCAGAAACTAGCTGCCTTACCAGAAACAGGATGGTGAACCTTAAAATTATGTGGTATCTTCCAAGATTTCACAAATTGGAAATTTTGAGTGACTTTTTAACAGGAAGAAACCATTTATGTTAACACATTAACCTTCATCAGCAATGTCCCTTAGCTCAGATCATGCCCTTTATCCAAGTTAGCAGACATGGCATACCTAGTGCTGAAATGCTACTTGACTCTACTCGCTATACTTAAATCAGAGACCAACTATTTTTCTCCCTTATATTTTGCACGCATTCGACTGCGGAAAAGGGATGTTGCCTCTCATCACTACTTAATCATGATATGAAAAACATTCATCATTCAAATACAGAATATGATAATTGGATCTTCTGCCATTACACAAAATGAAAGCACTGGGCATGGATAACCTTAAACCATTATAAGACAGAATGTACATTCGAAGGTGTAGGTTATTTTAAAGGAAAATAGAACGTAAGAGATGGAAAATAAGTTTCACGTTCTTACTGGTGACAGAAGAGGAAGATGCTGATCAATGAGACTCATTATTAGAGTTGATCAACTATTTCCTTGAATTCCCTCATTGCCTGTGATTCATTATCCCAATTTACCTCACTGTAAACAAAGTTATATAGAAAACGAAATCTAGACGAAGGAAAATCAGGAAACAAGCACAACATAATATAGAAGACAAAATATCCTTCCAAAACATTGCATTCAGACTTCAAGAACTTTCACGGAAATAATATATATAAGTGCTTGCAAACATGGTCCGAGCTTTCCAGGGATAACATATCAATTTAGATGGTTCTAAGTTCAAAAAATATGAAGACTTGACAAGAGAAAAAAGGAAGAGTCCCCATAGAAGCTGATATACTTGCTTCTGCAGTTCACACCTGGCATTGAATTGGATGAATATAGTTCTATTCATATTCAAATTTAACTTCTATGTGAAGGTACTTCCTCATAAGTTCTACAACAGATGATGTGAAGTTAGCAAGCATGTGGCATTCTTCATGAGTCTTGGTTTCTGACACAACTCCATGGATGACCAACTTCTTTAGACGAGGGCACCTTTCAAGAAATGCAGAGACCCACAATGAGAACATATCATTAATCACTGTCCAACCAAGTTCCAAAACAATTACATTCTCCAGAACAACAGAACCTTGTAGGCCATAATGAACTGCTGCCTCTCTTAGATCATAGCTCAAGGAAAGATGACTTAATAACGGAAAGGATGAAGAGATAGTCTCTATATCCACCTCTTCATCGTCGTCAAACACGACATCCCAAAGCCTGAGCTTTCTCAATTTCTTCGATCGTGATATCATATGGTAGAACTTTGCCCACATGATTGTAAAATTACTAACATCAACAATCTCCAGATTCTCAGCATTCTCACCAATATCAAGATGGATAACACTAACATCATCAATCTTCAGAAATCGCAGCATTCCCTTGCCAATAAGCTCAAAATCTTCGAGTGTACAATCTTTTAAATGCAACTTTTCAAGGTTATCAGCCTCCAGTATGAACTTATCCAAGCTGATTGCTTCAACGTAAATATCCTTCAAAGAGCTAGTAGCTAACTCCATCATTGCCTGTGGATCAGACATCACAATGTCTAGACTAACGAGTGCCAACACTTCAACCTTCGGACAGGCAGTTAGAAGGAGACTCAGATCCAATGCTGATATACTGACATAATTCAAAGACAGAGATCTCAGACAAGAAAATTTCTGATAACTAGGCTCAACCCCCATGATAGTATTGTGCGATAATGTCAGCACTTCGAGCTTTTGCCTACCGCATTTTTCAAGAATGTTAATGTTAGGCGTCGTCCTAACGTTATAATGTAACTGGCGTAAGGTTTCCCTAGTGTACATAAGCCAAGCAATGACGGGGGCAGCAGAGAATTCATCTACATCATCCATAATAATCGAAAGACACTGCAACCCTTTGGTTTGGAATATCGTTTGAGTGATAAGTATCTCGAGTCTACTTGTGGAAAACTCATGATACAGAGTCCAGTCATTGGAATTGAATTTAAGAGTGTGGAGATGATTCCTCCAAGCCTCTTGCCATTTTCTGCAAGTTGCAGATGCAATCACTACATTCCTAGCAGCCCCAAGCCTCGATAGTATGTTACCCACTACTTCAACGGGGAGATACTCCATCCCAAATCAATCAATCTCAAGAATTTACAAGTCAAACTCAACCAAATCATTGACACATAGTGCTAATTATTCACACATAGCAAGCCCATCGTCTGATCTACTCCCACTATACACCTCAACTTGCATGATTAAAAGAGTCTCAAAAAGCAATCGTAAAGAATCCGACCAATAGTATCAGAAAAATTCATCTATCTCATCTGAGGTCGAAACAGAACCCAAATCACACGATTAAACCTCCCTTCCCCCATCCCTTGAACAAGCATGAGCTTCATATCATATCCCTGAGACCACCATATATTCGGGAAAACACGTAAAAACACATATTCTAATTTCTATATCATTTCACGCATTTAAAGAATTGAAATAAGAATCTAGAACAGGGGCGCCTTACCTCAAGAATCAGAAGCTACCCTCGTCAATTGAAAACGATCAAACAATGTGCATAAATGGCATCTGCATCCGGCGAAGTCGGATTATAAATTTGGTGAAGAGAGGAGAAAGGATGGGGGTAGGGAGGGAAATGCTGTGAGTGGGTGTGTGAGAAATGCACACAGTGGGCGTATGATTGTACGCGCAGCGGTGATGTGCACGTGCTGGGACCCACGTAATGTGTTCATGGCTCTAGCCAATCAGCGCCTAGTTGCAGTTTTTGTTTTCTATTTTCTTATTTCTATTCTCAAGAAAAAATACTTAAATAAATTAGAAATTTAGAACCAGCATAATTTGTGACAAAATTATGATTTATTAGAGTATTTGTCTGATGTTTACATAAGAAATTAAAGATCCGGTTGATGTTGTACTTGTTGAGGGTGTACTAATTGCTACTTTGTCCGTGATAATTGTTAGTAGTCTAGTTTCTATTTATACGCCAACTCGGTGGCAATCACCATCAATTACACCAAAATTAAGAGAATTTTTAAATATAAATTTAAAAAGAACTCATCCATAAAAGACAAAAATAATTAATGTATTAAAAATTAAGAGAATCTTTAAATAAAGATTTAAACTTCTTCGTACAAGGCAAAAGTGATTAATTTATTTTCTTATAATCTATGTTGTAAGGGTGCGGGTGCAGGGTAAAGTTGCGATACAGTACAAATATGAGGATATTTTATTTTTTAAAATTGTAGGATACAATTCGACAATGATATGTATATTTATATTTATTTTATTATATATGATAATCTGAAATAAATTAAACATATAAAAGAAATTCATCAACGCAAATTCAAGTATGCATTTGGGTGCATAGTATGCACCTTGATTTTAGTTTAATTTTAAATTTAATTTGATTTTTCCAAAAATACACACTACATGCCGCACTGTGTGTATTTTGGTATATTAAGTTGTTTTGAGGTATTGCAAAGATTTGTTGTTTGGGTATTAAAAAGTTGTTATTTGGGTATAATTAAATTATTTTTTGGGTATTAATAATTGTTCTTTGTGTATTGATAATTGTTGAGAGCATCAATGGGACTAAAACCTTAACATGTGAAAGATAAATGCCGAAAAAACCTATGTTTCCTACCATTTATTATTATTCCTCTTACCTCTACAATGTAGCATTAGCCTTCTATAAGCACTGACTTGAGCTTCCCCTTGATATTGAGGCTAAATTTCTTATGAAGTTTAATTGCGTAACTGCGGCCAATGTAATAAAGCCACTCAAGAATCAGGTATTTCCCTCAACCACCTGGAATATATAAAGCCATCACGTCTTCCATTGGAGCCATTAAAATTTTGTGTTTCTCTTCAATTGGAAGCCTCCCAAGTGATAACAATGTTTGGTTTCTTAGCTGACCCCGTTCCTATCTCTTTGTTCAATTTCATTCCCATTAATTATGTGAATATACCAAAAAAAATAAAAAGTTATATGATCTAAACAATAATTTATAAATAAATTATAATTAAATGAAAATTACCCAATACCCAAAAAATAAATAACAATACCCGAAGAACAATTAAATAATAAATGAATAATTTATAAATGAGTATACACAAAGACCTATTTATAATACTCGAAAAACAAATTATAATACCCAAAGGACAATTTTTAATACCCAAAAAACAAATCTAAAATACCTCAAGAACAAGTCTAATTAATATCCAAAAAAATCATTTATAATACCTAAAGAATAATTTATAATACTCAAATAATAATTTATAAATAAATAATTAAAAATAATAAATGAATAAACCCACATTTTTACGAAATAAATATACTATTCTCTTCATATTAATCCACATTTTACTTTTAGTCTTTAAAATAGGCACAAGCTTTTTTTATATAATGATGTTGAAAATTAACAAGAATGCTTAAAAAATAAACTAATTAAAGCATAAAATTCCCTCAAATTTAAGTAATACCTGAAAAACAATTTACAAATACCCCAAGAACAACTCACAATACCCCTAGAACAACTAACAATACCCGAAGAACAAAATTATTAAATTGTTCTTTAGATATTATAAATTATTCTTTGGATATTATATATTATTCTTTGAGTATTACAAATTGTTCTTTTAGGACGTATTATAAATTATTCTTTGGGTTTATATAGAGCTGTCAAAACGGGCCGGCGGGGCGGGGCGGGCCTAAACCCGCAAAAGCCCGCCTTTTGGCGGTGCGGGGCGGGGCGGGCTGAAAATATGGCGGGCCGCAAAAACTCCAACCCAACCCATTTAATGGCGGGTTGAGGGCTTCAGCGGACCATTCTAATTTTTTTATTTTTTTATTTTATGAACTAATACTTCAACTAAATTTATTAAATAAAATAGTGACATAATAAATGTATAACTAAAATCTTGCCACGAGAATCACAAATCTCATAATATAAAGTTTGTCAAATATAATACAAATCTCATAAAATAAAATTCACAAAATAAATCAATAATGTTAAAGACATAAACTTAGCACAAACTATAGAGTTTCTTAAAATTTATCAATTATTACATCATAAAATTATTTTTTTTGTAAGAGGAGCACAATAATTTGTTATTTTGTTTGGAAGAAATTAAGAAAATAAATAATAAAAATTTTAAATTTAAAAATTAATTAAAATATCATATAATATGTATATATATTAATGTGTGTATATACATATATAATATATACACATTGGCGGGCTTACCCGCCCCAACCCGCGGCCCGACCCGCCAAACCCGCAACCCAAACGGGCCAGTTCGTCTAGGCCCGCCTCTATATGGGCTTGGAAATGTTTGGCCCAACCCTCAATTTATTATGGCGGGGCGGGCTGGCCCAACGGGCTCAACCCATTTTGACGGGTCTAGGTTTATACATTTATAAATTATTCATTGTGTATTATAAATTATTTTTTGGGTATTATAAGATGTTCTTTGGGTATTATAAATTGTTCTTTGAGTATTACTTGTTTATTAATGATTTATTTATTAAATATTCATTTATAAATTATTTTTTGGATATTATAAATTATTATTTGGGTATTATATATTGTTCTTTGAGTATTATAAATTGTTCTTTGGGTATAATAAATTATTATTTGAGTATTATCTATTTATTAATTATTCATTTTAAAATTGTTCTTTCACTACTACAATTAAGAGCTTAGATAGCTATACTTGGAGAGCTCATTTGCCAATGAGCTCTCTAAGTACGAAAATTTAAAATAAATAAATAAATAATGCCTAGATAGCGGTTAAAAACCGCTTTGACTAAAAAAATAAAAAAAAAACATTCGAAAGCAGTTTTGGAACCGCAATAATGCTTCAAAGCGGTGAAAAATCGTTCTACAAAAAATAGCGGTTCACAACCGCTCTGCAAGTGGCATCAAATCAACGAATATATTTTCTCTCTTAGGCATCCAATAATCTGAATATATATCTTCCACTTCCTCTTTTTTCTCCAACATATACTCATCCTCTTC
>JAPKLY010000015.1:2681250-2731495 GCA_026898435.1 Prunella vulgaris | reverse complement strand
AAATACGGTACAAACACTTAGAAAAAAATTCAAAAAATTCAAATCAGCGCTTCCTCGGCAATGTTGCGACTGCCGACGGGCGTTCAGATCGGCGCCTCCATGCCTGAAAGAAGGAGTTCTGGGCGCGTTCAAATTTTCAAATCGGTCGACCCGTTTAGGTCTTCAGATCCATCGATGCGTTCATATCTTCAGATCGGTCAACGTGTTTAGTCGGCGTAGATCTGCATCGGTCTCCTCCTCTTGTCTGCACCAAGGCCCGCCGCCTCCATCTCCAGCGCGTGCGGTAATCTGGGCGCCCCATCGGGCCGCGGCGAAGCCGCTTCGCCGTTGTGCCTCCTTTGGTCATCGGTGGTTTCGGACGCAAGTTTAGAGGCTGCCAGATTTAGGTAAGATTTTAATGTAGTTGATTTAAATATTTAGTGCTTTAATGTAGTTGATTTTTTGGTTTTATTTTAGGAATAGAATAGGTGGGGGAGTTTCAAATCTGTTTACCAAATGTTCTTTTAAATCATCTTATATATGTTTGTGGTAAATTTGTAATGGCGTGTCTTAATTTATTTGATGGATGTTTCTATTAAATTTTTGATAATGTCTCTGTTCTTTATTATGATGACTCAAATGAAATGATTTCTCTCTTCCTTTTTCAGAATAATTGTTTGGTTCTTGCTTATCCTGGGATTTAATTATGTGCAAATAAAACTTATTTTTTGTAAATTTGTTAATGATATTTCTCTTTCATATGTATAAACTTCACTAATATATATTGAGGATGACGTGGGTAATGGAGACGCGTAAATTTTTTTTTATTTTTTTGGTAAATGATCTTGGATAGCGGTTCACAACCGCTCTTTAAATTAAATAAAAGAAAAATATGAATCCAATTGGAAATCAGTTGAAGACCGCTTTTTAAGTGTTTATTTTAGAGCGGTTTTCGAACAGCTCTCTAAGAAAGCAGTCACTTAGATAGTTTTCACTTAGATAGCTCACAAAACCGCTCTGTAAGTTAAAAATAAGGGCTTTCTAAGCCTAAATGTGTAGTAGTGTTTGGTTATAAATTATTATTTGAGTATTATATATTGTTCTTTGGGTATTATAAATTGCTCTTTAGGAAATATAAATTATTCGTTGAGTTTATTCATTTATAAATTATTCATTGTGTATTATAAATTATTCTTTGGGTATTATAAGATTTTCTTTGGGTGTTTATAAATTATTATTTGAATATTACTCATTTATTAATTATTTATTTATCAATTATTCACTTATAAATTATTCTTTGGGTATTATAAATTGTTTATTGGGTATTATAAATTGTTCTTTGAGTATTATAAGTTGTTCTTTGGGTATGATAAATTGTTTATTGATCGTATTAGTTGTTAATTATTTATTTATTAATTATTCATTTAAAAATGATTCTTTGGATATTATAAATCATTCTTTGTGTATTATATATTATTCTTTGAGTATTATAAATTATTCTTTTAATTTACTCATTTATTAATTATTCATTTATAAATTATTTATTATGTATTATAAATTATTTATTGGGAATTATAAATTATTCATTGGGTATTATAAGATGTTCTTTGGGTATTATAAACTATTCTTTGGGTATTATAAATTATTCTTTAGGTTTATTCATCTATTATTTATTTATTTATTATTTATTTATAAATTATTCTTTAGGGAATAAAAATGATTCTTTGGGTATTATAAAATACTCTTCTGGTATTATAAATTGTTCTTTTGGTATTATAAGTTATTTTTCGAATATTATAAATAGGTCTTTGGATATAATTATTCATTTATAAAATGTTATTCGGGTATTCCAGACTTATTTTTGGGGTATTAGTAAATTGAGGTATTATCTAGACTTGTTCTTGGGGTATTATTTAGATTTATTCTTGGGGTATTATTTAGATTTTTTATTGGGGTATTACTCCATTATTATTCGGGTATTATAAATTATTATTTTGTTTTTTACTCATTTATTTGTTATTTATTCATTTATAAGATGTTCTTTGGTTATTATAAGATGTTATTTGTGTATTATAAATTGATATTTGAGTATTACTCGTTTATTAATTATTATTTTTTTATTTTTTTATTTATAAATTGTTCTTTGGATATTATAAATAATTATTTGGTATTATATATTGTTCTTTGAATATTATAAATTGTTCTTTAGGTATTATAAATTATTCTTTGTGTTTATTCATTCATCAATTATTTATTTATAAATTATTCATTGTGTAATATAAATTATTCTTTGGGTATTATAAAATATTCTTTGGTTATTATAAGATGTTCTTTGAGGTATTATTTACACTTGTCCTGGGGATATTACTTAGATTTATTTTTGGGGTATTACTCCATTGTTATTCGGGTATTATAAAATAAGTATTCAAAATGCAACATCAAAAGATTATAAATTACCTTTAAAAAATGATATTTTTCATAAGTTTTTATGAAATAAATATACTAATCTCTTCATATTAATCCACATTTTTTACTTTTAATCTTTAAAATAGACACATATGTTTTTTTATATAATGATGTTGTAAATCAACAAGAATACTTAAAAAATAAACTAATCAAAGCATAAAATTCCCTCAAATTTAAGTAATACCTGAAGAATAATTTGCAAATACCACAAGAACAACTCACAATACCCCAAGAACAATTAACAATACCCGAAGAACAAAATCATTAAATTATTCTTTAGATATTATAAATTATTCTTTATATATTATAAATTATTCTTTGGATATTATATATATTGTTCTTTGAGTATTACAAATTATTCTTTTAGGACGTATTATAAATTATTCTTTGGGTTTATTCATTTATAAATTATTCATTGTGTTTTATAAATTATTCTTTTGGTATTATAAGATGTTATTTGGTATTATAAATTGTTCTTTGAGTATTACTTATTTATTAATTACTTATTTATTAAATATGCATTTATAAATTGTTATTTGAATATTATATATTATTATTTGGGTATCATATATTATTTTTTGAGTTTTATAAATTGTTCTTTAGGTATTATAAATTATTATTTTGGTATTATTTATTTATTAATTATTCTTTTTCAAATTTTTCTTTGGTTATAAATTATTCTTTGAGTATTATATATTGTTCTTTCGGTATTATAAGATGTTCTTTGAGTATTATAAATTGTCTAGAATTATAAATTTTTTTCTCGATATTATATATTATATTTTGAGTATTGTATATATTTATTTTTTTGGGTATTATAAATTATTTTTTGGGTTTATTCATTTATTATTAATATTTTTATAAATTATTCTTCATGTATTATAAATTACTTTTTAAGTATTATAAAATATTTTTCAAGTATTATAAATTTTTTTTGGGTATTATAAGTTGAACAATGCATTCCATTCAACTCGGTATGAGGGCTAGAAACTTGAGTTGAGACCATATCATTTGAACAATAGACATTATCAATTTCTTTTGTGGTTGAATTATTACAACATATATAATTCATGTGAATTATCTAGAAATTGTTATCTAGAATTTACGATACCAAAAATATCAAATTTTATACGTATGAGAAAATTAGTAAAGACAAGTCCTAAAACAATTTTTTTCAAAGCTACTAGAAGCTGTTTCGTCCTTACTCTAAATTAAGAAAATAATAGTTTTTTTTTTTTAATTAACATGCATGCTAAAGGTATATAACTATTTCAAAATTAATTAGTTATGGTTTTGTACGTAATAAGGCGTAAGAGTGACATATATGTATACATGCTCATGCCGAAGGAGGAGACCGGTTGCGACTTGGAAGAGATAAAATTGGATGAGAATTAGTAAAAGTAATTTTTGAATTAAGGGTGCATACTATGCACTAGGGTGCGTAGACACATTCATTCATCAAATATGCAATAAAATAAAAATTAAAAATCATCAACTTACATAAGTCATAATAAAAAGTTTAATCTAAATGAAGTATCACATTTCAAATTAAGTTACATTAAATAATAAAGTTCAATTTAAATAAATGCTTCATTTGTTCATAAAAAATATGTTTATTTATTTGCACGTAGTTTAATACGATATGTAGAAGTATATTACGGTATATTGTGGGTCTGTTTTATGAAAATTTTATCATATATACTTTCCAGTCCACGTATAATGACATAATTTTTTTTTGTTTTAGTTATTATTATTATTTTATATATTTAATGTTTTATATTTTAATATTAAATTTTAAAATATTACAAAAATTACCCCAAATTTTTTTAAAAGTTTGCAATATGTATCCGATACGCATATCCTGGACATGAATACGCATATCCTTGGACATACGCTTATCCATCCTATATTTAAAAAAAAAATGGATACACATGACGTATCGGGTGCGAATCTGACACAAATCGCACCAGCACCCGTATCCCCCGCATATCTAATACTGCATACCTGCAATTTTTAAAAAATATGTGCAACAAAGCTTATAATTGAGACAAACCACATCACTACTGTATTTTTTTAGGGATATCTTCCAACCATATGATTTCATTTGTATATTTTCAATAAGAAAAATCTTATTACTTAAACAAAAAAAGAATTCTGCATGAGGTAAAAATAATTAATGTCTTTTAATCGGGACTAACTACATGTCTACAGTATTATTTTGGAAATATCTTTCAACCATATAATATCATTTGTATAATTTAATAATGTGTAGTTCTTATTTACATGCATTTAGTAGTGAGAATCAACGCGCGTAATTGACTCAGAGCCTGTTTTTAATTACTACTAAACATTGATAAACACTTATTTTTTGAAAAAGTTTAGTCTTACCAACTTTTAAAAAAAGTGCTTCTACACTTTTAGTAGAAGTTGAAAATAGGTACTCAGTGATAGGCATACGAAATTAGTTCATGAACTGGCATCCTCTGATGCCCTTTTGCTTTTAATCAGCGGAGTATCTTTCAAATATGTGATCATTAGTATAGTTTAATTTAGAAAAAATCTTGGATTTAAACAAAAAAATCTCCATGTAAAGTAAAAGTAATTAATGTATTTACTTGTAATTGTGACAAACACATGTCTACAATATTATTTTGGAGATAGCTTTCAACCATATGATATTATTTAGGTAGATCTCTTGTGAACTCGAGTTCACATGAACTCGTGTCACTGTTATTCATATATACTATTACTATTATAAAAATATACTTAATTTTTTAACAGTGATAGTGTATATGCATAATAGAGATAGTGAATATGCATAACAGTGATAGTATATTGACACGTGTTTTACAACACTTACTTCCCAAGTGTAGAAAGTTCGTGTAGTAAGGTAAGTGACCGGTTAAATTATCAATCCACGGGATTAGTGGCTAATGTAGCCCTAATGCTATGTGTCGGTGCTCAATTGTAGTGTTAATCAACTTGTTCTCAATCAACTAAAGCAACAATCTAAAATTAAACAAGTAACTCAATCAAAGCAATTAAAATAGAACTAAAGAAATCACTAAAATAGCCAACTAGAATAACAAGCAAGTAGAAATCAACAAATATAACAAGATGAGAAAGATGTGTTCGGGTGTTTTTCCTTATGGGGTAATCGATTAACGGTTTGACAAGTTCATTTATCCCTCTTGTTGGTTAAAGATAGGAGCAATCACGTTAAATAACACATTAAACCGTACTGGATAAGCCTAGGAATAACGCGTCAATTAAGCATGTAGATTGTTATAGGAATAGTTCACTCTTTCCCACCCGGGTAATCACACGAGTCTAAGAAAATCCTAGCGTGCTTTTCCACTTGTATACTAAGGTGCCCCACCTTTTGTCCCCTCACTAATTACCTAAATGTTAATTCAAGCAATTAATGTATATTAATGAATTTTCTAATGTAATTACCCAACTCTCGTTGCGATAACACAATATACACTCAATCACCTAATTAAACTCACACTCATACAAAATAAAATGTCTATCCAACTCTCATTGCAACAAACAATTAACTCATATGAATTAAAAGAGCAAAATCATGCAATTGATCAAACAATCCTCATTAATATAATCATCTAACCTTCAATTAGGATAAAATCACAACATTACCCCATTAATCAATCACCCACATAATTCCAAACACCTAAATACCAAATATTTAGCCAACAATCATCATATTAAACTCGAATAAATCAATAACAAGAGGGAAACAATAAACCATAGCTATTAAAAATTAACTAACAAACTTTAATTAAAAAGGATAGAAATCACCTAAAATGGTGTTCATACAAATACCAACTTCAATCTCTTGAGACCTCTTGCTGAAAATTAAACTAAGAAAGCATTTTAAATTCTACTATGTGTGAGTGTGTGAAGAGGAATGGTGACGAGGAATTTTCAAAAAAAAAAATAGAATTCAATCAGCTGCCTTCAGAACCCTAAGTACCCCTGCTTTTATATACTGCCAAAAAAGGAAGAAAACATTTTCTAAATCCCCCACGCTGAAACAAAAGACTGTTTTTTTTAAAAGCACCAGCACGATCGAGCAAATGTTGGTCGAGCACGACTTGGAAAACGCTTTAACAATTTTTGATTTCAGAGGAACTCGATCGAGCAGCGGTGCTCGAGCAATGGTTGGTCGAGCTCGATTAAATGAACTTTCGCTTCGTAAATTTCTTCACACTGCTCGAACGAGCCTCATTGCACGAACAAGGCCAGTAAAAACAAGTTTTTTCAATTTGGCGACTTTTAAGTGGAGCACGTTTTCTTCTTCGCGGCTGTGAATGCCGGCATGGTGGAGCTTCGAATTCCTGCTGTGGCTGAGCAGATTCCAGCTTCGACGGCTTTGCGGGTTGTGGAAGTGGGCGTCGATTGGGCTTCGTGGCGGCAGAATTGCGGAGGCGAGTGGTGGAGCGGTTGTGTATTTCTGGTGTCGATGGCTTGGTGGCTGAGTTGAGTTTGGGCTTCTTCAATCCTTCAATTTCCGGCGGCAGGAACAAGGTGTGAGTGGAATTTGCAAATGAGGTTGTGCATTGGAATTGACAGCTTCAATCTTGAGTTATGCAAATTAAAACTATGGTTTTTTTTTTTAAATATTGTATTTCCTATTTTGGTTGTTTAAAATAACGTGGAATCCAGAACATTTACCTTTTTAAGTAAAATCGTGAACCTTGTTCACGTTTTAAAAGAAATCGTGAACTGGGTTCACGTTTTATGCACAGTAGTAAACGGTTGACGATGCTTCCGTGAGAACCGTCTGCTGACATCATGTATCGTGAACTATGTTCACATTTTCTGGAAGTGGCAGACAGGCCCACGTGGGGTTCTTGTTAGAAAACTTGATTTAATCACATAAACATGTTTCAACACAAAGGCCTTAATGTCAACAATCTACCATGAATAATCTGAAATTAATAGAATAAACATAAAAGCGGAAGCGTACCTGAATCCATGGATTTTGATTTAAGACTCAACAGGGATGATTTCCCAAACAATCAGCCCCACCTCCTTATTACTTTTCCGTAGAGAATACAGAATTGTGTGATGAACGTGCTGATGTTTGGGGACCATAACCCTATTTATAATAATAAATTATCCTTTATTTCAATTTGGTCCCTCAACAAATTGAAATCACTTAATGGTATCTACACATAAAGCCCATAATTATTTAATACCCATATAGGCCCATAAATTAATTAAACTGTTTTAGATCACTTTAATTGGGCCTCCTTAAAGACAATTATACACATTTAATATTGACACGTGGAAGCCCAATATGTTGGATATTTCCAACAATCTCCCACTAGGGCAAACACGTGGCACCTGACAAATGTGCATTTCCTGAATGACCTCAAACTTATTGTCATGTTTATGAGTATTCCTTAAACAATCTTATCATCAATCGTACTGATATAGGACTAATGAGGCTTTCATCATCTTAATCGTGACTAAACCCATCAGTAATCACATATATCATTACAATCAATAATAGATCAATTATGGTGTGTAATATGGAAATTACATGTAATGTGATCTAACATGTCTATTTCCAACTGGTCCTTTCTTATACTTGAATGAGATCAACATAAAACCAAAATAGAGCAGAGTGTGAAAATAACAAAGCTTTGTTTCTTCATAAAAATATCTCAATTACCCAATAATGTGTCCAAAATAAAATATAGAGCAACTAAACATATATAGACTCTCACTAAACCAAAGTATGCTAAAGCAACATAACACCTATATGAGTTGTATGCTCATGAAAAACCTTGGGTGGTAAACCTTTAGTTAGCGGATCCGCAATCATTGAGTCTGTCCCAATATGCTCTATAGAAATCTGACCACTCTGAACTCTTTCCTTCACAACTAGAAACTTTATGTCAATATGTTTTAACTTAGTGGAGCTTCTGTTGTTATTGGAATATAACACTGCCGAATTATTGTCACAATACAACTTAAGTGGTTTTTTAATATTCCTCACAATGCGCAGCCTAGTGACAAAATTTCGCAACCATAGTCCATGATTGGATGCCTCATAACATGCCATAAATTCTGCTGCCATGGTAGAAGATGCTACAAGTGTCTGCTTAGCACTTCTCCATGAAACAACTCCCCCAGCTAACAGATAAATGTAGCCCGAAGTGGATTTTCTACTATCTTGACATCCAGCAAAATCAGAATCAGAATACTCAATGATCTCCAACTGATTTGATCTCCTATATGTAAGCATGTAATCCTTAGTTCTCTGTAAATACCTCAAAACTCGTTTGGTTGTTTTCCAATGATCCATACCTGGATTACATAAATATCTGCCCAACATGCCAACAATAAAACCCAAATCAGGTCTTGTGCAGACCTGAGCATACATCAAGCTCCCAACAGCCGAAGCATAGGGAATCTTTTGCATCTCTTGAACTTCAAGATCAGTTCGAGGGCACTGACTGAGACTAAACTTGTCTCCCATAGCCATAGGGGTATCACCAGGCTTGCAGTTATGCATGTCAAATCTTTGCAGCACTTTTTCTATATATCACTTTTGTGATAATCCAAGAATACCTCGAGAGCGATCTCGATGTATTTGGATCCCCAATACAAAAGAGGTCTCCCCAAGATCTTTTATTTCAAATTTCTTTGATAGAAAGGTCTTGGTATCGTGCAACAAATCTGAATCATTGGTGGCAAGTAATATGTCATCGACATATAGCACCAAGAAAATGAACTTACTCCCACTGAACTTGTGATACACACAATTATCAACAATATTAGTCTCAAAACCAAACGAGAAAACTACTTCATGAAATTTGTAGTACCACTGACGAGAAGCTTGCTTGAGTCCATAGATGGATTTCTTTAATTTGCAAACCATATTCTTTGGATCTCCTGACACAAAGTTTTCTGGTTGCACCATGTATATTTTCTCCTCAATATCACCATTCAGAAAAGCAGTCTTTACATCCATCTGATGTAACTCAAGATCATAATGTGCAACTAGTGCCATTATAATTCTAAAAGAGTCTTTCGTGGAAACCGGAGAGAAAGTCTCTTTAAAATCAATGCCTTCTCTTTGAGTAAAGTCTTTAGCCACAAGACGTGTCTTATATCTTTCAACATTACCATTTGAATCCCTTTTGGTTTTAAAAATCCATTTACAACCAATGGGTTTCGAACCTTCTGGTAATGGGACAAGATCCCAAACTTGATTGTCTTGCATTGACTTATACTCTTCATTCATGGCATCAATCCACTTTTGAGCATTTGGACCCTTCATGGCCTGATGAACACTAATAGGATCATCATCCATTAATTCATTAGTGTCCTCATTTTCTTGAAGAAAAACTACGTAATCATCCGAAATAGTTTTTTTTCTCTCTCTAGTGGATCTCCTTAATTCTACAGGTTCTTGAGGTTGTTGAGGTTGTTCTTCAATTATTGCATCAACTTGATTGGGAAGGTCTTCAACATTAACCTGTTGAGGTTCCAAATCTGCTTCTTCTCCAATGATAGGAATGAGTACCTGATCATTGTCAGAAGCAGTAGCGGATGTCGAACCCGACTCCTCCTCAAAGGTGATGTCTCTAACCTTATTTCTCACCCCAAACTCAATATCCTCAAAGAACACTGCATTTCTCGTCTAAAAAATTGACCTTTTAGTGGGATCATAAAACTTAAAACCTCTTGACTTTTCTGAATAACCAATAAAGTAGCTGCTAACTGTTTTGGAGTCCAATTTCTTTTCATTTGGCTTGTAAGGCCTAGCCTCAGCTGAACATCCCCAAATATGAAAGTGATTTAGACTTGGCTTTCGCCCAGTCCAAAGTTCAAAAGGAGTTTTAGCAGCTGCTTTAGTTGGTACCCTATTGAGAATGTAAGCTGCAGTCTTTAGTGCTTCTCCCCAAAGTGATTCTGGTAATGAAGAATGACTAATCATACTCCTTACCATATCTTTTAAAGTTCTATTTCGTCTTTCAGCTACACCATTCATGCTAGGTGTTCCTGGCATGGTGTACTATGGGACTATTCCACATTCCTTTAGGAAGACAGCAAAAGGTCCTGGACGTTGTTCTCCTGAACCATCATATCTACCGTAGTACTCACCACCACGGTCAGATCTGACACATTTAATCCTTTTGCTAAGTTGATTCTCAACTTCAGCCTTAAATGATTTGAACATGTCCAGTGCCTCTGATTTTTCATGAATGAGGTATAGATACCCATATCGTGAATAATCGTCTATGAATGATATAAAGTATTGTTGACCATTCCAAGAAGCCGAAGGGAATGGTCCACAAATATCAGTGTGTATCAATTCTAAGACTCTATTTGCTCTTTGAGCACTTAATTTCTTGTGTTTGTTATGTTTCCCTTTAATACATTCAACACAAACATTAAGTTCTGAAAAGTTGAGTGTATCTAAAATACCTTCTGACACAAGCCTCTCAATTCTGGTTTTTGAGATATGACCTAAGCGTTTGTGCCATAATTTAGCCGAATTTTCTTTATTTAATTTTCGCTTAGTACCTCTGGACTCAACATGCAAGGATTCATTATATGAAGGAACAACATCAAGCAAATATAGATTATCATATGCACTTAATGAACCAGTGCCCACAATACTTGAATTTCTTAAAAGATTAAACTGACAATCTCCGAATTAACAAGTAAAACCAAATTTGTCCAAAGCAGAAATAGAGACCAAATTCCGTCAAAAAAACGGTACAATAAAAGTATCTTTTAAGTCCAAAAAATATCCAGTCTTTAATAATAATCTAAAATGCCCAATTGCTTCCACTTCTACTGATTTGCCATCACCCACATAGATGTATCTTTCACCATCACTTGGCTTTCGGTAGCTTAGGCAACCCTGCATTGAAACACTTATGTGGGCAGTAGCACCAGAATCTAACCACCAAGTGTCTCTAGGTACTGAAGCTAAGTTAACCTCAGAACAGACCAAAGTATGATTAGTACCTTTCTTTGCACGCCAAGCGTGATATTTGGTACAATCCTTCCTTTTGTGTCCAGGTTTCTCACAAAAGGAACAATTTTCCTCAGTATTGTTTTGTTGTTTCTTTTGTGCTGGACCCTTATCCGTAACAACTTTCTCAAATGCAATGCCTCGAAAGGCTTCCGAAGTGCTGCGCATCATGATCATCTGACTAATGCGGTTTGAACGTTCCCACTTCTCAAAGTTATTCCTTTCATCAGGAGAACTTTTATCCATCAGAGAAGCGGATTGTTTTTCCCTTAGTGCATAGTCAAGATCAAGGCAACCCAAAGTGATCAGAAGATTATCCTTCCAATCCCTAAAGTTTGAACCATTTGGCATAGACATGTTAAGCATTGAAGATAAAGTAGTAGCAGACATAGCTGAAACAGAGAACAGAACCCAAAATAATTGTCATGCTCACATCAACTAACCAATTAAATAATTAAAATTCAAGAGTGATAAAGATATCTCGAGGCACCGAGCACAACATTAATATCAAGTCTTTGGACAATAATATTAACTCGCAAGTGGCCACCTCTGTGTAACGATCAAATACTGACAATAAAATCATGTCGAATAATAGTCTTCCTTTGGGCCAACTTATTACTCACAAAAAAGAAACCTTACAATTGTCACGTATTTATAATTACATGTGTTTGTGTATTTCGAGCAAATATTAACCTTCCTTTGGGTCGATGAATACTCGCATAAAAACCCACATACACAATCATCCCAATATTTTCAATGGAAAAATTTACACAAGAGAGGTCACTTTGGCGACTTCTTGATTCAATCAGACCATCTTAAATATTAGTATAAACCAAATAGGAACTTGAGATATCCAACATAATTGAATTTTCTGAATAAATATAAGACAAATAGATGTCTTAATCCAAAATATTTGTACCATAGTTAAATAGTACACATTAGTGCCTAAATCCCAGAATCATAACTGTAATCACTAAATCCTCATGGAAAATAATAAATTCTAATTTTATTCCATGAATATCAAATATATGCATGCCTTTATAATCTCAAAAATAAATAAATTATGCACTTAAAAAAAATCTTTTGCACAATTTTAGGCACAAAATCTTTAATTTTTATATCCAAAGCAAAAGATTTGCTAAAGTAATATTTAACCAAAAAGGGAAATTTACGTGACTGAAAAATTGCCACACAAGTCATGCATATAATCAATCTAACTTCCATAGCCTGATATATATGCACATATATATATATATATATGTATATATTAAATCTTCTCGAAACCTGATATGCATATATGACCTTACTGAGAGCATAAATAATCAGAACCATTTAGGAAATCATAACATAATTTCAGCGCACATAACATACCCAGCATTGATTGACATATGCATAAGAAGAATATTACTTTTATATATATGAATATATCAACAAAGTATATGTGCCGCAGAGTCCATAAACTAATTTCCTTCTTTTTTTTAAATCACGTAGTCAAACAAATATGCATATGCATAGCCTGCCAATCAACTTAATAATTAAGAAGACTTTTGTTTCTTTTAACCAGAGTTTTTTAGATAAATAAATCCCAAATCCAAAAAATATCAAAAGAAAAACATAAGCCCTAATTTCAGATTTATTAAAAATTATAAAATTCTTCTCAAACAATTTCAGAAAATCATGCGTAGAGTGACTCTGATACCACTTGTTAGAAAACTTGATTTAATCACATAAACATGTCTCAACACAAAGGCCTTAATGCCAACAATCTACCATGAATAATCTGAAATTAATAGAATAAACATAAAAGCGGAAGCGTACCTGAATCCATGGATTTTGATTTGAGACTCAACAGGGATGATTTCCCAAACAATCAGCCCCATCTCCTTATTACTTTTCCGTAGAGAGAATACATAATTGTGTGATGAACGTGCTGATGTTTGGGGACCATAACCCTATTTATAATAATAAATTATCCTTTATTTCAATTTGGTCCCTCAACAAATTGAAATCACTTAATGGTATCTACACATAAAGCCCATAATTAATACCCATATAGGCCCATAAATTAATTAAACTGTTTTAGATCACTTTAATTGGGTCTCCTTAAAGACAATTATACACATTTAATATTGACACGTGGAAGCCCAATATGTTGGATATTTCCAACAGTTCTTACTTTTCTGCGGGAATCATGCTTACAAAACTGCATGCAATCAGTTCATTTATGCATCAACCCCAACTATCCCCAACTATGTATTTAATATATTTTGGTTGCATGATCACATAACAAAAATGCTATCATGTGTGCATGTATTAATAATATATTTAATATAAATTTTGCATGCACCCACTTGGCCAACACCCCACGTGAATATTCAGCCTTTGACCGAATATTAAACATCTTTTACTCTTTTTTCTGCAATATTTTTTTTCAAGTTAATAATGATGTTATTTTTTTTGTTTTCACATTGATGGCAGGGGTTTTAAATACACAACTCAACATACAAACTTTTCATTACACTCTCCCCTCGCAATTTTTATACTCCACTCCATCATCTTTCTTCAGCATACATATACATCAACTTTTACAAAATAATATATACTCCACGATCGAAATATATACTCCACCATATTTTACAGCAACCAAGCCATGTTTCACTGCAGCGACTAAGTATCTTATGTATTTTTTATTTTAAATATTTTATTATATATTTATATTATTTGAAACAATTTAATGTAATAATATGTTTTATTTTTGTTTTGCAGTTTGTGGTTGGTGGGTGACAATTTTCACCAAGAAGATATCAAAACACTTGTTCAAAAATTACAAGGTTTATTAATTTTATGCAATAAACATATGGATTTTTTTTATGTTTTAATTTAATATTCTATAATTTAATCATTTTATGTTAATTTTGCAGTTTATAATTGGTGGAAATTTTCAATCGAGAAGTGAAGCAGTCATAAAACCTTCAAAAATTAAAGGTTAGTCAAATTTGTGAAGTAATTATATATTTTGTTGACATTATGACCTCTCAAGGTCAAGATATTCATACAACTTCAAAATAAAGGTTAGTCAAATTTGTGCATTAATTATATATATATATATATATATATATATATATATATATATATTATTGATATTATGTCCTCCCAAGGTCTAAATATGCATATAACTTTCCAATTCTCAATTCAAAATATTTTTTGGTCATGTTATCTATATATACAAAAACAGAATAGTAACTTTCTGTGCAAGTTCCCGCCTAAATTGCATTAATATATTAGGAAGGCTTCAACTAATTGATGCATATTGGCGTCATTTACGTTGCTTTATAGAAAATAGTGTAACATAATCACAATTTATAACTAATTATAATTATAAATTTTAATATTTCTATTTTTAATCTATTAATACACCACTATCATTGTGACACAAAACATGCGCGTATTGTTAGACGCAATCATACATATATACTCCCAAATTTTAGGAAAAGGAATCATAATGTTCATTTTAAATTGATATTTATATATTAATTCAAAAAATTATCATATTTATAAATTAATTAAACATCTTTATTTAGATATATAATTTTTTTGTACAAAACTAATTTATAATTAATGTTTATGAATTATTTTATAATTTTTTCAAAACTAAATACATATAAAAAAATTCAAAAAAGTGACTTATAAATTTTAAAGTTAAATGGCATGAGTGCATTCACCTTTCTATCAACAATCATAATTCATAAATAATTAAATATTAATTCTTATTTTGTATATTTTCTGGTTAAATATATTACGAGATATTTTTCCATACTTTCCGCATTCAGTTCTAGCGATTTTTGCACCTTTTAATCTCACAATTTTATTTCTCTTTTAACCAAATCAAAATGATAATTATTTTATTTTTTATGTTTTATTTTACTCATAATAATGAAACATAATAATTCCTCAGAATCTAAATTGGCTTTGAAGATGTGTCTGGTCAGAGTCCACCGAATACCAGCATTAGGAAACAAAAGAAAGAGTTGAAAAATATTCACCATTTTGGTGGTAAAAATAACTTATTATTGTATACATTTTTCATTGAGATTATATAAGTCAAATATTGCTTAATAAGTTTTTTTTTTTTCCTTTTATGTAGTATTTCAGTTTTACTCCACATGAATTATATCTTAATTCATTATATTGAATATACTCAATTTTATTTACATGACAATATAATAAGATTTATAATTAAGAATAAAATTAAGTTACAACACAACAATGTTTTATGTCAATTTACTTGTTTGAATAACAATTTATTGATAGTACTTTCGTTTATGAAGAATTAGTATACTTTTTTTATTTGAATAGCTCACATCAATTTACACACTACTATAAAAAAAATATCGATTTAGATGCATACTTACAAAACTTTAAACATATGTACCTATATGTCAATATTTTATTTAAAAATATATTTTTTAAAAGAAAAGAAAATTTTAAGGATGCAAATTTTTATGAGATGGATAAAGTAACATTATATTAATTACATATACATAATAAAAATTTAAATCGTGCATCGCACGGGAGAAATACTAGTTTTCAATAATACTTGAATATTTCTGCAGTAGTAATTTGAATATAATGGAAATAGTGTTGCATGTAATTTTATAGTGTTCCATGTAATTTGAATATAATTTTATAGTGTTCCATGTAATTTGAATATAATTTCAATTCTGTTCATTAATAGAATATTTTTGTTAATGTAAACACAAAAATGCATCGTAAATAATGGAAATGATATCACTATCACCATTTGAGTGACTTGGAGCATCACAGATATTTAGAAAGATTAATTATTAATTATTATTATTTTATGTCCAATAATCATGTGATCATTTTATAAAAAGAAATTTCAATATTTTGTAAAATTCATCCGTGGAACAGAATGTACACCCCACATTCCACTCCACTATTGTATGAGAGTCAATAATATTAAAAAAACAATTTTTTTAATAATAAATTAAAATTTAAAAATATAAAAGTGATTAAATTTTAGAAAAGGTTAAAGCAATATTTTTGTATAAAAAAGTTGATTTAATACAAGGGAGGTTTTATTTTATAAGAGAATATATATTTTTTAATTTATTTGTAGACCTATTTGAAATTTTCAATTATAGAAAAAATATAAAAGTTTATTCGTATTATTATAGATGAAATATATAATGTAAGTTTATTCTATATATGTATATATATATATGTGTGTAGAATTAATATGGGTCTTATGTTATTTTATAGATGTCAACCTATCACGATATTGGAATTTACGTACGCTCTTTTGGGTCCATTGTCGGAGCAAGACGAGTTGATCGTACAATTGATTTTTACGATCTACTCGATGTGTTATCTGAGATAACTGGATTCGATTTGAATGTGTACTCCTTGAATGTGTCCTCTGTAATATACAACGGGAGCATGTCGTCTACTTGTCCTATAAATAACACCAATGATCTTAATTACTTTTTTCATCCAAATACTGGAAATGATTCGGTGGAACTAATAGTGGAAGCTGAGAATTTGGATCAGTTCCATGAATCTCATGATGCATCGGAAGATCAACACTATCAATCTGGTGGAAGCGGTCTTGGCGGTAGGAATGAGGATCAATGGGATGCATGGCCAGATGAGGTTCCACAAGTGACGAACAATGAATGGGAACCATGGCCAGATGAGGTTCCATAAGTGACGAACAATGCATGGGATCCATGGCCAGATGAATACAATCGACCATCCGGGTCTACTCATGACATTTTGAATGAGGCGTCACACGTGACGAACAATGCTTGGAGTGCATGGGGAGATGAACCGGTGACCATAGTTGACATACCTGGTGATAGCGGTATAGCTAACAATCCTTCTGGCTCTGAAGGAAGTGATAATGGATGCAATGACAAAAGTTCGGATGAAGGATCAGATGATAATGCTAATAATACTTCTACCCCAACGGTGGCACCAAGTCATTCCATGCCAAGAGTGAAACCTCATCCAAATTACATGTCAATGCCATTTTTCTCAGCGGCTTACGATGATGTACCTGTTGACTTTGTAGGCATTTCAAGTGGTAATCTAACATACGATGCCGATGAAGGAGTTTTGCATAAAGGGATGATTTTTAAAGATAAAAAACATTTACAGTCAGTCGTGAAAGACTACTCGATTCGATATGCCAGGCGTGAGTACAGAGTCGTTGAGAGCACTCCGACCATCTGGAAGATTGTGTGTAAGCAAAACTATATCAGAGGTATTGATAATCCCCCGACATCGCAACAATGTATGTGGTGGCTACGTGCAAAGTTTAATAATAGATATAATCATTGGGAAATTAGCAAGTTGGGTGAGCCACATTCCTGCCTGATGGATACTGAAACGACAAGTCATAGAAATATATGTAAAAATCTTCTTGCAGCAGACATGGAGAGCTTTATACAAACTGACCCAGGATACGAGGTAAAATATGTTATTACGCATGCAAAGGTAAGATATGATTACGAAGTTTCATATCAAAAGGCATGGCAAGCATTGAAACGTGCTATTGAGAATGTGTACGGAACTTGGGAGAGTTCATGCCAATTTCTACCAAAGTTTATGGGGGCCTTGCAAAAATACAATCCTGGGACAATTGTGGAGTGGTGTCACAAGAATACAATTTGTGGCAACGTGCACACACTGGGGTATGTGTTTTGGGCATTCAGGCCTTGCATTGAGGCATTCACGCATTGTCGCAAAATACTTACTGTAGACGGTACACACTTATACACTAAATATAAACACAAATTGCTTATTGCTAACACCCTGGACGCCACTCAAAAGATCATTTCAGTAGCTTATGCCATTTTTGATGAGGAAAGTTATGATTCTTGGCGTTGGTTTCTCATTCGATTAGCTACATATGTGATCCGTGATATGGATGGGGTGTGTCTTATTTCCGACAGACATAAAGGCATACTGAAGGCAGTGGAACGCATCCCAGCATTTTGTGAACCCAGAGTTGTGCATCGTTACTGCTTAAGGCACGTTGCTTCAAATTTTAATGCTCAAATCAAGAATGTCAAGATGAAAGTCTTGTGTTATGCTGCGGGACAAGCATTGAGTATTAGGAATTTTGAGAAAAAAATGGCCGAAATTCAAGCTATGGATGAACGAGCATATGCATATCTAAGAGAAATTGATCCTTCTAAATGGACATTTTGTCACGATAGAGGTTATCATTTTGGTGTTATGACGACTAACATATCTGAAGCTATCAACGGTGTCCTTAAAGGTGCACGACGTCTTCCAATCACAGCGATCGTGAATGTAACTTTCACACGATCAAAAAATGTTTTTTTTGAAACGTGAGCAAGAAGCACAAAATCTGCAAGGCAAAGGTCAACAGTGGTCTAATCATGTTTTACAGAAATATGATGCGCTCTTGTTCATTTAGAGTGTCATTATCAGATCGATCATGTGATTGTGGGCGGTGGAAGTTGGATGGTATCCCTTGCTCACATGCATTGGAAGTTTGTAGACAATTCAGAGTTGATTCAAAAGTGTATGTGCCTGACTGTTATAGCACAGAAGCATATGCTATGACTTATACCTCTGGATATTTTGAGCCACTGCCGGACATTGAGATGTGGGATGAACCATCTTTCAGTTACAACATAATCCTGAGCGCATAATAAGGCGTCGTGGTCGGAATGTGACATCTAGGTTCCATAATGAGATGGATTGGGCCCAAATTCACGCAAGACAACAATACCAGACGCATGACAGAGCTGGACCTTCTCGTTAGATAATATTCTGTTAGATTTCTGATTTGTAACTTTTCTTGTTTATACAAAATCTTCATCCTAGCTTGTTGGTTTATTTGATTCTAGATTGTTTTTTTTTTTTACAAAATACAGAATGTGAACTATTTATGTTAGTTTGTTATTTTATATTGCAATATACTATTTACATGTTAATATTTTATTTTGCATCAGGTTCTAATATGTTAGTTTATATACTTGTTAAATATTGTTAACATATTTGTTTATATATTTGCAGGATGGCACAACTGACACAGAAAGAGAGACAACTGTTTGGACCCACTGAAGAATCTGTGCTAATGATGCAATCGACGCATCGATCTTGTTTGCAATATATTAGTAGGGATCATTCTGATACTTTGTTGGCAATTTATAAAGGGTCCAACAGTCTTTTTTGGACGTTTGATGTTGATGGTCCAGACGAGGACCATATTGCACTTCACCCCCGTGTGTTAGATAGATTGCAGCAGATGGGTTTTTATGGTGCTGCTCGATGTGGACGGTTTAACATTGATCATCACCTTATAACATCACTGGTGGAGAGATAGCGCCCAGAGACGCATACTTTCCATTTTCCCATTGGAGAGGCCACAGTCACATTACAAAATGTTGCCATTATATGGGGATTACCAATAGAGGGACGTCCCATTTTATGTCGCGAGACAACTCGCAGGGTGTCTGAATGGCGTCGATATTGCGAGACATGGTTAGGCATTTCTCCAGCTGACCATGATTTCAGAAATAAGTCAGCGATTCTGTTACATGCACTAGCAAACCTCATCCAGCATCTTGCTGTTATTGACTACGATACACCACAAATGGTGGTTGATCAATATGCACGGGGATGTGCACTCTTACTTTTGGGGTGTTTGATGATGCCCGACAGCTCCAACTGTTCTGTCCCATTGGTATATTTATATTTTCTTGAGGACATTAATAGAGTTGGAGAGTATAGTTGGGGGAGTGCGGTTTTGGCCGATTTATATCGCAATCTCTGTACGGCGGCCCACTATAAGGCAAAAACTATCGCAGGACCGTTAACCCTTTTACAGGTCATACTAATATTTAAATGAATTATCATTATAAATATATATTTTTATTATAGTACATTGACTCAAATTGTATTGTCTTTACAAATTTGGGCATGGTCGAGAATAAAGGTTATACAACCCTTCAACGTCGGAGAAGTTATCAACGTTGAGCCTCTGATGGGTGTAGGCGGCCGTGACTTGGGCTTTGCTCCTTTTGGAGCGAGGTATGTGTACTTATAAATTACTTAAGAACTCAAATTTAGTTATACTTATGATGTTATTTGTACCAATTGTAGGTGGATTCACTACAACGATTATACTCTAACTGCTGGCAATAGCATTCGGGTATATCGAGACATATTTGATTGTTTACTTAATCAACACGTAAGTTATTATCATAATCATATTCATTCAGAAAAATATAACATATTTCTATTTTGAATTATTAATATATTTATGTCCTTGCAGTTTATTTGGCAGCCCTATGATATAACATCTCTAGGAGCTAGATGTCTGACAGAGAATTGGATGTCTGAATGTCCACTAATCAATATTTGGATAGTGGAGATTCATCATCCCAATAGGGTCCTCAGACAATTTAGGAGAGTTCAGAATGTTCCATCTGATGTGGATGAAAGACATTATTCTCTCCATGAACATGATCGCAGAGGAAAACCTGGATTTGATTGGGTGAGATAATATGCCGATTGGAATGACTATTGGAGGCTACGACAACCATTTGCGGGTACACAGAGGATCAGAGGATCTCGTTCTGTGACTAACGATTATATGTCGTGGTACTCTCGGATCACACGGCGTTTAATCTCACCCGATTCTTATGAAGGAGAGGTCCGGGGCTACCAACCACAAAAAACGTCTACAAGAGATGTTTTGGTAAATTATATATTTATGAATTTAAATTATATATTTTATGATAATATAAAGTTAAAAAAATATGTATAATTTTTTTTTCTTTTCAGGTCAGATTGTTCTCACGCTTTAAAATTAGTAGACGTCAAGTTACACTTGATGATAGAGCATCAATGGAAGATTATATCGCAACTCTGACCAACTCATCAATGAACTGGATCCCATGCTACAAGCACCTCCGTATCTTGAAGATCCACCGGCTGCACCAGCTCGACAAAATAGAGAAGCGGGAGAAGGGCCATCAAATCCGAGGAGACAGAGTAGTGCCTCGCGAAGAGATGTCAACTCTTCAACATCTACGAGTCAAAGAAGATATTCCTCAGCACTACCACACGAGTCTCATTTTGCCCAACATGAGACATTTGGAACTTTCACACAAGTGTCTCATGTACAAATTGGTATGAAATTACACTAATAAAATTAATGAGCTTATATTTTTAATTATTTTTTAATAATAATAATTTAAACCTGTGACAGACGCTTCTACATCAATGTGGCCCGGTCAAGGTGTTGGTGCAACACTATATGGGACTTCTTCGTCATAACCATATTTTCAGCAAAATAGTATGCAAATAAGAATATTAATTACACGAAAAATACAATTAATGATTTTATATTCTTTAATTATATTTTATTGTAATAAATACAGATGTATTTACCTTAAGAGGTCAAGAAGGAAATTATTTTGCATCTCAATCTGGGGGTAATATGTACACACCTAATGCTGAAAATGGTATGCAATTTACCAACTTATAAAGTTTACTGTTATTAATTTATTATTGACTTAAATTTACTAAATATGTGACAAATATTTTCACATCGTGGCAAAATGCTTTTTTTACTGAATTATTGAACCAGCCTCTTGGAATGTACGCTCAAACAACTTTTGGACGTCCAAATTTTCAAAATACGCCTATACCTTTTCCAAGCATGTCTGCATACACCGGTCCAAATGATCAAGTACCGAAAATCAGGATCAAAATGAAAGGCTTGGTCGTGGTGCTAGAGAGAAATGTCCAACAAAATGTGGCACCAGAACTCATCATAGGCATTTAAAATGACGATGTGAAAAAAATAATATACTTAATAGATTGTTTTTTAATTATTTTCTTTGATTAAGTATAACTTTAAAATTTACACGCACTCTTATTTTTTAAATAATTACTATTGAAAAATACAATAGTACTAAATAAGAATATTACACACAGTGCACAAATTTCAAAAGAGACATATATTCATTAAATTACAACTTATTTTATTTTTTATATTTAATTTTAAAAAATATGTGTGTGTTTTATAAAGGTAACTACATGTTAATATTTTTGGTAGTGAAATTCATATAGAGTATCTAAATAGCATAAGTATATAAATTCAAAAAAAAAATCATATAGACAGTAATAATAATAATAAGGGATTATAGTTTTGTAAGCCCAATAAGTTGACACCAATTTGATTTTGATCCCAATCAATTGCTCATTTTGATTTTGGTCCTATAAATTTAAAAATATTTTGAAATTGGTCCTATTACATGTGATAGTAGGTTGTGCAACCGGTCAATGATTATTTAGTTATTTGTTTGACTTTTTATTACAAGTGGTATTGATGATTGAGTCTTAATATCTGTGGGGCAATATTTATTTAAATAATTTCTTATAATTATTTTTAAGAAATTCAAAATATAAAAATTTGTTAAAAAAATCAGAATATTTTCAAATTAGATCAGGTTTTAAAAGTTAAGCCGACAACATGTGCTTTGTTAATAATAATATATAAATAAAATAATCTCAATATTAATCAAGAATTATTTTTAGAAATTTACTCTTTATATTTAAAATTTTGAAATTTATAAAAAAAATACTAATTTCAAATAAAAAATATATAATACAAATAAGCTATAGAAAAATATTTAGTTGATTTAAAAAATCAAATAAATTAAAAAATGTTAAACAAATAAATAATAAAAGAATTAACTTAATATATTTTATTATTTATTGGTTTGTTTGTTTAACATTTTTTAATTATTTGTTTTTTTATTAGGTTAATTCTTTTATTATTTATTTGTTTAACATTTTTTAATTAAGTTATTAAATTTATTTATTTAGTATTTTTTATAAATTAACTTAATAAATAATGAAAGAATTTATTTATTAAATAATATAAATTAAGTTAACAAATAAATAATGAAAGAATTAACTTAATAAATAATACTAAAAATAAATAAATTTTTAGAAATAATTCTTGATTAATAAATAATACTAAAAATAAATAAATAAATAAATAAGCAAAGAATTACCTTAATATATTTTATTATTTATTTAGTTGAGGAGGAGGATTATAAAATGAAAAGAGAGTAATAAAATATAATAATTATATGTTATCTTATTTAGAAAATAATATTATATATATATATATATATATATATTTTAATCTCTTTAACCATATTATAAATATTATATATTTCCAATTAAAAAAATTCTAAATCAAGCACTAACTAATGTGTCATCAAAGAAAGACGTACCTACATGAGTTTTTAGCTATTTATGAATTAAATCCTAAGTTTTCAAATGTAAACAAATCTGATTTTTTCAATTATACCCAATCCTTATTTATATTTTTAAAAAAATCTATTCTCATTTACTTTATAAAAAAAATATTACTCCCTCCGTCCCAGGGATATTTGCACCCTTGAGATGGCACACGGTTTAAGAAAAATATTTTTTTTTAAATAAAGTAGTTGTATATGGGTAAATATGTGGAAAGTTTTGTAAGTGTGCATGCAAATCGATGTTTCCCTTTTAAGTAGTATGCAAATTGATTTGGGACAACCCAAAATAGAAAGTGTGCAATTGGTTAGGGACGGGGGGAGTATTTTATTATTATCTCCAAAAATAATTATTTTATTTATAAATGAATTTTATATTTTTTATTATATATATATTTTTAAAGTCACGTCCATTTCGTTAAAAATAAAATTATTGCCCGGAAGGAGTAATATATTCTCTTTGTTTAGTATTTTTTATAAATTTAAAATTTTTAAATATAAGTAGTAAATTTCTAAAAATAATTCTTAATTAATATTGAGATTATTTTATTTATATATTATTATTAACAAATCACATGTTGCCGGTTTAACTTTTAGATAATACTGAGATTATTTTATTTATATATTCTGAATTATTTTAACATTTTTTTATAAATTGAATTTTAAAAAAAATAATTATAAGAAATTATTTAAATAAATATTACCCCAAACATTAATATTCAATTATCAATGCCATTTGTAATAAAAAGTCAAACAAAGATGTGCCACAGGTAATAGGACCAATTTCAAAATATTTTTAAATTAATAGGACCAAAATCAAAATAAACAATTGATTGGGACCAAAATCAAATTGGTGTCAACTTATTGGGCTTATAAAACTATAATCCCTAATAATAAATTATTTTTATTCTTTGTGTCAAAATCAATTTAATAAAATTAAATAAATTATTTAAATTAATTCTAAATTTATTAAACAAAGATATATTAAAAATATATAAATGTAAATATTTGCATATTTTGTTAAATACTAATTAAACTATTATTAAATAAAATATATATTAAACAAAGTGCGTGCATGCAAAATTTATACTAAATATATTATTAATACATGCACACATGATAGCACTTTTGTTATGTGATCATGCAACCAAAATATATTAAATATATAGTTGGGGATAGTTGGGGTTGATGCATAAATGAACTGATTGCATGCAGTTTTGTAAGCATGATTCCCGCAGAAAAGCAAGACCCTTACGTGGGTCTGTCTGCCACTTCCAGAAAACGTGAACATAGTTCACGATACATGATGTCAGCAGACGGTTCTCACGGAAGCATCGTCGACCGTTTACTACTGTGCATAAAACGTGAACCCAGTTCACGATTCTTTTAAAACGTGAACAGGGTTCACGATTTTACTTAAAAAGGTAAATGTTCTGGATTCCACGTTATTTTAAACAACAAAAATAGGAAATACAATATTTAAAAAAAAAAAAACCCTAAAACTATCCCCTGAAGGCTTTCCTTATCATGCAACTTCCTACTTTAATTCAAAACCAATCATCAAGTGTAAATGGGCCAAGACTTGTCATCTAAGAAAAATTAAATGGGCCGAAATTCATAATAAAAATTAATCCCAAATCATTTCTTTTTCAACTTGATTCATTTAATTAATTTTAGAGGTATTTTACTCAATAAATCATAATTTTTCACCAAATAAATCATAAACACCCCTCTCAACAATTTAGCACAAATAACCTAATTAATGCAATTAAATGCAAAAAATCATATAAAATGGACTATCTAAAAGCACAAATTTTAAACAATTAATCACACTAATCATATATACACATGACAGTTATAATTGATAAAACTGATTTCACCGTGAACTCGAGTTCACACAAATTTTTGTCTATCATTTATATAATTTTAATTCGAGAAATCTTATCTAAAAGGTGTCAAGTAAAATAGATGTACAACGAATGTAAAACATTGTAAATTGATTTCTTATCTGTTAATAGAAACATAATTAATATTCCTGACCAGACACCAAATTATATATCTCAACAGAAATCCCATCTTCATAAAGAGATTAGATAAAATAAAACTAATTATTTATTACAAATAAAAAGCATTAAAAATAACACGTCCAAATTATATGATTACTCTTCTTGATCAACTAAAAGAAGTAATCCAGCACAATGAACGGTGATGGTGTCTTGGACAGGACATGGACTGCATCTAAATCTTTTTTAGCCATATTCTTACTCCTATTTGACTATTCATTTTCCTATTTCCATTCCTACACTAAACTAATATATTAACTTCTAAAAAAATTGAAAAATGCATGGCTTGACGAAATAAGTATTACTACTTACACATTTAAACTTAGAGAGCTCCACTTAAAATCGCTCACTAAGTTTTTACTAAAATTATTAAATAATAACTTTTTTAAATCTTTTTTACTATTTATTTAAATGATGGAGTGCATGTGTACACATAATTTCTTGATCGTTTTAATTAAATTTCGTAAGTATATACTCCCTCCGTCTCAAAACTACTTTAACATTTTTCTTATTTGAACGTCTCAACTCTTCTTTCACACACCTAAAGGGAAACTTTTTACACTCACAAAAGTCAATAAAGTATATTATTTTTTATTTTATTATTTAATTTTACACTCACATACTTACTTTTCCTTGGTTCGCGTGCCCAGGACTACTAATCCTGGGACGGAGGGAGTATTATTAATAAATTAAAATTAATTAATATTAGAATATTTTAATATTTACATATTAAATTAATTAAAAATAAAAAATAGTCAAAACCGCTCTAGACCTTTGAGAGCGGTTTAAAACTGCTCTTTAAGTGAGGTTTTGAACTGCTTTACAAATTTTTTTTGAAACCGCTCTCTAAGCCCAATTTTTTGAAAAGCGGTTCAAAACTGCTCTATAAGTGAACACTTAGATAGCTTTTTTAAACCGCACTCAAAAGTCTATACCAGTTTTGGCTATTTTTTTTATTAATTTAATATATAAATATTATAATATTAATTAATTTTAATTTGTTAATAATTTATATATTAATAAAATTTAATTAAAATGATCAAGAAAATACGTGTATACATGTACTCATGTAAATAAATAGTAAAAAAGATTAAAAAAGTTATTATTTTATAAATTTAGTGAAAATATTTTAATTAAAACGATCAAGAAGCTAAGGTGTATTATTATAAGCACTCGTCATAGTAAAATAAGATTACGAAGATGATTATTTTAAAAATTTTAGAATTTAAAATACTAATTTTAAATTAATTTAATATATATAAATATATTAATAATAGTTTAGTTAAAACGATCAAGAAAAGTGTATATACGTAATCGTGTTAATAAATAGAAAAAAAGATTACAAAGATGATTATTTTACAATTTACTGAAAATATTTTAATTAAAACGATCAAAAAATGTGTATACATGTGCACTCATGTTAACAAATAGTGAAAAAGATTACAAAGGTGATTATTTTATAAATTTATTAAAAATAGTTTAATTAAAACGATTAAGAAACACGTGTATACGTATATACGTAATTGTGCTAATAAATAGTAAAAAAAAATTATAAAGATGATTATTTTACAAAGATCAGAGTCCTGTTGGAGTTTTAAAAAATATAGATTCCAGTAAATTTTTCATGACGGAGACGAGTCATAACTACTTTTTAGGTTATCTTTACCTAAAAAAGACTATGAATATATACAATTTTGATTGACGTTATTTTTTAAATTTTTATTAGTAAAAAAACTATTATTTTGAAAGGTCGAAGGCTAGTCTAAAATTTTTAAAAATGTTATTTACAATAGTATTTTTTTACGGAGTTGGGACGGAACGATTTTTTAGGTTCTTTTAACCTAAAAAAATTAAAAGATACGTGATTAAGATTGATATAATCTTTTTAATATTAAGAATTAAATTAGTATTCTAGAAAGGCCAGAGGATGGTCGAAGATTATGAAAATGATGTTTATAGAATTGGATCGAAATGACTTTTTAGGTACTTTAAACCAAAAAAACACTAAAATAATACATGATTTTAATTGGTGTTACACTTTTAAATTATAATTAGTATTAATTGTATTTTTAAAAGGTTGGAGCACGGTCAAATTTTTCAAAAAATAGTATTCCCAATAATATTTTCGTTACGTGTCAGAACAACTTTTTAGTTTCTTCTCACTTAGAAAATATTAAAAAGAAATAACATTTTTAACGACAATTACTTTTTTATTTTATTAGTATTATAATGTTTCTGTAAATCTTCTGCAAGTCAACATGTTCAGATTAAATTGGATCATGATTTCACTAAATATAGTATGTGAGATCATCTCACAAGTTTTCATGAAAATAAGAAAAGAGCTGTTTCATACAACTTTACCTTAACATTCCTAATTTTTACATATTTCTGTTATACCAAGGGAGTCTAATTATAGGAGGTAAAAGTTGGAGATGAGCTACAAGATTCAGGTGAAAATGCTTTTGTGGGTGGAAAAAACCGCTGGAAGTAAGTGAAGCTTTCATTAATCCAATCCATTTCTTGTAAGAGCAATTCTTTTTACTATTAAATCAACACCAGATATTCAATGTTCATTAACTGGGAGGAGACACAAGATGAGCTCGCAATGTGTTGGAAAAATACAAATGGTATGCTGGAATTATTAAATAATGTGTTGGAAAAATATAAATGATATAATAACTTTCACAAGACTGTTAAAATTTACCACGTGGTCATTTATTTCTGAGACTGTGAAAGAGTATTGTTGAAATCACCTTAAAGTCGTGCTGAGTTGAAGCCACATCAGCCTTTTACTGTGTTGTTTTTATTGTGCTGAGTTGAAGTCACATCAGCCTTTTGCTGTGCTGTTTAAGCACACAAGAGCATTAAAAACACATCAGTCTTTTAATGTGTTGTTTTTATCCTGCATACGAGACCACTATTTTTAATGATAAGACAACTATTTTTTTATTATGATATTGAAAATATTAATAGAATATGTTAACTCTCCTCTCCTCTTCATTTAGCATTCTCGGTCTATATATACATGCATCATACCCAACTTTTCCTCGTATCTCTTTCCAACAAAATGTATAAGAGTCAGCTTCAACAGCACGCTCAAAAGGTGAACGCACAGTTACCCAACTACACCACTACGTCCAGTGGCCCTCATCACAACAGAAGATTCAGAGCAAGGGTCGTTTTTAGTGGACAAGTGTTCGAATCCTCGGAGGTTTGCTACACGAGCAAAAATGCTGAAAATGATGTTGCACGTGTTGCTTGCGAAATGTTACTTCTCAACAAAAATGATGTGAGTATTATTTTTATATTTATTTGGTTTATTAACATATTTTATAAATTTGTGATATGAACATAGGGGGCCCTCTTCAAGAGCCATTTACAAGAGTTTACCCAAAAGAACGGACTCCTGTATCCCGCATACGAGACACATTCATCAGGTCAACATACATGCCGTCTTTCATGAGTAAGGTGACGATTGGGGAACAAACTTTTTACGGGCCTGGAGCCACAAATAAGAGAGACGCTGAATGTATGGCAGCAAAGTTGGGTAAGAGTTAAATTTGTAACATTTTTTTTTTGTTAAAACTATATATTAATATTCTCCTATTTATTTTAGGATCACACATATTTATAATTTTGTTTTTAATAGAAATTTTTTATTATGAAAAATAGCTCTGAATTCCGTTGAGCCGCCACGGCCACCGCATGGGTATAATTATGAGCAGCCTCGTCACTCTGGGTACCAACAACCACCCGACTACTAGCATCGTCATCCTGGGTACCTGCAACAGCCTCGTCATCTTGGGTACCAGCAGCCACCCAACTACCAGCCTAATCATACTGGGTACCAGCAGCCACCCGACTACCAACCTTATCATCCTGGGTACCAGCAGTCACCCGACTACCAGCCTAATCATCTTGGATACTAGCAGCCACCCAACTACCAGCACGGGCAGGTATCGTGCCCGCAGTCAGAGTATGACTCCGGACAGTCTTCGTACTACCTGGGGCAGCACTATCGTACTCCGAGTTCACAAGTACCCTATATACATATCACATAGGCAATTACCCAAATTAATAATACAAGGGAAATCGAAAAATCAGTGGTCAACCAATCAACTAAAACCCCGGGTGATAAGGGCCCAAAAATAAAGCCAAAGTTAAATTGGAAACTTTTTTTTTTTTTTTTTTAAGGAAAATAAAAATGGTGGATTGGCACTTTGCTTGAAAAGATAGTTTGTTGAAGGAGACTCGTGTGATTGTGAAGATTTTTCATTTTTCTGATCAATTAATTAATGCTCATCTCTGTAGCCTCCATTTCCAACAAAAAATTGACAGCACCTCTCTGCTCTCTACAATGCATTTTGTGCTCATTTGACTATTTTCCTGGTAATAAATGAAGGTTTTGCATTTGCCTACTGGTCTACTGGTGAAGGAAGAAGAAATCTCAGCTCAGAAACATCTTGTCTCTATTTTCCAGGTGAATTCTTGCTTCATTTTCATTGTTTTCTTTGGCAATTTTAGTGTTGACTGTTGTTTCTCAATCTGGGTTTCAATTTCCTTTTAATTTGGTTGGATTTCTTTTGTATTTCCGGTTTTCTTTGATTTGAATGAGCGCATTCGTAGTATATCTCAATCTGATTCTCTTTAGTTTGCTGGCTCTGTACTGACAGGTATTAAGAAAGAAAACGTTAGGGTTTTAATTGGCAAAGATAATAAATAAGGGTTTGAATTGGGGTATTTGTTGATAGGGGTTTGTGTATACTGAGTTGCTGACATTGGGTTACAGAAACTTGGTTTTGGAATTTCATTAATGGCTACTTGTGCATCCCCTTACTTCACGCCTCCGGATGCTCGGAGGCAGAAAGGGGCATCGACTGTTCTTAGAGGCAGAGTTTCTCCTTTGAAAATGGTGGAAGAGAGGAATGTGTTTCCAAGCATTGGTCAAAAATGTGGTTCGAATTTCCAGCAGTTCAAATGTTCATCAAATGTGAATCAATATCAAAGCAAGGACCCTTTTCTGAATCTACATCCCGAGATATCGATGCTTAGAGGTGAGACGAGTACTGTAATCAACCCAAGACAAGATAACTCAAGTGGAAATGTTACTGAGACTTTGATGGATTCTTCTAGTTTGAATAGTTATAATGAGGCCAGGATTAAGGTTATTGGTGTTGGAGGGGGTGGCTCAAATGCAGTTAACCGTATGATAGAGAGTGCGATGAAGGGGGTTGAGTTTTGGATCGTTAATACTGATATTCAAGCCATGAGGATGTCCCCTGTTATTCCTGAACAGCGGCTGCAGATTGGGCAAGAGCTTACCAGAGGGCTTGGGGCTGGTGGGAACCCAGATGTTGGCACGAATGCTGCAAATGAAAGCAAAGGAGCTATAGAGGATGCAGTTTATGGAGCAGATATGGTCTTTGTAACTGTAAGTTTATTTTCGTTCCAGTTTGGCCTACATTTACAGAAATTTAAAAGTATTGTCCTTAATTTACAGGTCCATAAACATAATGTCCTTCTTTCTAGACCCCCCAAAGTTACGGGACTAAAAAAATTAGCTTGGGTTGTGTGGTGCCAGCTGAAATATCATATTTCCACAATGCACTATCAACCTCATTGTGCACAAATTCATTAAGACGGTTCAACATTGTTCTGATCTCTGTAGAATTAATTTTCAAACAGATTAATTAGCCTCTCGTAACATTCGCTGGCCCGTTAATCTATACTCTTTTAATTGTTTGAAAAACAATTGTCTCTTGTGTAGGTCATTTCCACTGTTATTGGAATTCATCAGAGGAACATTGATATCTATTGATTAGCACACTTATATTATTACCTGTGCAACATAAATTGCTGCTTCTGGTTTCTCATTCTGACATTCACTAGCCTCTTAAATCTTGCAGGCTGGAATGGGGGGAGGCACAGGCACTGGGGGAGCTCCTGTAATAGCTGGTATTGCAAAGTCTATGGGTATATTGACAGTTGGTATAGTTACCACTCCATTCTCTTTTGAAGGACGAAGAAGAGCTGTTCAAGCCCAAGAAGGAATTGCAGCTTTAAGAGAAAATGTTGATACCCTAATTGTCATTCCAAATGATAAATTGCTGACTGCAGTTTCTCCATCCACACCAGTAACAGAAGCATTTAATCTTGCTGATGACATTCTTCGACAAGGTGTTCGTGGCATCTCTGATATAATCACGGTATGGCACATCAAGTGCATGTCTAACAAAGTGGCTTAATATGTGAATAAATGATGTGTGCTGATATGCTTGGTTTTATAAATCTTTGCACTTCTATTTTTGGTACTCGTATAGAAGTTATCCATTGGGCCAAAAAAAAAAAAAAAACAGTCTATGCTGATAATAAATTTATTTGTGGGAAATCTAAATAATGCTTGTTTAAAGTTTGGGGTGATGAAATTTACCTGGAAATTATGTTTACAACCATTCTTCAACAATATAACGACTGAGGAAGTTTTCATTCAAGATGACAATAGGAATTTATAAACAGGCATTTGCCTATTTCACTATATGAAACTTTACTGACCCATTAGCTCATATACATGTATGTCTCTGGGTACTGTGAAGTGTGACCTTTCTAGTTGTGAAATTAATTTAAGGGGCGCTTGGTTCAAATTCTTCAATGGGAATAGTAATGAAAATCATTGAATAGTGAACTCCAATGAAAATGATGGTTATGTTGATAGCATTTTGCTTTTTATCTTGGAATAATTAGGGACAAAAAATGATTCTTGATTGATGAATAACTGAACGATTTAGGAGATATTATTATAGGTCAAGCAATTAATCAAAATTTGGTATTAAATCTTTTTTAGTCTTATTTTCCATATAAAGAATGGTGAAGGTTAAGTTATCATCTGTTATTTTCATTAACCATCACTATTACCTTATGCTCATACAAATTACAATTCTCATTGAAGAATTCTGAATCAAGCGCCCCCTAAATTATTCTCTACATCACTTAATCGATTGCCAGTTCAATCCATTGGATTGTAATCCTAATGCTTTTCTTGCAGATCCCAGGGCTAGTAAATGTAGATTTTGCTGATGTGAGAGCTATAATGGCTAATGCCGGTTCTTCATTAATGGGAATTGGAACTGCTACAGGTATTTTTGAGAAGCCAATTAGTCGCAATATTTGTGTACAAGTGAATGGTAGCTGTTATAGGATGAGTATTTTAAGAGAATCACCATTTATTCCCTCTTGAATGTGAATATGACTTTAAAAGATGTTAAATCATGAATGCTATCAACATATCAACAGCTTGCGTTTACTTTGAGAAAACCCACACATGCAACTTAGCAATACTAATGAGATGGAGAATGAGCTTTTACATTGAACTGCTTGTTGGAATGTTTACATTTGACTAAATCTGCACAGCTACTAAAAATTCATGTTAAAGTTATGATCCATGGTTACTGGGATTTTTTTATGTCCATCATACTCTGTCGTACCTAAAAGATCTTCCAGAATTAGTTGCTGGTAGCTTCAGCTCCTCTTAAGTCTCTATTTTCAACTCCTTTAGTACATTCTGTTGATTATCTTACTGTGTTGGTATTCATATTTGCATACAAGGATTAGTGTTCTTATTTTCTATCAAATAGACAGGTGGTAAATGGAGTTGTAGAATCCATGTAAACAGCACTTTCAAATTAAAATTATAAAAACTTCCATGAAGCATTTGTAAGTTTCCTTTAGGATCCTTCTTTATTGTTCTTACTCTCCACTTCAGGCAGAAGTAATGTGGGCTGTTGGAGATAAATGCTTGAATAGCTGGAGTTTGTCTTTTTCTTTAATGTACTCAAGAGCTTGCACTAGTGCTCCCAAAATTCATCTAATGGCTTGGAAAAAAGGGCCTGCATATATTTTCCAGAATGTTCCTGAATCATCATAATTAGAGCTTTTCCAAAATTAACTGGAAAGTTGTAGTGACATCAATGAAACAAATACCAGTTGATTCGGTTTAAACTTTAGATTTTCAATTTCTTATGCTTTATAAATTGTCGAATTGTATTATTGAGTTTTTAGCTTGACATTGTCACCTTGCTATGATTCAGGGAAAACCAGAGCCAGAGATGCTGCATTAAATGCCATTCAATCTCCTTTATTGGATATTGGTATAGAAAGAGCCACCGGAATTGTATGGAATATAACTGGTGGTAATGATCTAACATTGTTTGAGGTAGGGTTTGCTGCTATCTTCCTAAAAAAATTTCTTTTTTTCTTTGCCACTTAATGAGTACTGTAATTCAATATTAAATGGTTAGGCTTGTGATTTCCTTTTTTTTCCCCCTAATTGATGAATGATGACTGCTTGAGATGCATGTTCTGGTGACGCATTAGGTCAATTCTCATCATTAAGATATCATATATGAGAAAATTTAGGAGGCTAGCTAATTTGGCTACATGTAGGATAGGATATCTTAAAAATTTGATCAAGTGTTACTTTGATATCTTTACAAGTGGTCTGGGTTATATATACACAAATATGCTTTATGTATAGATATTGGTAGCTTGTAATCTGATTTTATTCCTTTTCATCTTTTTAATAGTGTACTTTCTAATAACTATAAGCTTTTGGATGTTTTAAATCTCAGGTTAATGCTGCTGCGGAGGTCATATATGATCTAGTGGATCCAAGTGCCAACCTAATCTTCGGTGCTGTAGTAGATCCAGCACTTAGTGGTCAAGTAAGTTCGCTACTAATGAAGGTTTTTTATTAGATTAGAAAGTAAAAGTGAAATTGATGCTTCATTATTTTCCTAAGTTTTAAAGGATATCACGGGCAAAGAAGCTATTAAGCTAAGCTAGTAAATAACTTTTCGTAGTTTTAACATAATTTGTTTAGTTATTAGCTATTTTCGGATTATGCCAGCCACATGTTGTTAGTTAGTACCTCTGGTTTCTTATTTGTGTTATTTTTGGGTTCTTTTGGTTTACTTGGAATTTTGATGTTTCTCATGTTTGTTTTCGGATAAATATTTTTTTTTTATTGATTTTTGGACCAATGAATGAAGAGTATTTTAAAATAAAGTAGATATTGTGAGAGTGTTTTATTTCCTTTTTTGGGATGTGAAAGTTATTGAGGTACGTCCTAAAAAGGCAAGTGTGAAATTTAAGAGGGGATTGAAGGAGTATTATATAACATCAAGCTACTCTTCTAACATTGATATGTCATCCCAGACAATATCCCACCCTACAAAATTCAAAAATATGTACTAACAAATACTCCCTCCGTCCAATATAAACTTGCAGACTTTCCTTTTTGGGACGTCCTACAAGAGCTTGCAGACTCAAAAAAGGAAATCTTTTCATAAATTCCACCCTTACAATATTTACATATTTACACAAAATGTCATTATTTTTTCACTTTTTGGACTCACATTACACTCAATCCAACTAACTTTTTTACTTTATACATAATATTTTACCAAATTATCCTAAAAACACTATTTTTTTTTACTTTACTCCACTTTTTTCTTAATATGTGTGTTTCTCCCCCCTTGCAAGTTGCTATGGGACAGAGGGAGTATGTGTTTGTTTCTACTTACTATTCAGCCTAATAATATATAAATTGCTTCTTTTCGAAAAAAATTAGTAGCATTTTCTCTTGGGAGTGTTAGTTACATGGACCTCGTTGTAAACATAGATACATTTCAGTTTTGGATATTTTCATTAACCCCTCCTAACATATGTCCAAATCTGACAAATAGATCGATCCATGATGATTTCTTTTATTTAAAAGGATGACACAGCAGATTTCTCAAATTACATCCGCCTTACCTAACAATTATACCCGTTAGATAATCCAGGTTGTCTATTGGGATCTTCCTTGAGTTCTGTCACATTTTGGATAGAGTCCCTTTGATATTCTATTGTACTAGCATCACAACTGGATGGTTTTAGTCTAAAAACAATAAAATGTAATTTCACATTTAATGACTCTTACTCTTGTAACCATAAATCTAGCTGAATACCCAAAGTGAGATTCAGCCCCATGACAGTATTGGAAAATCTAGATGTGTTGCTGCCTTTTTGCATTCTCTCTTGCAATCATCTTGATTGGTGCCAACTTTGAAATTCAACTGTTATGAAGAGGGATTTCTGGATGGATTTGAAATCTCAGAATTTATGTTTTATGAGGAGAAGAGGAAGTGGGTGAAAATGGGAAAAAGTGGGCCTAACTTTGATTTGCGCGTCGACGTATAATTTGTTTGAAATTTGATCAAACTGGATTGACTGCTAATGATTCAGGTTAGCATAACTTTGATTGCCACTGGCTTTAAACGTCAAGAGGAAGGCGATGGCAGAAACCTCCAGGTCTCTCTCTCTTACTCCCTCTATCACTCCCTCCCTCCCTCTATCCTTATTGAGCACATATCTCTTGGAAACAATGCAGGGAAATCAGGTGGGACAAGGAGATTCAAATATCGGTATCAACAGGCGACCATCATCCTTTCTAGAAGGCGGTGCTGTGGAGATTCCCGAGTTCTTGAGGAAGAAAGGGCGCTCTCGCTACCCAAGAGCTTAAATCCTAGTTATATGATAGCCTTTTAGCCTGGTCATCTCTTGTTTCTGTACAGGATTTTTGGTTATCTATCAAATATGAACCTTAGTTTTCGCAAGAAGATGGAGCTCTAACACTTGCCTTTAGGAAATATAATGCGTGAATTATGAGATAGAAGAAACATGATAGATTTGTTTATTCAATAACACTTGTATATCCTATACAAAAGGCTTGCATCAGCTTCTCTTTGCCTACACTTCCAATTCTCTTAATTAATAAGATTACCTGACATAAAAATTAACTATGTGTGGCCAAAAATTGTCATTACATTTATATATATATATATATATATATATATATATATATATATATATATATGTATATGGGAAATTGAGAGTTTTCATGGTTGAAATTAGAAGTTGTCCTTTTTATTGAAAAACTATCATATTTTTTTATATATTACTTCTTCTGTTTCCTAGTAATTTGTACACGTTTTTTATTTGGACATCATATATAAATTTACACATTACTAAAAAGAGAAATATTAATTTACGTGCATATTTACATAATTATATATATATATATATAATAATACTATTTTATTTGAACAATATATTTTGAAAAACGTAAAATTTTAGGAGTGCAAATTTTTCTTAATAGAGGGAGTACTATACAAGAAAAGATGTTGTGAGTGGTTGGAAATTGCAATTAGTAGTGTGTATATGGTTGCAAGTTGCATATGGTCATGATGGATACTTGCAATCATTACGTCCCAAGATAATTTTCACGCTTTAAGATATATCAACTATTTTTTTGTATTTTAAAAAGAAATAATTTACAATCATAAAAATCAATAAAGTATAATGTTTATATTTTATTACTCCCTCTGCCCATCAAATTATTTCTCAATTTCCTTTTTTGTTTGTCCACAAAATGTTTTCTTATTTTCTTATTTGGAAACAACCTACACTCACAATAAAATTTTGGGCCCCACAATACTCTTACTTTTCTCTTACTTTATCTATCATTTTAATATAATACTATTTTTCATTAAATCTTGTGCCCACAAAGAAATGGGAAAAAGATTCATGAACAGAGGGAGTATTTAACTTTAAACTCACATACTTAACTTTTTCTTAAATTATGTGCCCTATGAAAAATAAGTTGGGACAGAGGGAGTAATAATTATGTATGTAGTGGTGACGGAGGAAAAAATTTCGTTTTGTTAATAACATGTAAGTTAAGGACTAATACTATTTTTGTCCCATAATTTTTTCACCTTTTCGTTTAGTTCCATAATTATTTATTTGTTCAATTTAGTCTCATAACAATTTTAATTTACCCAAATCAATCTCAAATGGTTAGAAAATCGTAGTATGTGACTGACACGTGAATAAAATTTTAATTGTTATGGGACTAAATTAAAAAAGTACGGAACAAAAAGAAAACATATAAAAGTTATAAGATGAAAATGGTGTTGATTCAGGTTACGCATTCTGTTTTTCACGCATAGCATGCTGACTCAGTAAATTAAATTTAAATTTCTCCAATAAATCTAACGCCATCTCCATCACCATTGAATCATGATAATATTTTAGCGAAAATAGAGTTGTAGGGATAAAACATTTACAGATTGTTGTTGCAGAGAAGGAAATTTTGAAGAAGTAAGCTCTAGGGCGGGAGTAAGTTCGAACAAAGATCGGCACGTGAAGGTGGAGGATCGTGGCAAGAGGATATGAATACCCGACACTCTGCGTGTATGAGTGTCCTTTGATTTTTAAATTTTAAGTTTTAAGTTTTAGGTTTTACTCCCTCTGTCCATGAAAATTGGACCACCTTTTTTGCACGTAGTTTAATGGAATATGTCGAAGGGTATAATGTGATATTGTGAGGTCTGTTTACGAATTTAAAAATTGTATATGAAAATATGTTTGTATACTTTTCATATACAATTTTTAAATTTGTAAACGGACCTCACAATACCTCATAATATCCTCCAACATATTGCATTAAACCACGTGCAAAAAAGGTAGTCCAATTTTTATGGACGGGGAAGTAATATTATGTTTGAAGTTTTTTAATTGTAAAATTATTGTTGATAGACGAACTAAAACAAACTACTAATGAAGGATTACAAGGATAAATAACCAAGGCTGAGGAGCTCGCCAGCGTGGCCCTATGCCATGACGTCAGCTTAGACCAGGTCAACACTAAGAGTAGCAGGGGAGCTCGCCCAGATGAAGGGAAGCTAGCCCAGACGAAGGGAAGCTCATCCAGACGAAGGGAAGCTCGCCCAGACGAAGGGAAACTATCCCAGACGAAGAGAAGCTAGCCCAGACGAAGGGAAGCTCGCCCAGACAAAGGGAAGCTAGCCCAGACGAAGGGAGGCTCGCCCAGACGAAGGAAAGCTCGCCCAGACGAAGGGAAGCTAGCCCAGACGAAGGGAGGAAGCTAGCCCAGACGAAGGGAAGCTAGCCCAGACGAAGGGAAGCTCGCCCAGATGAAGAGAAGCTAGCCCAGACGAAAAGAAGCTCGCCCAGATGAAGGGAAGCTAGCCCAGACGAAGAGAAGCTCGCCCAGACGAAGGGAAGCTAGCCCAGACGAAGGGAAGCTAGCCTAGACGAAGGGAGGAAGCTAGCCCAGACGAAGGGAAGCTCGCCCAGACGAAGGGAAGCTAGCCTAGACGAAGGGAAGCTCGCCAAGGAGCTCGCCCATACCCGAGAGACCAAGCTGAAGTCCACCACCACACTACCCCGAGATGGCACAAGGCAATGGAGCTCGCAAAGAAGCTCACCCAAGTCCGAAGTATGGACAGTAGCTATATAGGGAACTAGTAGTGATGTAGTAGGACGAAGCAATGTAACACAAGCATAGTAGTGAGTAAAGACAAGTGTCAAAGACACTTGTCAACACCTAAAGCCAAGTAGGCTCACAAGGTGCCACCTCACAACATGCAAACCTATAAATAGGTTTCATGTACACATTTTCTCTCGCTAAGTTCATAATTTCAAGAACACTTTCTCTCTCTAACTCTCACTACTTTCTCTGTCTACATTACAAATCAAGAACATAATTTTCATAGTTATTGTTTGGTGGTTTTCCAAGCTATAAACAGCCACTAAATCATTACATTAACAAAATCCATCAACAATTTGGCGCTAGAAGGAGGGTACGAACCTCCGAATTCAAAAAATCCGAGAGAGAATTAGTGAGTTTTGAAGAACATTCGAAGGTGTTCTTGAAGTTTAACAAGAACACTTGAAGATATACATCAAATCACCGGATTCCAGTTTGATACCCAGAATTTTGGACTAAAACAGGACAAAAAAGGACTCTAAACGCATTGTTGAATGATTTTACTAATTGTAATGTTATGTGGCTAGTTAATCTATGAAAATCACTCAAACAATAATTCAAAGATGATAATTGGAATAATCAAGTGAAATGTAGAGAGAATTATAGAGAGAGAAATTTCATAAGTGGGTTTTTTGTATTGGGATTTCAGATCCTTTCAAATGAGACATTTTTACACATTTATACCCTTTTTAAGGGTGAGGTGACATCTATTTAAGCCACATGGTTTCTGGTGAGGAATGAGGCGAGCAAGCCGGCGAGGAGACTGGCGAGCATCCCGGCGAGCAGCTGGGCGATCAAGAAATCGAGCAGCCCGTTGCTCGCCCAGAGGAGGATGATACGGAGGATGTAGAGGCGCTCTCTAGCAGTGACGATAGCGACAACTCTATCACTGAGTGGTTCGAGTCTGTTAGCTTCCCTCAACCGCACATGTCCGAGAGGTCCATTCCCGAAGGCATCGCACATGAGTTCGACTGGAGAGCATACTACGAGCGATATGCCGCCGAGTTCCCGACTCCTCCTCGGCAGTATCGGGAACTTGAACAAGGTGACCGCACAAACTACAAGGCGAATACCGTAGTGAGTGTCATTGAAGAGGATGATCTTGACCATCACATTCCCTGCGACGTCACGATGTATGCTCCTCGGGAGAAAGAAAGAGCTGACTGTCCCCCGAAAGGATTAACAGCCATAAACGTGCATACCTTGGCTGCTGGTGTGACGTTACCCCTTCACCCCCTCATCGGGCACTTTTTGGAGACGACGGGTTTAGCGATCACACAGCTAACCCCCAACGCTTGGATGTACCTGATATCACTCTGCACGGTTTTCGCCTTGGAGATGTACAAGGATCGCCTGACTCCTCAAGAGGTGAATTACACCCTCTGCCTTAGCAAGTGCTCTGAGGAGGGCCAGGGTTATTATTACCTTAAGACGAGGAGCGATATGAAGATCCTTGAGGGACTGCCCAACAAAGTGAGAGACTGGAAGGAACAATTCTTTTTTATCGGCAGTGACTGGCGGGCTCCTGATAACAACGAGGGTCTTGGGGGACGTATAATGTCCCCTACTGAGTTTGGCGAGTTACAGCGTAGGATTCGTTTGCACTTTAAATTCCATCCTTGTTACAATATCTGACATTCTTTGTTCTTTGTTTCTACAGGCTTGATCCCTCAGCGTTGGAAGAAGAGGAGCTTGTCTGAGGAGTTCAAGTTCACCTGCATTCTTGTTTACCGCCGGAACAAGAAGGACAGAACTTTTGAGTATTTGAACAAGTTCAGTTGCCGCGTTGCTTCGGGGTTAATCACCACTCCTCACCATCTGCGAGCTCAGGTTGCTCGTCCCGCAGGTATAACCATGTTTAGTTCTTGTATAGTACTTCTGACTTTGAGATTTTATGAAAGTTTTCTAACTCTTTCTGTCTCTTAATGCTTGCAGTTCCTGAAGTTTCTATTGCCATCCCTCCGTCTTTCAAGACTCTAAACCAGAAATTCGGGATGGCACGTACCAAGAGGGATCCCCCATCCGTGGTGTTAGCCGCTCAAGTCGCTGCTAAGACTACCAAGAAGACCGCTGGTACCGGGCTGAGTACCCGATCCATTGCCCCTCGGGCTCCTCGTACCGAGGATCATCAAGCTCCGAGTGACTCTCCGAGCGGTGGTAACCGGCGAGTGCTCCGAGGAGATGGTTCATGCATTGAGCGTGAAGGTGAGGCCGTCAAGAGGGCCAGAGTTACAAGATCTTCAGCCCCAGGAGGCTCGGGCCGGGTCGAGACTCCGGAGTCAACCCTTCTTGCCCCTGTTGGCACTTCCTCCGTTCCTGCCCCCATACGATCTGTTGGGCAGTTGTCGGACGTCTCGATTCTTAGATGGGATCAAGATCGAGCAGCAGGGTAATACTCTTCAGACTTGTAACATATTTATACTTCGAATATTTTTCAGATTTGTTTCAGACTTGTTTGAATTTCTATTCAGGTATGATCTCTCACGTTACCAGCACCGGAGCGCAACTGTGTATCATTTCGCACTTGCCCGACCTCCAAAGTCTCTAACCGAGCTCAAGGGTTCCACTCGCCTTACCGTCGAATCTACCATTCGGCACTGGTCTCAGCCTCAGGAAGATATCATTCAGCGCCAGTCAATGATGGATAATATCCGTATGGCCATGCATCATACGAGTGGGGCTCTTTTCAGTGCTCAGCGTGCTCTTGAGCAAGCTGTGACCTTAGAGAAGGCTTACGCGGTGCTGACAGATAGTGCGAGGAAAGAAATCGCTACTGCGGAAGCCAAGGCAAAGACCTCTTTAGATGCTGAGAGATTGGCTATTGCAAGTGTTGAGAAGGCACAAGCCGAAGCTGATGGTCTCCGAGCCGAGCTAGCAAGTGTTCGAGCTCAACTGGAAGAAGGCCGGATTGCTCGTGGGAAGGTCGCTGAATTGGAGAGAGATCTTCAGGTAACCCGGACCGAGCTTGCTGACCTCAAGGCTGCGCACACTGACTGTTACACCGCCGATTCTGTAGCTAATATACGAGCTGAGTCCTCTGATTTTGGTTTCGTTTATGCCTTTGCTGAGAACCTTCGGGCTTATCACCATGCTGTTGGTGAGAACGAGGACCCATGGACTGCCCTGAAGAAGGAGTTTACTGATTTTCTCACCGAGCGTCCTCTTCGGGATGGCTTAGTGGTTGATATTGGGGACCTTGAGGAGATGGGTGTGGACCTGAGCGTCGTTCCTCCAACTCTTAAGATCGTTGGTGGGAAATACCCACCTATTCAGATCGATGCTCAAGATGACGCGATGGTAGACACTGAAGGTCTATCTCCTTTTGAGGTCCTTCCAGGTCTTTCTCCTTCAGGCACCGGCGAGCAGATGGGTGGCCAGGCAGGCGAGCAGGCCGTCGGTCCAGTGGGCCAAGGCGGCGAACAGGCTGGCGACCAGGCTGGTGAGCAGGTGGGCGACCAGCCTGGTGACTAGTAAAGTGATTTTACAACTTTTTGCTTCTTTGTTTTTGCATTTTCTTCTTTTGCAACTTTTTGCTTTTTACGCCCTCGAAGGCGCTCCATGTACTTGAACTTCCCTTTGATGTTAATGAACCTGCAGTTTTTCTTTTTATTGGATTTGCTTGTACTTGCTTTGCTGTCGATACTTTTGTCTTAGTTATTTAGTGCTCGCTTTTGATGTACGGTGTTTTAATTGATTCGTCTTACTTTTCCTTTTACGGAATTGCGAATTTACACCTTTTACTCTTTATCTCTTTTGATATAGGCTTATTAATTGGTAAGGACTCCCTTTTAATGGTATAACCTTAGGGATAGTCTCAACACCTTGCCTTTATTGTGGACTCATAGGTCTTTTGGAGCTTATAACTAAAGACATTTTTGGAGAGAGCAATTCGAAAGGAAACATCCTCTTTATTCAACATAATAATAACTTTACAGATTTGTCTCCGTCTAACATGGACCTGCTTGCCCCTAACATATTGGGTGAGCAAGGTTTTCTTAGAATATCTACACAAGTCTTTACTGGTAGAATTTTTTGAGATGCGCCGCATTCCATGTGTATGCCGAAGGGTTGCCTTGCATATCCTCCAGGTCATACGTCCCATTTGGCCAACTTTTTGTTACTTTAAACGGACCTTCCCATTTCAGACCAAACACTCCAGTTGGGACTGCTAATATCCTTCGCATCACCAGGTCACCAATTTGGAATTTTCTATCTTTTACCTGTGAGTTGTAGTATTTCTGGGCTTGTCGCTTATAGACTGCATTCCTCAATTCTGCCGAGGTTCTTGTTTCTTCAATCAGATCTTTTTCTACCGCCATATCACCTTCATTTGCTTCCTCATTGTATTCGATTATCCTCCATGTCCGATGTTGGATCTCCACTGGGATGACTGCTTCAACTCCGAAAGCCATTGTGAATGGTGTCTCCCCGGTACTTGTTCTGTAGGATGTTCTGTAAGTCCATAAGACTTCCGGAAGCTCGTCGGCCCAACTGTCCTTTCTTTCTTCTAACTGGATATTTAGGATGTGTTTCAAGATTTTATTCACTGCTTCAACATGTCCGTTTGATTGAGGATGATATGGTGTGGAGTAATGTTTCTTGATGTTCCAAGATGTGCAAAAATCTCTTAACTTACTTCCATCGAACTGCCTCCCATTATCCGTGACTATTGACTGTGGTAACCCAAATCTGCATACCAGGTTCTTCCGAATAAAGCCTATCATCTTCTCTTGAGTTATCATCGTTAGTGCTTCAGCTTCGGCCCACTTAGTGTAATAGTCCACGGCCACCACTACAAATTTTACCCCACCCTTCCCGGGAGGGAATGGGCCGATCAAGTCGATACCCCATTTAGCGAATGGCCACGGACTATATACTGATTTCAACTCTTGTGTCGGGGTGTGGATACTCGGAGCGAACTGTTGGCACTTCAAGCACCTCTTAGCAAATCTGATAGCGTCCTTTCGTAGGGTTGGCCAATAGTAACCTTGCCTAATAGTTTTATAGGCTAAGGCTTGCCCCCCGGCATGGCTTCCACATATCCCTTCATGGATTCTTTTAACACCTTTTGTCCTTCTTCCGAGGAAAGGCACTTGAGTAATGGAAGTGAGATTCCTCTCTTGTATAATTGTCCTTCGACCATTGCGTATCTAGCAGCTTATTTTACAATTCGCCGTGCTTCCCATGGATCTCCTGGCTGTTCTCTGTTGGACAAGTATTTCTTGATAGGTGTTCGCCAATCATTGGTAGACTGTTGTTGGCTATTGATTATTTGTTGCCCCCTCTTCAATACTTGATTAACATAATCAAATGTTGAAAGGTTAGTTAATTTTGTGACCACCACTTCTGAGATGCTTGGTTCTCCGGTGCTTGTAGCTAACCGGGCTAAAGCATCTGCTTGGGTGTTCTCTAGCCAGGGGATTTGCTCAATGTAAACTTGCTCGAATTTTGATATCAGGTGCGCAACGATCCTTTGGTAGATGATCATTTGTCGGTCCTTTACCTCGTACTCACCTCGGACTTGAGATATGATTAGCTGTGAATCTCCGAAAATCTGAAGTCTGGTTGCCCCCACAGCTAACGATAGTCTCAACCCCGCAATAAGTACTTCGTATTCGGCTTCATTGTTGGTTGCTAGGAAGTCGAACCTTATTGCTGAGGTGAACACTTGTTTGTCGGGACTTATCAGGATGACACCCGCTCCGGCTGCGGAACTTGTTGTTGAGCCGTCCACGTAGAGGTGCCATGGGTAAATACGTCCCCTTGTCGGATCTTGAGGGTAGGTTAGCTCTACTATGAAGTTTGCCAGAGCCTGCCCTTTGATCGCTGTTCAGGGTGTGTATGTTATACCATACTGGCTAACCTCTAGTGACCACTTTATTAATCGTCTGGCAGTATCGGGTCTATGTAAGACTTGTCTCAAGGGAAATGTTGTCAAAACTTCTACTTGATGGTCGAAGAAATATGGTCGGAGTTTCCGCACGCTCATCACTAGTGCATACGCCAACTTCTCCATTGGGGTATATCGTAGCTCCGCCTCATGCAGCACTTGGCTAACATAGTATATCGGGAGATGTGTCTTGCCTTCTGCACGCACCAAGGCTGAGCTTATGGCTACCTCTGATGCTGCCAAGTATAGGTATAGCTTTTCTCCTGGCACCGGCTTTGACAGGATCTGGGGATTACTGAGGTAGTTCTTTATATCTTCGAACGCCTTTTGGCAAGCATCCGTCCACACATAATTGGTCTTCCCGGTTCTTTTGCAGATGCCCTTGCCTTTGATAGACTCGAAGAAGGGTCTATTTTTATCTCTGGATCTGGATATGAATCTGTTTAGTGCTGCGAGACATCCGGTAAGTCTTTGGACTGCTGGTACATCTTTCGGTGGTTCCATGTCCAAGATACATTTGACTTGTGAAGGGTTGACTTCTATGCCCCGTTGACTTACGAGATGTCCCAAGAACTTGCCTGATTGTACTCCAAAGCTGCTTTTCTTTGGATTGAGTTTCATATTGTACGCCCTCATGATGTCGAACGCTTGCTTAAGGTGCTCCAGATGGTCTTCTTTTCTAAGACTCTTCACTACAATGTCGTCAACATAGACCTCCATTGTGTCATCAAGGTGTTGGTCGAACATCTTGTTGACTAACCTTTGATATGTGGCGCCGGCATTGATCAACCCGAAGGGCATCCTTTTCCAACAAAATAAATTTTTGTTTGTATAAAATGATGTATGTTCTTGATCATCGGGGTGCATGGCAATCTGATGATAACCTGCAAAGGCATCCATAAACGTCATTAATTCATATCCTGCCGTATTGTCTACCAGCTGGTCGATGTGGGGCAAAGGGAAGTTATCCTTTGGACACGCGGCATTAAGATCCGTGAAGTCTATACATAGCCTCCATGTTCCATTCGGCTTCTTGACCAAGACAGGGTTCGCCACCCATTGAGGACATAGTGCTTCTTTTATGAGTTTATTGTCCAAGAGTTTCTTCACCTCGTCAGTCAATGCTTCATACTTATCTGGCCCATATTTTCTTCTCTTTTGACGGATGGACCTCTTTGTGGGATCGATGTTGAGACGATGGCAAGCATGCTCTACTGGTATGCCCGTCATATCTTCATGCGACCATGCAAACACATCTAGATTGGTCCGAAGGAAATCCTCTATCCGGCTTCTATAAGGTTCCTCCAACTCTGACCCGATAAAGAGTTCTAAATCCTCTTTATTTGGATCAACTTGTATAGATCTGAGCTCTTCCACTGGTGTGGCGCGTCGCTTTTTATCTTTCCACCTGGGATCATCAATTGGTCCTTCGAGGTGCATTTCCATCTCCAAAGGGATGGGTTCATAACCTAACCGGGGCTCAATGTCCTCTGGGGCACTTGTCTGGCCTTCAGGTGTTGGTTCCATGTCACTGCTTATTCCGACTATGGTTGCAGGGTCTTGATCTTGGTCCTCCGGGTTATTTACCGTCTGCTCCTCGTTCGGCTGGTCTTGCTGGAATGCATTATCTATCTCCATGTCCTCTGGTGTTTGACCCACTTCCATCATTTCGGTGTCTATTGAGACATCATCTGAACTGCTTGGCTCCTCCTGGGATGGTTGTGATATCGGACCCTCAAACACCAACACCTGGTTAACGGGCTTTTTCAAAGTTAATAGGCATTCCCGCGCCTTCTTCTGGTCCCCCTTGACCGTACCTGCACCCTTGTCATCCTCCTTTCCGGGTCCTCTAGCGCTACAAGTTCTACGGGCAATCTTATTACACCTAGTGGGACGGTCACAGCCTCTCCAAATCCCACTATTTTGTGATTACAATCCTCTATATAGGATTCGTAATCTCGTAATTGGTCTAGTGTCTTCTTGAACAGGATGTTTGTGTAGGCTCCAGTATCCACTAGCAGTCGGTGCACTCTTGCTTTCATGATATTGACACTGATAACCAAGGAGTCGTTATGCGGTGTAAGGACCCCTTCGAGATCTGCTTGTGAAAAAACCAAATCTGCAGTTGGCTTAGTAGTTGCTTTCGATCCGGACCCCATTTCCAGCACTTGATTGACCGCCTGAATTTCCGCTTTCTTTTGCCTCTTTGACGTTGGACGGCCATCTACCATTCCTCCAGCCGAACCAATTTCTTCAAGTACAAGGATCTCTCGGTTAGGTTCTAGATGTGTCGGCCTTGCTGGTGGACCTCTCCTTACTTGTCTATTCGGGGCCCTCACTGCCTCATCACTACCTTCATCATCTGAGGCTTCTTGTCTTGTTTGACGCTGCCTTTTCCCCGGAGCTTTTTTAACAAATTCGGTAAGTTTCCCATCTTCGTAACATTTCCACAACTGTTTCAACAGATCGCGGCACTCACTAGTGAAGTGCCCGATACTTTGATGATATGCACAAAATTTATTCGGGTTTAGCTTGCTTCGATCCTGCCTGATCCTTCGGGGTGCAGCCAACATATCTTGATCCTTTACAGCTGTGAAGACATGGTCAATTGTGGTAGTCAACACTTGGTTTAGTTTTTCTTTGTATTCCGCCGTGTCCCCAAATGATTTCAAGTTTTTCGGGGCCTTGTAACCACTACCACTAGGCTTCTTCCCATTCTTCTTATCATCAACCTCTGGACCCAACTGTTTGGCCATTGCTTCTTGCATTGCGACGTACACACCGGCTTTGTGGCGGAACTCAGCATATGTACTAGGACAAGCTAGATGCATTTCTTTTCAAATGTCCGTTCCTTTACGCAGTCCCGCCATGACTGCCACAATCTTTGTATCGTCACTGACTGCTTCACCTTCTAGAAGGATTTTATCAAATCGTTCCAGATATTGCTGGTCAGTCTCCTCGGCCCCTTGTGAGATGTTGGCCAACCTGTGCTTTTGTGTCAGATACGTCCCGAATCCCAAAAAATGGGAGAGGAACTCCCGGGTCAACTGTCCAAATGATTGAATTGACCCAGGTGTAAAGGCTGAGAACCATCTGTGTGCACGGTCTCCAAGGGTTAAGGGAAAGTTCCGGCATTGCGTCGCGTCCGATGCCCCCATTGAGATCATATAATCGGCGTACTTTGAGATGTGAACCTTGGGGTCAGACTCTCCCTCGTACAGCACTAATGAGGGAAACTGTATCTTCTTCTGGATGGGTGCAGTTAGGATGACTGGTGACAATGGTGATATTGGAAGTGACGTGTACGTCTCAACCTTGTCTTTGATAGCCACCTGGTGTTGCAAGTCTTCCACAGCTTTCTTCAACTTCTCTATCTCTAGAACTGATGACCCCCGGGAGGATCCCCCTCCTCGAGGTTGTTCCGGGTGCACCTCATGACGATGTGTTACCCCCGACAGTCCCTCACTTCGGGCGATCTCTCGGTGTGGTCGCTGGAGGTTACTCGCAGCATTTGGTCCTAACCTCTCGGACGCCCGTCTCCTCAACCTTTCTTGTACAGGCCTGAGTTGATGCCGAGCATCAGACTCGCAAGGCTCTTGGCGGTACGAATGCTCCGACCTTCTACCTTCCGAGTGATGACTTTGATTACTGCGTCTATCACCTTATGACTCGTCAAAGCGCTCAGGTTGGTCATGTGCTTGGTCAGCTGGTCGCCCATCTGCTCGCCCAGCTGGTCGCTGGTTTGAGCGTTGGGGTTGTGGTCCAAGGCGATCAGACATTTTCTGCTTGCCTTTTGAAATTTCAGGTACGACACGTCCACTACTGGCTTCTTCCTCCTGAGGATGGTAGCTTGTTTGGGTATCATGTCTCGTCTCAGTCTGGGCAACCTGAATCACCGGTTGGCATGTTACTACCATGTACTGTCTTTGTAATTGTTTCAGGGTGGTCATCGCTCTCTCGATATCCTCGGGTGTTCTAACCATTGATTCAATGGTAGTTTCGATTTGTTGACCAACTGGAGCTGCCGGTAACGCCGGGACACGTGCTTGTTCTGTTTGACGGTGGATGGTCCCCTTCCTTTCCACCTTTGACTCGTTGAGGTGGTGTGAGATTCATCGTGGGAGGCCTCATACATATGTCTCGTCATTGTTCGTGGTGACAATTGAATATAGTAAATGAGTTTTCAAAGAAATCTTTTCTAGTTCGTGTTTTCAAAGACAACAAATTCTTGAAAACACTCACAATTGAAGATATTCCTCAAAATTCTCACTAACCTTCGAAGGGCGTTCTTCGTGTTCTTCGGAATAATGATGAGTAAGTACCGGATTCTTCAATCGACGGAGGTTCGGGACCCTCCTTCTAGCGCCAAATTGTTGAATGATTTTACTAATTGTAATGTTATGTGGCTAGTTAATCTATGAAAATCACTCAAACAATAATTCAAAGATGATAATTGGAATAATCAAGTGAAATGTAGAGAGAATTATAGAGAGAGAAATTTCATAAGTGGGTTTTTTGTATTGGGATTTCAGATCCTTTCCAATGAGATATTTTTACATATTTATACCCTTTTTAAGGGTGAGGTGGCATCTATTTAAGCCACATGGTTTCTGGTGGTGACAAGTGTCCTCCACTTGTCACCCCTGGATGTTCTACCCCACTAACTCTAGCCTAAATGACCCGAACCCTTCATACAGGTTCCTTAGACATCTTGTGTCTTCTTTCCTTCGAGGAAGGGACTAGCAAGGGGGCGAGCATTGTGGCGAGCAAGGGGGCGAGCATTGTGGCGAGCAACGTAGGCTTATCCTCTTGGCTTGCTGCCTTGTCACATCCAGGCTGAAGGCGAGCATGGAGGCGAGCAGGTGGGCGAGCATGAAGGCGAGCAACCTAGTCTGGCTTCATAGTCTTGTTGCTTTGTCATGCTCGGGGCTTCGGGCGATCAACTAGAGAGCAGGCCAGCGAGCATTGAGGCGAGCAACTGGGAAGTGGCCACGTAGGCTTGTTACTTCGACACCTCTGGGCTCGGGTGAGCATGTGGGCGAGTGATACACAAATTTTGTTCACACACAAATTTTGCTTAGCCTACAAGTGTATAGG
>JAPKLY010000015.1:2654720-2681240 GCA_026898435.1 Prunella vulgaris | reverse complement strand
ATTGGCAATAAAAGCACAATAATTTCAAGCAATTTTCACAATAATCAGCGAGCACCCAGGCGAGAATGTGGGCGAGCAGCTTACTCATTCCTGCTTGTTTATTATCTAATCTCAAGCTTAGGTCCTTTTATCAACATGCATGCGTGTTAGTAGATAAACCAGATTCTGGACAATCTACTTGCATGCAAGGCTAGAAAGACCTTGATCAAACTTACCTTTGCTGGAAATTGACCAACTCGGCGAGCTACTACCCAACTCGGCGAGCTACTACCCAGACTCGACGAGCTACCACCCCCGACGAACTCGACGAGCTACTACCCAGACTCGACGAGCTACCACCCCCGACGAACTCAACGAGCTACCACCCCCGACGAACTCGACTAGCTACCACCCACAACGAGCTCGATGAGCTATTACCCAGACTTGACCATGTCAAAAAACAACACCTCGGCAACTAAGTGAGCTCCCCAGCGGAATGAGACCCAACGAGCTCCTCAGCGAACTGAGGCCACCCGGGCGGCCCAAGATGGATTGAACCCAGCTCTACGGGACATTCTCAATGATCCCGGCGAGCTCCAGCACACCATCGTTGTGCTTCAAAGGCTACAACTGCAGCAGCCGCAGCAAGGCGAGCTAGCTCGGGCGTCCCAGCGAGCTCCCACCAATTACGCTAGGGAGCAAACCACCCGGCGCACACAGGCGACACAACAAAGGGAGCATGCTGACGAGCTCCCCATTGAACAAGAGGGGAGCTCCGCAAGAGCTCGCCAGCACTGAAGTGCTGCTGGGAAGGAGAAGGTTACCGTTAGGCTTAGCTCGCAAGGTGGGCGAGCTACTGCTTACACTGAGGTCTCGGTGACCTACCAGTCCAGGGAGGTTCTCCAGGGCAAACTGGAATTCCGACGGAGGAGACAATCTAGAAGTCTGTGCCCGCTACGTCCTGTTGGGAGGAGTCGGATCTACATCCACGTAGGTCCGCACACGAAAGGGTAAGAAGGTCAGCTTCCGATAGACTTGGCCCACACGGCGCCCGCCAGTTCCAGCACATCACAGAGGGGCTACCCCAGAGCAAAGGACTGCACTATCGTACGTCCATGAGACGTACGGTCCTTGAACAGCCTGAACATGAGGTAGGTCACGAAGATGAGCTGACGACACTAAAGAAGACAGTGAAGTAGTTGCAGATGCAAGTAGCTGCCAAAGGTGGTGGAGTTGATGCCATCACACTTCCAGCATCACCGTTGGCACCGGCCATTCTTAAAGCACCGGTATAAAAGAAAATCCAGTTCCCGGTGATGGCCGCATACGAGGAAGAATCAGACCCAAAGGTTCATATCTCCAAGTATGCAGACTATATGATCTCAGTAGGTGCCACGGACGCAACCCAGTGCCGAAACTTCCCATTGACCCTAGGGGATCGCGCTCACCGTTGGTTCTCATCACTTGCCCCGGGGTCAATCCAGTAATTTAGCCAACTCACCCAGGAGTTCTTGACCCACTTCTCCGGGTACGGGTCCTACTTAACCCAGAAGCACCGGCTAGCCAACATTCATCAAGGAGAGAACAAAATGGACCAGCAGTACCTGGAGAGGTTCGATAAAATACTGCTGGAAGGCGAGCCGGTGAGCGAGGACACCAAGATCATGGCGGTGATGGCTGGTTTGAAGAAGGGGACCAAGCTCTGGAAAGAAATGCACATATCTTGCCCAAACACCTACGCAGAGTTCCGACACAAAGCAGGGGTGTACGTCGCTATGCAGGAGGCATTACTGAAGGAGGTCGGTGGCACCGGAATGAAGTCCGGGGGCATTTACAAGACACCCAGAAATTTGAAGGCATTCAGAGACGGGGACGAATTCAAGGAAAAGCTGAACCAAGTGCTGACCGTCTCCATTGATCATGTGTTTACAGCTGTCAAAGACAGAGCAATGCTGAGTGAACCGAGGCAAATTCAGCAGGACCGTGCCAAGATGAACCCAAACAAATTTTGCGCTTACAATCAGTCCATCGGACACTTCACTAGTGAGTGCTGGGACCTACTCAAGAAACTCTGGAAATTTTATGAGGATGGTAAGCTAGCCGAGTTTGTGAAGAGGACCCCGGCAAAGAGAACCAGGCAGGTAAGGGGGAATGAGTACTCAGATGACGAAGAAGAAGACGAGGATCGACATGGCCCAAACAACAGACATTGAGGACCTCGGATGAGACCAGCCGGAGGCCTAGAAGATGGAAGCTGTGCCATCTAAAAAAAGTGAAAAAAAAAAAAAACAAAAGCAAGCAGCCAGATACACATTGGTGGATAGCCAACTATACAAACGTGGATTCTCTCTACCCCTACTCAAATGCTTATCTAAAAAGCAAGGGTTCGAGGTGTTAGAAGAAATCCACCAAGGAATCTGTGGGAGTCACGCAGGGGGGCAAACTTTGACATACAAGATGATCAGACAGGGATACTACTGGCCCACTCTTCGTAAAGACGATATACTGTTCAAGCTCAGAATCCGCAAGGACTCAAGTCCCAAAACATTATTATCTAAAGCTCAAGGCAAAGGCCAAAGTGCCCAGGTTAGCTAAGGTGTCCTTCTTAAAGGATCACTAAGCGCCCACAGCCCAAAGATAAGAAAAAGTTCACAACAGATGATTTAAAACGTCTAAGGTAAGGTTTTTAAAACCCGATCGCCCAAGTGAACAACCAAGCACAACTCGCTGCCCTATGCAGCGTAAGACGAATAAATAAGTGCCAAATAAACAAGTACGATTCGCTGCCCGAAGCGGCGTAAGACGAACGATTCGCTTCCCTAAGTGGTATAAGACGAACAATTCCGTACCCATAATAAGTAAATACGAGCTACATAAAGATAATAACGTGCGGAAAACAAATAGAAGCCAAATTAGAACAGAGAAGTTGGGAGTTCGCCTACACTCGAGCTCTCACCCACAGGGGCAAATCAACTCGCCCACACATTAGAAGTATCATGATATGGACGAGCTGGGGTGCAAATGTTGATAGGCGAACTAAAGCAAACTACTAATGAAGGATTACAAGGATAAATAACCAAGGCTGAGGAGCTGGTCAGCATGGAGGTAGAGGAGCTCGTCAGGAGCTCGCCAGCGTGGCCCCATGTCATGACGTCAGCTTAGACCAGGTCAACACCAAGAGTAGCAGGGGAGCTCGCCCAGACGAAGGGAAGCTCGCCCAGACGGAGGGAAGCTAGCCCAGACGAAGGAAAGCTCGCCCAGACGAAGGGAAGCTCGCCCAGACGAAGCGAAGCTAGCCCAGACGAAGAGAGGAAGCTAGCCTAGACGAAGGGAAGCTCGCCCAGACGAAGAGAAGCTAGCCCAGACGGAGGGAAGCTCGCCCAGATGAAGGGAAGCTCGCCCAGATGAAGGGAAGCTAGCCCAGACGAAGGGAAGCTAGCACTGACGAAGGGAAGCTCGCTCAGACGAAGGGAAGCTAGCCCAGACGAAGGGAGGAAGCTATCCCAGACGAAGGGAGGAAGCTAGCCCAGACGAAGGGAAGCTAGCCCAGACGAAGGGAAGCTCGTCAAGGAGCTCGCCCATACCCGAGAGACCAAGCTGAAGTCCACCACCACACTACCCCGAGATGGCACAAGGCAATGGAGCTCGCAAAGAAGCTCACCCAAGTCCGAAGTATGGATAGTAGCTATATAGGGAACTAGTAGTGATGTAGTAGGACGAAGCAATGTAACACAAACATAGTAGTGAGTAAAGACAAGTGTCAAGGACACTTGTCAGCACCTAAAGCCAAGTAGGCTCACAAGTTGCCACCTCACAACATGCAAACCTATAAATAGGTTTCATGTACACATTTTCTCTCGCTAAGTTCATAATTTCAAGAATACTTTCTCTCTCTAACTCTCACTACTTTCTCTGTCTATATTACAAATCAAGAACATAATTTTCATAGTTATTGTTTGGTAGATTTCCTAGCTATAAACAGCCACTAAATCATTAAATTAACAAAATCCATCAACAATTATTATTTTAAATTTTTAATTTAATTTATTGAGAGAATTTACTAAGTCAACATGCCATGTGCGAAAAACAGTACAAAAGTAAAAAAATTATTTATAATATATGACTAAATTGAAAATGTATGTAATTATGAAACCAAAATAGAAAAGTAAAAAAAAAATGAGATGATAATTGTATAAATAATTATTCTATTCCGTCGGAAAATAGTAACGTGATTGGTATATGAACAATATGACGTCGTTTAATGCAATTTCCAACAATTTGGTACTGATTTGCATAAATTTAAATTGTTGTGAAATTAAATTAAAAAAAAAAATTATAAGATCAAAACAAAAAATTGGAAAAGCTATAGAATAAAATAATATTAACCCATTACTTAATATTATCAAGAAAATATGAAGAAGATGTTTTTTCCTAATAAAAACAAATTTCTCATTTATAAGTATGAAAAGGGCATACACCCCATTTTTCTTTATATATTAATATAGAAGGTTTTGAATTCCTTATGCTAACTTTGCCTGGTTGAGCATTTTCTCTAAATCCATATTTTCAGATGGATAAATAATACTCACTTTGTTTTGCAATTATTATTACAATATTTTTATTTCCTTACGTCTAAAATAATTTGCACATTTTTTTTAAAAAAAAATCTTCATAGATTTCACTCTAAAATATTCACAAATTTATAAAAAAATATTAGTATTATTTTTGTTTACATATACACACAATTCAACTTATTCTTTTATATATTTGAAATTATAAAATTAACTCTAAATTTACTCGTTATTTGATTTTCTTATTTATGTGTCATTTAATATTGGAATATGAAAAAAAATCACGGATCGTAGTAATTAATTTTTTATATACACATTTTTTGAAAAAAAAAAAAAAAAGTCGAGATTCTCACAAGAGAGAATCCAACGTTACAAAAATCATTAAAAAAAATGAGGAAAAGAAGTGAAAGCGATGGTATTAAAAGTTTGCCACACACAAAATATCTGATTCAACTTGCTTCCAACCCCAATTTAAATGATTGATGTGAGTTGGATGCTTAGAATTTCATCTTTATGTTCAAAATAAATAAGTGAATTCATTTATATATATATATATATATATATTCAGTAATTAATACTCCTTACATCCCATAATTATTGTACATTTTTTTTCTATTCGTCTCATAATTATTTTCACACCATATAAATAGAAATCACTATTTTAATTTTATCCCTATACTATTCACATATCTATACAAAATATCAATATTTTTACATTCAATCCAACTGATTTTATTATTCTAATAATATAATTTTACATATCGTTTTATTTTTTTAAAACACCGTTCACTTATTGAGGCAAAAATATCTCTAAAACTGAGGGAGTAGTATTTTTTATAAAATTGATAGATGTGTGAACATAAAGTTTACCAAGAACTTTTTATTTTAACAGTGCAAAATTTATTGTAATATAAAATAAAAAATTGTGAAATTAATTTCAGGAATAAAATATGAGATATTTACATGTTGGTTCAAAAAATGACCTTTTTATAAATTGGCTTAAATTATTCATACAAACACATAAATTTTTTGTGTACATAAGTCTATTATTTTTTTTTACACAAAATCAATTTGTAATTAGTGTCTTTTTTCTTTTTAAGTATTTTATAATTTTTTCATAAAATATTTATTTAAAACATATAATTCCATGTGCTCAATAATTCCATAGGGTGAAACTTATCCAAAATCTAAAAAAAAAATTTAAAAATGAAACATCAGCCTCACAGATCCTCACCAAGAATAATTTTCTCCCAGTTGCAAGATATCATTTCCTCCACTTCAATTTTGAGCCTCTCTTTATGCTAGAGACTGAGAAACCACACAAATAGCAACCCCACAAACACATAAAATTAAAATAAATAAATAAATATTTTATCTATTAATTTTATTCGAATAATATTTTATTAAGTCATCCTTGTAAGGTCATGTAACATGATATCATAAATAACCATGACCATGATTAATGAGTATAAATGCATTTATTTTGAGTTCAAATGTATATTAATTTTGTCATATTACTAAAATAATACTATTTTATCTCGTTTTTTTCATTAACCATCTCCTCTATAATATGCCATATTCTATCTCATGTGACGGTTATATATGAAACATCACTTTTATATCTGAATTATAATTTTCAAAAAATATAATTAAATTGAAACTTCACATATTAGACAAAAAATTCGAGTTCATATTATTAAGTATTATTGTTACATGTACACACTATCACTGTTATGTAGATTTATTATCACTTTTATGCATATACACCATCATTATTAAAAGATTAAATATAATTTTATACCAATAATAATATATATAAATAACAATAATAAGAAGTATACTCGATAAATTAATGACACAGATTGTATTTCCTAGAATAAACCTGTTGACGTGTAATCCAACATCCCACCCATTTCTTTTTCCATCACCTACTTTTTCTCTTGTATACACACACACACATATATATATATATATAACACGCAAACAGAACACTTAGAGAAACAGAGAGTGTGTGAATTCGTCGATCGATGCAATCAATCATGCCTCCTAAGAATTGCAACCTAATCCCTGAAATCAGACCTGAATCGACATTGAAGAATCCGCTTTCACCGGAGGCCACGGCGGATCGGAGCGAGTCGAAGAAAGACAACTCCGGCGAGGAATTAGGGCATGAAGAGACAAACAGCGAAGGAAGGGCAGAGGAAAGCAGCAGCAGCGGGAGGGAGCGGCTGAAGAGGCACCGGATGGAGGTGGCGGGCCGGGTTTGGATCCCGGAGCACTGGGGGCAAGAGGACTTTCTAGAGGGTTGGATCGATTGCACGGTGTTCGATTCAACGCTGAGAAACAAGGGAATAATGTCGGCGAGGGCGTCGTTGATGGAGGAAGGGAGAAGAGCCAATTCCAGAATAGAGAATCGTTGTTGATGCTGATGGCTTTTCTTCCTCAATAATCTGCTTTTGATATCATAATAATAATTATTCGGATTCTGCACACACATTTTTTTATATATATAGAGAATTAGCAGACTCTGATGTTTGGTAAATTTGTTATACCACAGTGCATTCTGAATGACACTAGAGCTGTCAAAACGGGTCTGCCCATTAAAAACCCGGCCCTAAAGGACGGGACGGGCCCAAAAAATATTGGCCCGAAAAGAACCGGGCTTATTTGGCCCGGCTCAGTAGGCTTGGGCCGATCGGGCTCGGACCGGTGGCCCATGGCTGGCCCGATAGATTATTTTTTTTTTTAAATTTCGAAACTGGGATTACTTTGTTGTAGTTAAGTATTTGCTATTTGTGCTAAAAGAATTTTGATGTAGTTTAGAATATGAGTTGTAGTATAAGAGATAATTATAAATTTTGAGGTAATTAATATGCATATTTTTTGGTAATATATATGTTCATTAATAATATTTTCATTTGTTGGCTTCCATTGAAATTTACACAAAAGATATTTTTAATTAAAAAATATGATTTCAATTTATTAGTTAATTAATTTATAATATTAAAAATATGAATAGGTAAGATTGAAAATATTTTATTTAGAATCTTGAAAATGTTATTTTATTTAATTAGAAATTCCTATTTTGTTAGTATGAATTATAATTCAAACTTATTAGAGGGATGTTTGTTGATAGAATATATTAATCTATGTTTGTTTATGTGGCTTTACAACGGGTTAATTCTACCAAACAATAATCTTATGATTTTATGTTCTTGGGGAGGGAGAGAGTTTAGAGAGAGAAAAATTGCAGTAGGGATTGGATTGATTGTGTGATATGTGTGTCTTTGAATAGTACAAGAGAGGTCTTATTTATAGGTGTGCCAGTGTGAGACGGCACCTTACGAGCCTACATGGCTTCCGGTGTTGACGAGGGTCCGTAACCCTCGTCTTGGTCCCTTACATTGCTCCCTATGTTGTGTCTCGTCCTACTACTATGCCTTAGACTAGATGGACCTCATTAAAAAACCTCGCCATAAACCACCCTTGTGGATAAACCGGACGGAGGGAAAAAGAACGCACCATCGGGGTCCTATAGACTATCAAGCGAACTCATAGGCGACCCGGAGATGAACACTCGGGCGAGCTCAGGGATGAGCACCTGGGCTAGCTCCGAGGTGAATACCTAGGCGAGCTCCTACGATCTGGTGCCCCGAGGCGCGCTTGGCACTCTGGCGAGCTCTCTGGCGACCTCCTAGGTGTTCTTGATTCTCTGACTTGTCTCGAGTAGCTCGCCCATCAACAATTGCCCCCAAGCTCGCCCTCAACATGACTCGTGACATGTGTTGGCGAGCTGGTAAGCGAACTTTCGGGCGAGCTCCTGCAAGGCGATCTCTCGAGCCGGTGTGGGTGGGGTTCGAGACGCCGCACACGTCCCCATTGGAGTCGTTTCCCGCGCCCCTAAAAACAACTTTTCAACTTCTTTGCAAAAAGGTCCCTGATCTCTCAGGAATTTCGAGCTCGCGCCCAACGTCTATAAATAGGCGAAATCGAGAAAATTCCTCACTTTGCTTCCTCATTTCTCAGAGCGCATTTTTGGCTATCGTTTCTCTGCTTCAGACGCGTCTCCGAACATCTCCCAAGGTAGGAATCCGGATTTTTCTTCTTTCTTGTTTCAAGTTCATTTCGTTGAAATCCAAAACTTTCCGGACGCCTACACCATGTCTGAGAATTCTTTGAGTCGCACCCCTCCGAATTGTGATTTGGGAAAAGGACTTATGACTGATGACTGTCCGAACCCCCAAGCGGCACCTGTGACCATCTCCTCGGGCTCTGGGGCGAGCTCCGAAACTTTCCCGGACAGCGGCGAGCTCTTTGGGTCAGTTCGTTCTGACTCCGGCGAGCGGGCTACTAGCTCTGGTGAGCAATCCCCCCTCCATGAGCTCTGGGACTACTCTGAGCGAGCTCCCGGGGGAACCACGGCCCCGGTCGAAGAAGAGGTCGCCGAGACCGAGACCGAGGTTGGGGCCGGCGACATTGCTGGCGAGCTGGCACGTGAGGTCGACGAAGAGGTCGGCGAGGATATGGGGATGGAGGTCACTTATGAATACCTCCGTTTCATCTATTTCCCTTTCCCAAGTTCCCGGAACATCAAGTCCCTGCCGAGGTCGTGAATGAGTTCGACTGGAGCGAGTATGTGAGAGCCCATGGGGCGAGCTTCCCCTTACCCCTGCGAGCTCCGATCCGAAGGGCCGCTGGCAAATCTGACCTCAAGGCAAACGCAGTGGAAAGCATCATGAGCGAGTTTGCCCTCCCGGATATTCGGAGGCGGTTCCGTATTCCACTGGACATTTTTATGTATGCCGCCGAGGAGAAGGAGAGAGCCGACCTCCCCCCTGCCGGGCTCACGGCTATCAACTATCACACCTTGAAGGCTGGGCTCACCTTGCCCCTCCACCCCATCATTGGGCAGTTCCTGGCGGACACGGGCCTCGCCATAACACAGCTTACTCCGAACGCATGGAGTAACCTGTTGGCAGCTCTGACCATTTTTGGCCTCGAGGGTTATGAGAATCGGCTGAGCACGGCGGAGATCAGCGAGCTCTTTAATGTGATCAGAAAAGTGAGGGAGGGGAAAGGATATTACTCCTTCCAAGCTCGCCCGGGGGGCAAATTCTTAGGCGACCTCCCCAATAAAATTCGGGACTGGAAGGAGCAATTCTTCTTTATTGGGGGGATTGGCGAGCTTCTAATGGCCGCGGAGGGCGCATCCCCACCCCCGAGACTTATGGGGAGGCGAGCTGTAGGTGGCATTCCTAAGCGTGTGTGCGTTGGATTAGATTACTAACCTAATCTATCTTTTTGCAGGTTTGAAGCGCCACAAGTCGAGTCGCAGGAAGCCGAAGATTTCAATTGGCTTCGAGTTCGTGCGGACAGTGTGTTGTTTGCGAGAAAAGAAAGATCGCAAGATCGAACATTTGTGCCAACACCACTGCCGCAGGCTCGCTGGCCTTATCACCTCGCCACACCACCTCGCTGCTCAAGGTTTTGAACTTTTTCATTATGAAGTTCTCATAGCTCGCTGCTTCATAGATCGAGGTCGCCGGATTTACTTGATCATTTTATGCAGGTGTAGGTCCCGCTACCGAGCTCCCGCCTATTGAAGTTCCCGAAGCCTACCACTTCCTAGCTCGGCAGCTGAGGATGGGTAAACCTCGCCCGGGGAGGGAAGGCATCCCCTCGGGAGCGGTCCTGGACGCTACCAAGAAGCTAGAGCTCGCCAAAGCCGCTGACAAGGCTGGGGGCTCTAGCTCTCAGAGGACCTCGGCGCCTCCCCAAACGAAGGAGAAGGTCGCCATCGCTAAGAAAGGGGCGGGCCGGGGTTCAGACACTGAACGGGGCACCCAAGCCCCTCCAGTTCACCAGACGAGGCGAGCTCTCCACCGAGGGGATAGCTCGCGAGTAAGCGAAGAAGAGACTCGCCCCACCAAGCGAGTTAGGGCTGAGGGCGGCTCCGGATCAACCCAAGCAGGGTCAGGGCGAGCTCTTGCCACTCAACCTTCTCACGTGCCCCCAACTCCTCAGAGCGCGCCCTCGCCGTCTCCCTACGGGGTCCCTATCCGAGATGATACCCTTCTCGTGCTTAACCCTGATAGGTTCAGGTAAGTGGGCGACCTCTTTTGAAGTTGGGAGCCATCGTGATTTTCATGATCTTTGCTAACTGATTCGAGCATGTGCAGGTATACTCCCGCCGAGCTCCCACAACTACCTGAATCTCTTCATACCGCCGAGCGGAGCAAGGCCCTGAGCTCGTCAAGGGATCTTCCGGAGGGGTCAGCTCGCAGGGTATTTACTGAGGCCCCCAAGTACCTCTCCGCCTCGGAGCTCGCCATGATCGAGAGGTAAAAGCCCGCCGACAAGGCGAGGTTGGCGATGCACTATGCCTGTGCAGCGATGGCGGGGGCCCAGCTTGTCACCGATGAAATCACCGCCGCTGACAGAGCTCGCCACGATACGAAGAGGGCGCTCACCAAGGTGGGCGACGAGCGGAAGAAGGCTCTTGAAGAGCTTGCGAGGGCGGAGACCAAGGCGAAGGCCTCACTGGAAGCGGAGCGGCTCGCCCTTAAGAAAGCAGAAAAACTCCAAGCCGACCTCCGCCAATAACAGGCCGAGCTCGAGGAAGCTCGCCGAACACTTGCCAATCGGGATGAGGAGCTCGCTCTGACCCGGGTTGAGGTAGGGCTTCTTCGGGATCAGAGCCGAGGGAATTCAGAAGAGTGCCAGAGGCTGCGGGAGGAGGTCGCCGCTAAGGCCCTAGAGATCATCGAGCTCAAGAGCCGCTCCGACGCCGCCATCACGCCTGAGGCATTGGAGCTCGCCGAGGTGGTCGCTACTGACAAGGGCTTCGTGCTATGCTTTGCTGAGGTTATCCGCTCCTTCCAATGGGCGCGGATTAATAATTATAGTGAGTGGGAAGCCCTCGTCAGCGAGTTTGAAGATTACTTGGAGAAGTCCTCGATCCTCCCCGGCACGGAGTTAAACATTGGAGACCTCGCGGGCTATGGGATCAATCTTGACACTGCTCGTCAAAAATTCAACATTATTCAGACGAGGCAGGTCTTGACTACCGACCTTGCCCAGGAGGCTGAGGGTGCTGAGGGGGATGCCGAAGGCGAGGTCCCGCCGACGATGGAGCAGATGCAGGAGGTCTGTGGGGACGCGATGATCAACTTGAGTGAGCTCGACACCAGTGGACTCTCTGGGAACATCACCTCGGGTGTCGAGCTTGCCCTTCCCATCAGCCAGGTCGCCCCTGCTCCAGAGGTCACCGATCCCGAGGCTTAGGCTGGTTTTTCTTGCTTTCCTAGTTTAGCTTTTATTTTCCGAGTTATGATAGGTCGCCGGGTTGTGGAGTTCGCCCAGAAGGAGCTCCATTTTTGTAGCTCTTGATTTTTATCTCAAGTAGATCTAGCTCGCCGGGCACGTGCAGCTCGCCCAGAAGGAGCTTTTTGTAGTTCAAAGATGGCCAGCTGGTCGGTCTTTGTGGCCAGCATTGCTACTCATACTTAGGATTTTTTCAAGTATATTTTTTACTTGAAAATTTCTTAAGTAGCTTTTGAATATAAGTCGAGCATTTTTTGTCCAACTCTTTTCATTTACGTCTTCGCGCTTTTACGTTATAACTTTTAAAATAGCTCGTTCTTGTTTATTTTTCTGGTACATTGTTGTTCGTCTTATTCTACTTTGAGAAGCGAATCGTTCGTTTTACGTCACTTACGACTACGAATTGTACCTCTATTTTGAGAGCGCGTATTCTTCGTCTTATGCCACTTAGGGCCGTGAATCGTTCGTCTTAGACCACTTAGGGCGGCGAACTGCACTTCGATTGATTCACGTTGGGCCATTGGGTTTCATGAACCTTGCCTTAGGCGTTTTTTCATCTTTTTCGCGAATTTTTCTAACTTATGGCAGTAGGTGCTTAGCAACCCTTTAAGGAGGGTACCTTCGCGACCTTGGGCACTTTGGCCTTTGCCTTCGAGCTATTTAATTACAACGCTTGGGACCTTGGTCCTTGCGCATTGCGGATTTTTGAGTATGTGGGCGAGGTGGGTTTGGCGAGCTTCCTGGGGTAGTGGGTGACCTGATGCAGTTCGCCTGGCTGGAGGGCTGCACAGGTCCAAACTCTCTAAAATTTTTCTGAATTTTTCTGACTTTTTATAGCACCATGATTTACATCTGTTGCCATCAACATTTCTGATGCAAACCTTCGACTAGTCTATTACAGGATTCTAGTCTATTGGTAGAACCTTTTTAGATGTGTCGCGCTCTAGGTGTATTATGAAGCTTTGCCTTCCGCGTCTTCTAGGTCGTAAGTATCGTTTGGCCAGGCTGCGGTGACCCAGAACGGTCCTTCCCAGTTTGAACCGAACACACCTGGTGGGGCCATCAATTTTTTTTTAACACCAGGTCTCCGACTTTGAATTTTCGGTCTCGGACCTGAGAGTTGTAATATTTTTCTGCTCTACGCTTGTAGGTGGTGTTCTTCATTTCTGACGAAGCTCTGGTTTCTTCGATCAGATCCTTCTCTACTGCCATGGCTTCGTCATTCTTTTCCTCATCATACCCCACCACCTTCCAAGTCTTGTTCTGGACTTCAACCGGGACCACGACTTCAGTCCCGAAGGCTAGGGCAAATGGGGTCTCCCCGGTGCTGGCCCTATAGGAAGTTCTATAAGACCATAGGACCTCCGGGAGTTCGTCTGCCCAGCTCTCTTTCTTTTCCTCGAGGCGGAGCTTCAATATGTGTTTCAGAATCTTGTTCACCGCCTCGACCTGGCCGTTTTACTGGGGATGGTATGGTGTTGAGTAGTGCTTCTTGATGTTCCACGAATTGCAGAAGTCTCTCAACTTTTGTCCGTCGAACTGCCTTCCATTATCCGTGATGATCGACTGCGGAAGGCCAAATCTGCAGATCAGGTTTTTCCATATGAAGTCGATCATCCTTTCTTGGGTTATTGTTGTGAGAGCTTTGGCTTCAGCCCACTTAGTGTAGTAGTCTACTGCTACAACAGCAAACTTTACACCGCCTCTACCAGGTGGAAATGGGCCGATCAAGTCGATTCCCCATTTCGCGAAAGGCCATGGGCTGAAAACCGATTTCAGCTGGTTGGCTGGGGAGTGGATGTTAGGTGCAAAAAGTTGGCACTTTCGGCACCTTCGAGCGAAGCTGATGGCATCTTTGCGAAGAGTGGACCAGTAGTAGCCCTGCCTGATCGTCTTGTATGCCAATGTTTGCCCCCCAGCGTGACTCCCACAAATTTCTTCATGAATTTCTTCTAACACTTTGGACCCCTGCTTTTTAGTTAGACACTTGAGTAGGGGTAGAGAGAATCCACGTTTGTAGAGTTGGCCATCCAGCAGCATATATCTGGCACCTTGCTTTACTAGTCGGCTAGCTTCCCAGGTGTCCGCGGGGGTTGTTCCGTCTGTCAAATATTTTTGTATTGGAGTGCACCAATCTTCACCATCTTCACTATTCTCCTGCCCCCCACTCGAAGTTTGATTTACCTTGTAATCGGACGTCGAGGGGTTTTTCAGTGTGGTGATCACAACCTCCGTGAGTTCGGCTTCGCCGTTGCAAGTAGCTAGCCGGGCTAGAGCATCTGCTTGCATGTTTTCTAGCCGCGGTATCTGATTGATGTAAACCTGCGTAAACATCGAGATCAGATGTGCGGCTATCTTCTGGTAGGTCATCATCTGCTGGTCTTTTGCCTCATATTCCCCCGGTCTTGGGATATTATTAGCTGGAAATCTCCGAAAACTTGAAGATTGGTTGCCCCCACAGCTAATGATAGCCTAAGTCCCGCTATCAATGCTTCATACTCTGCCTCGTTATTGGTTGCTCGAAAGTCGAACCGAATTGTGGAGGTGAAGACTTGTCTGTCCGGGCTTATCAGGACCACGCCGGCGCCTGCTGCTACGTTGGTTAATGATCCGTCCACGTAGAGATGCCACAGAGCTATACGCCCCCTCGTCGGATCTTGTGGGAAAGTTAGTTCGACGATGAAATCGGCAAGTGCTTGTCCCTTGATTGTTGTTCGGGGTGCGTAGGTTATACCGTATTGGCTGATCTCTAGTGACCATTTCAGCAGGCGTCCGACGGTGTCTGGGCGCTGTAATATTTGACGTAGTGGGAACATTGTCAGCACCTCTACCGGGTGGTCGAAGAAGTAGGGCCTCAATTTTCTAACACTCATCACCAGTGCATAAGCCAGCTTCTCTGTTGGGGTGTATCGCAACTCAGCTTCGTGTAGGACTTGGCTCACGTAGTACAATGGAAGGTGTGTTTTCGCCTCTTCTCGGACCAGGACGGAGCTGATGGCCACCTCCGACGCGGCTAGGTATAGATACAGCTTCTCCCCAGGTATCGGCTTTGACAGGACCTGCGTATCTGCCAGGTATGTCTTGACGTCTTCAAAGGCTCGTTGGCATTCACTTGTCCACACGAAGTGGTTTTTGAGATGGAGCTTGTTGGCTCTGGCCGCCTCTTTGTACCTCAGTGTGTTTGCCTTAATCGCCTCGAAGAATGGACAATTTCGGTTGCCGGACCTGGAGATGAATCTGTTCAGGGCTGTCATGCACCCAGTCAGCCTTTGAATTTTTTGGACAGAATCGGGTATACCCATCTCGATTATGCATTGGACCTGTGTTGGGTTGACCTCAATTCCACGCTGGCTAACTAGGTGCCCCAGGAACTTTCCGGAATGTACGCCGAAGCTGGTCTTTTTGGGGTTCAACTTCATGTTGTAGTGGCGCAGTATGTCGAAGGTCTGTTTTAGGTGGTCCAGGTGGTCCTCCTTTCTCAAACTCTTGACAACTATGTCATCCACGTACACCTCCATGGATTCGCCAATGTGTTGGTCAAACATTTTGTTCACCAATCTTTGGTAGGTGGCTCCGGCGTTGATGAGTCCGAACGGCATCCTTTCCCAGCAATACATGTTCTTGTTGGTGTAGAACGTCGTGTGTTCCTGGTCATCTGGGTGTAGAGCTATCTGGTGATAGCCTGCAAAAGCATCCATGAGTGTCATCATCTCATGGCCTGCGGTGCTATCCACCAGCTGGTCGATGTGAGGCAGCGGGAAGTTGTCCTTCGGGCATGCTTTGTTCAGGTCCGTGAAGTCAATGCAGAGTCTCCACGTCACATTGTGTTTCTTCACCAGGACGGGGTTTGCGACCCACTGCGGACACAAATCTTCCTTGATGAGCTTGTTGTCTAATAACTTCCCCACCTCAACAGTTAGAGCTGCGTATTTGTCTGGTCCATATTTTCTTCGCTTTTGGAGTACGAGTCTCCTCGTCTGATCTATGTTAAGTCTGTGGCAAGCATGTTCCAACGGGATCCCCGTCATGTCTTCGTGGGACCAGGCAAACACGTCCAGGTTGGTCATTAAGAACAGCTCCATCCTCGACCGGTACGGTTCAGGTAACTCAGAACCAATGAAGAGTTCTAAGTCCATTTCCGGGTCCACCGGGAGTGCAGTCAACTCCTCCATGGGGGTGGCTTTTCTCTTTTGACTTTTCCATCTCGGGTCGCTGATGAACTCGTCCCACTCCTCTTATGACATCTGCGCAGGCTCGTGGCCTATGCGCGGTTCGAGGTCATCGGGATGGCTTTCAGTTTGGGCGGGCTCATCGGCTGTGAGAACTTCCTGTGGTTTGTCAACTTGGGATGGTGCGGTGACTTGAGGAGTTGGGTCAACGTCCATTGGCGTTGGTTCTTGACCTCCCGCAGGTCCCCCATCTTGGGCTTCATCAACCACCTCCATGAGAGCAGGTTGCTGCTCCTGCGCAGGTACTGACCCCAGCGCAGGTCTCGACACTTGGATTTCATCTAAGCTCTCCATTGGTGTCGGTTGTGTGTCTTGCACAGCTCCAGTGCCTTGGTTGATTTCTGACAAATCGCCTACCTCCATCATCTCAGTTTTGACCGAGATGACGTCTAGGATGTTTGGCTCGTCTGCAGGAATCTGTCGTCCTCTTCGAGGATGTGGACCTGTGTAACAGACTTCTTGACCCGGCCGTCTTTGATTTGGAGTAAACACTCTCGGGCCTTTTTCTGGTCAACTTTTATAGTTCCGACACCTTTTGGAGTTGGGAATTTCAAACAGTAGTAGTAGGTCGAACACGCCACTTTGAATTCATTAATAAATGGGCGGCCAAGGAACCCGTTGTAGGAGGACTGCTGGTCGACAACAAGGAAATCTATGAGCCTAGTCAGTCTCCTTTCGGGATCCTCAGCCGATACAAGCTGGACGCTCAACCTAACACTACCTAGGGGGACGGTTACAGCTTCTCCGAACCCCACTATCCTAGCATTGCTAGGTTCCAGATACGACTCAAAATCACCTAAGGCATCCAAGGTGGATTTGAAGAGAATGTTGGTGAATGCGCCAGTGTCCACAAGTAGCCTGTGAACTCGGACGTTCATGATGTTGGCGGTTATCACCAACGAGTCGTTGTGGGGCATCAGTACCCCCTCCAGGTCCGCCGAGGAAAATGTCAGCTCGTCAGTAAGCTGCGAGACGGACCTGGAGCCGGAGCTGCCCTCCTGGACTTGGTTTATGGCCCGGATTTCGGCCTTCCTCTTTCTCCTGGATATGGATGATCCCCCGTCCTGGAGACCTCCAGCAGCTCCGATCTCCTCCTCGAGAACCAAGAGTTCCCGGGTGGGCTCCATGTTTTGTTGAGGCTGGGGAGGTGCCCTCCGTCTGTTATGGGGATCAGGTTGGTCCGCTTCCTTCTCTTCATCATCGGAGGTAGCCCTCCTTTCGAACCTTGGCCTCTTAGCTGGGGCCTTCTTCACGAACTCGGTCAGCTTCCCATCCTCGTAAAATTTCCAGAGTTGCTTGAGGAGGTCTCGGCTTTCGTTGGTGAAGTGGCCGATGGCCTGATGGTAGGCGCAGAATTTGTTGGGGTTGAGCTTCGTGCGGTCCTGGCGGATCCGCCTTGGCTCTTCCAGCATGGCCTTGCCCTTGACGGCAGTGAAGACGTGGTCAACGGAGACAGTGAGGACCTAATTGAGCTTTTCTTTGAGCTCGTCTCCCTCGCCAAAGGCCTTTAAGTTCCGGGGGGCTTTGTAGGTGCCCCCAGACTTCTTCCCGTAGGGCTTCCTTTCTTCGTGGGCACTAACTTCTTTCAGTAGTGCCTCCTGCATAGCCACGAACACCCCCGCCTTGTGACGGAATTCACTGTAAGTGTTGGGACATGCAAGGTGCATCTTCTTCCAGAGGTCGGTGCCCCTCTTGAGCCCGGCCATCGCTGCGATGACCTTGGTGTCCTCACTCACCGGCTCGCCTTCCAGCAGGATTTTGTCGAACCTCTCCAGGTACTCCTGGTCGGTCTCGCTCTCGCCTTGATGGATGTTGGCGAGTCGGTGCTTCTGGGTAAGGTAGGATCCGAACCCAGAGAAGTGGGCCAAGAATTCCCGAGAAAGTTGGTCAAATGAGCAGATTGACCCCGGGGCGAGTGAAGAGAACCAGCGGTGGGCTCGATCCCCTAGGGTCAGCGGAAAGTTTCGGCACTGGGTGGAGTCGGTGGCGCCAACCGAAATCATGAAGTCCGCGTACTTGGCCAGATGGACTTTCGGGTCAGATTCGCCCTCGTACCCGGACATCACCGGGAACTGGACTTTCTTGTGGACCGGAACGCGGAGGATGTTGGGTGCCAGTGGAGATGTGGGGAGAGTCGTGGCGTTAGGTCCGCCAGACTTGGCTGCTACTTGTGCTTGTAGTATTTCAACGGTCTTTTTCAGTGAGGCCAGCTCGTCATCCCGGGTCACCTCCAGCGGAGGCTGCTCAAAGGTCGTGCGTCTCGCGGATGCACGTCCCCGAGGTACCTCACTCTGGGGTGACCTCTCGGTGGCGGGCTGGAATTGGCGTCCGCCGTGGGGGCCTAGTCGGTCAGTGGCAGGCCTCCTCAACCTTTCGTGGGCGGACCTGCGTGGTTGTTGGTCGGAGTCCCCGTGGGATGCGGCTGGGGCCGCCGTCCGCTCGTTTTCCCCATATCTCGGGCCCAGGTGGCCTTGGAGGACTTCTCTCCTCTGTGACTGGTGGGTGCCAGATGCCCCGGTGTAGGCCGACTCTCCTGCGGTGTAAGGAACGGGGTTCTCCTCCACCATTTTGGCCTTGCCGGTCCTCTCCCTACGCTGGCGGGCTTGTGCTGAGCTCGCCTCCTGCTCGGTGGGGAGGGCGCTGTAATCCCCTCTGGTCTGGGTGCCCTGGGTGGGCCTGGTCTGCTCCCGGGCTTCGGCAGCTGGAGCTCGCCTGGGTACCAGGGCGAGCTCGTCCTGCTGTCTCTGTTGCAACCTCTGTAAGGTCGCGATGGTGCGTTGGAGCTCATCAGGGTTGCTGGTCAGGTCCCTCAGGGCGGGGGCCAAGTCTTCCTGGGTCACCGCAACTCGCGGAGGTCGCGGAGCTGCGGTGCTCTTTTGGGGAGGTGGTTGTGATGTCTCCACCACCTGGTGTGAGGTCTCCACCTCGGCCTGGTTTTGGTCACCTCCCTTGGACCTTCCCGCAGCTGCGGAGACCTGTCCCTTGGCGGCTCGAGTGTTAGCCATTTTAGGGTTTTGGAGGGGGTAGCTTGTTGAAGGTCGCCGGAGTGGATGGAGGTCGCCGGGGTGGAGGTCGTCCAGCTTGGGTGGAGCTACGTAAGTTTCCGTCTAGCCTCGCGTGTGACGAATTATCCGAAATTCGGTTTATTCGTGTACACGCGCGCGTTTGAAAACTTGTCCCGGGCAGATTTCGTAAAATCCGAAAATTCGGGTTTTTGTCCGGAAATTCGGGTTCTTCGTTCAAGGGATGAAGATGTATGTGTATCTTCAAGTGTTCTTGAGTTTTATCAAGAACACCTTCAAATCTTCAAATCTTCAAACTAAAAACCCCTCCTTCTAGCGCCAAATTATTGATAGAATTTACTAATCGATGTTTGTTTATGTGGCTTAACAACGGGTTAATTCTACCAAACAATAATCTTATGATTTTATGTTCTTGGGGAGGGAGAGAGTTTAGAGAGAGAAAAATTGCAGTAGGGATTGGATTGATTGTGTGATATGTGTGTCTTTGAATAGTACAAGAGAGGTCTTATTTATAGGTGTGCCAGTGTGAGACGGCACCTTACGAGCCTACATGGCTTCCGGTGTTGACGAGGGTCTGTAACCCTCGTCTTGGTCCCTTACATTGCTCCCTATGTTGTGCCTCGTCCTACTACTATGCCTTAGACTAGATGGGCCTCATTAAAAAACCTCGCCGTAAACCACACTTGTGGATAAACCGGACGGAGGGAAAAAGAGCGCACCATCGGGGTCCTATAGACTATCAAGCGAACTCATAGGCGAACCCGGAGATGAACACTCGGGCGAGCTCGGGGATGAGCACCTAGGCGAGCTCCTACGATCTGGTGCCCCGAGGAGCGCTTGGCACTCTGGCGAGCTCTCTGGCGACCTCCTAGGTGGTCTTGATTCTCTGACTTGTCTCGAGTAGCTCGCCCATCAACAATGTTGAATTAGTTGTTTAATTTTTTTTTATGAATTTGCATTTATAAATGATTGTTAGAAAATTATTGTTTGAATTTATTTTTGTGAATTATAGTTTATTAAGGTTTGTTGAATTATTTTTGTTTAAGTATTACTATATAGAAATTTGAGTTTTATTTTAATTATTAAATTATTTTTTACAAATTAAATAAATTTTTAGACTATTTGAATAGATTTGTATACAAAATGACAAATTAATAAGATATATATATAGAAATTAAATGTAATGGTAATATATTAAAAATTAAAAATATTAAAAAAATCGGGCCGATTTGGCCCGGTAGCCCGGTGGCCCGTCTTGGGCCAGGACGGACTTGAAAATAAGTGGCCCTATAGGAATCGGGGTCGGGGCCGGCACGGCCCATTTAACACCTCTAAATGACACTGCTCTTTATTTTCAACAATAGAATGACCCAAATAATGGAAATAACATTATTTCCTACCATTTTGACTTAAAAAAAAAAACATTATTTCCCACGGACCTCCCTCTATTTCAAACAATATTTTTTTACTACATACGTGCCAAATCTTTTTATTTTTGTATTAACTAATAAAAGTTATTCCAGTACAAAATTTTACATGCAAATTTAAAATAAATAAATTATTTCCCACAGAATTCCAGTTGAATATTTTTTGTTTTTATTCATACCAGTACAGAATTTGCATTATCTAATTAATAAATGTGTTTTTTACATCTTTCAATTTCTCTTTATCTTTTTTCACTCTATTTATTATTTTGCATGCTTGTAAATTGTAGGAAATTTTAATTAGAGGAAGTAACTCGCATTACCTCTACTTAAAAATTAGACACTAAATTGATCTGCGATAGTCAAAATTACACACTCAAAACTAGTTTTATATAAAAAGTGGCGCATATATTAAAAAATTAAATTTAATATGAAAAAATTAAATTTAATAAAATCATTCATAGCTTAGATGAGGTGATAAATAAATGAAGCCCCATAAAAAATATCATGACAATTATTGCTTTTCATTTTTAAAATTTTAGTTATTTAATTTTAATTGGCGTGTGAACTCACATATGCCATAAAATTTTAATCTCTGACTCGAATATATATTTAAAAAAATATCTACATTTGTAAAATTTTACCTATTTATATTTAAAAATACTAGATATTCGCATAATTTAAAAGAATGCATGTGCATAGTTTAAGAACCAACATTACAAATGATATTTTGGCAAAATTGATCTAAATCCAACATTATAATCATAGCAAAAAACAATGGAATAGTTGGTTTAGTTGAGAGAAAAAAAAGGTATTACTAAAGTGAAATTTTAATATAAAGGGCCAAATAGCTAAACATCTAATTTAGGACGAAATTAAACATCAAAATTCAGGCCGGTCTTCAACCAAAATTGGAGAGGAAACAATAATCACATGATGCTGTCACTCTAAAAAGAAGCTGCTGTTGGGGTAGATTTGGGGAAAGAAGAATTTGAAGAATTTGCCAGTGATCATATGTCAATCTTAAGTGAGCAATGAAGAAGCTATAAATTTCACATGGTAACAAAAATATCATATAGTAGCTGAATTAATAAAGAATATAGAATCTAAACAGACGCAAGAAGTCATATATATGCAGAAACTCTTGTTATGGTGAAAAATATAGGCTGCGGATCAGGTTCAAAACATCCAAATTCGAAAAGATGATGCAGTACAGCATACGAAAGTAAGTGATTATGTCCAGAAAATGGCAGATTCTATCATACAAGTGCTTTCAAGTGAGTGATTCTCAGGTAAACGGTGATAGGTACAAGTACATTCAAATGAGGATGCATCTACTAACTCGCGATGTAGAACTATGATCGCGTGTTCCTTCGAGGTGAGGATACCAACTCCCATATCTTGATTGTTCCATCATCACTAGCAGAAGCAAGACACCGGTTTTCCTGAGAGGTTACAACCATATGTGAGATTAAGACAGTTGAGATATTTGCTTACCAAGATTCAAAAGTTTATATTAGATTGCAATTTAAGCCTAGAATATTTTATATAGTTTGCTAAAAGATAGTATGTAAAGGCATCTTTGGTTAGCATCTTGTCATCTATCCCCCATTACCACTAGATCTCTTCTATTATGTATAGGAAGTTCTATGACATCAAATGTGCGTTTCAGTCATTTATATGTTTACCGTGGGACTCCATTGCACTGCATTAACCTTCTTGTCATGAGCATTCTTTTTCTTAAGAAGATATCGGGGAAAATGATAGACCCCTTCCGTAACCTGCCCGCAACATGCAAGAACAGAAATAAGCGATTAAAGTTCTACAAGCCTATTCAATAGACATCATCTCAGAAGAGGTGAATAAGCTAATTATGTATCAATACCTTGCAATCTTTATGCTGCACATATAAACATATTGCATTATCACCTCCCCCGCTGCTGATTATGCCCTCCCTGTGACATTCATAGCTCCAAAATGAGAGGAATGACACATCTAACACAAAGCTAGACCTGTTAAGCCTTCCTACCGTGACCAGTGGACGGAGTAAATAGGTCCGTCATGAACATTTTTGATAGTGTGTAGATGTATCCTGACAAAAAAGCAACACGGTAGAGTTATCAACTCAGAGCTCTTAAAATACAAGGAGAAATATCTCCAGACGAAGGGCTTGTTACTTGAACAAAGTAGTTGGCAAGATCAAGTGCAAAATAGTCCACTATGATGTTGAAATATATAATGACTTAAAAAATCTGGAGTAAACCTTAAGAGTCCTAGAATTAGTTAAAGGGAAGCATCACTTCAAAAGTACATGAGACATCAGAAAAACAAAACAACCTTTATCATACACTAGCCGTCACAGGCTGTTCTAATATATCAAAATGGAATATAAAATCATACAAAAACAATCTTGACAAGAGTATTAGAGATGTAAGGTGCACAAGATAAACATAATACTTTGCCTAAACTCTATTGTTATCCATATCAAAGAATCAAACAAAAAAACTAAAAAAGATACGAAAAAAAGAACCATCCGGAGCGGTTGTATAAAAAACGATCAAACACACACCAAAAGGCTGCTCACCAAGGATCACAATGATCTCCAGACAGCTCCCGATAAATGTTACAACCCCATATCTTTATGGTTTGATCATCACTACAAAATTAAATGGACAGAATTAGCCCTACACACTAATCTAATTTGCAGCAATGGTAACTGTAAGCAGCTTAATTGACACAATTAAGACTTTGACCTGCTATTGAACTTCAATAGGCAAGCATAGAAATGACAAAAAGGGCATGTATACCTGCACGAAACCATCTTGTCTCCAGTGGCATTGAAAGATAAGGCCCAGATAGTAGATGAATGTCCACTTTAAAAAGAAAGAGGAAGCAAAGATATCAATGGAAGTTACAACGCAATCAATTTTAAGAACTGTAAAACCTAGTGAAGCAAACAAACATGGAATAAACTTGCACTTCGTAGAGTGATCACTGGCAACTTCCAGAAGCATATGTATGTACCCAGAAATTGAAAAGTTTTAAAGCATTGATCAATTAACACGAATCCAATTTATTCCTTCTTTCAATTGATATAATAAAAATCCAACAAGAACTAACAATTTGGACAGATAAACATAGCTTTCTGGGATAAGGAAATCATGTGTTACACAAGATTAAATTTAGTTGTTTCACAAGTGATCTCAAATAAAAGAACAATAATCTGGCATGATGTTATATAAAAATTACATGGAGCAAATTCCGAAACAAATTGACCAATTTTGTGTCTACACATGTTCCAACATATATTTTCCATTTTTGGGATTCATTATGACCTCTGCCTAGCCACTTCGTTGCGCTATCAAATGATATTCAACGTGTCAAACGACCATATTTAAACTAAACGGATTTGATATATACCCAAACGACCATATCACATAGTTATGGATGTGGATAAAAAACCTTCAAAATAGAAAGTAGGGGGCAAAGTTTACCTGCTGGACTGATCCAAAGTTTGCATACATGGCCATTCCTCGCCTTCATGATCTGACCAGACCTATGCCAATGAGATGTATATTGACTATTGGATCAAATATAAGGTGCTCAACTAGCTCATACACAAACATTTAAATTGTTCAATATATAGCCTTAATAGTATTGTTAAGTGTATAACTAATAGTACCTTAATAGTATTATCTAAACTACACGAGAACAGACTTCTTGTAGACGGATGCCACTGCACCAGGTTAACATCTTGTGTATGACCTTCCAACGGCATATATAAATCGTACTCATGATCATTTCTATCTATTGTCCATATAAACACTTCATCTTCTCGCCCACAAGTTGCCAAAAATGTGCCAGATGGCTTCCAAGAGCAACTTTCGACTTCAATCTTACGATCCTAATGTTAGCATTCACTCAAAAATATTAGGAAATGTATATCTATACCAAGTTTTGGATCTCCAAAAGAGTAACACTAAAACAATGTCTTTCTTCCTAAAATGAAATACATTACCTCAAGGGTGGAAAGACAAACAAAATTACCCTCAGCATCTTCTTTCCAGAGAGTAGTGGCGGCATCAAAACTTACTGTTATTAATAATTCGCCTTCTGGCGACCATGAACAAGATCTAACAGTCCCAATACGAACACCCTCCAATACTGCCTGTATAATGGAATGCAGACGAACACAACTCTTTACTCATCCACGTCAAGATCTTCTAGCAACTCAATATTCAAATCCAATTTCACAAACTATTCCGATCTAGATTCAAGACTCTTAACATAATATAAAAACAAATATGTATATACAAAGTTCACAAATAATGTCGATCAGGAGTCTTGTCGTTCACATACACACACATATACACAAACAATTCTCAGCCAAGAGATTAAAACTAAAGTAGGAGCAATAGCACAAAAGATTATGATGAAAGAAATCGAGAAACCTTGCACTGAAATGAGCCGGTAACACGACTCTGTTCCCAGATACGGACGGTTTTGTCTCCGCCGCACGAAGCGATCGCGGCGGGGACGCCGTTGAGTACTGTGTTCGGTCTCCACGCTAGGTTCAAAACGCTATCAGTGTGCCCTTCGAGTCTCTGAACCTCCTTCAGCTCGAAATTCAGGTCCTTGAAGCTCATCACTCCAATAAGCAATGATCGGATTTCTACAAACAAGGTTTACGGTTGCAAAACACGCGCCACCACGATTGACGGCTAAGAGAGAGAATGTGGTGAACTCGATCGGAAGCCGGCGGGAAGAAGAAGCATCAAAGTAGGCTCCAACTGGTGCGAATTTGTTATAACTGAAATATATATATATATATATATATATATATATTCACATACAACGCCTTCCCGCCAATTTTCTCTCCGCACCCAATTTAAATTTTTTACCACTTAAAATCAACACAAACTCTCCTAAAAAATAATAATTTATTAGTATCAAATTTATGTTATTATATTTATTTTGTGATTCAATATCATTCGTTTAATGATATTATTTTACTTATAAACTAATAATAGTAGTAAAATGTAAAATGTTACCGATTTTAATTTAAACATTGATATTATTAAATTATTTTATGATTTCAGTTTGATACCATAAGCAAGTTGCACAAATAAATAACTCTAAAATCAATTAAAACATGGAATGATGGGTTTTATTCCACACTTACCACAAAAATAATTTTCATTATCTATAGTGTTTTCCACCCAAGTACATTCTCCTTTATTTTATTTTTTCTTATGGCTTATTTAAAAATTCAATTTTTTTTTTCTTATGAACCTTTTTGAAAATTCAAAATTTTTATTCAGATTTACAGTTTATAGTTGGAATGTTGTATAAGTATGTTTTATAATATAAATTTAGTCAGAGAAAAAGATCTATAATTTAAATTTTATTTTATCTTTTGCAATTTTATTAATGAGTAAATCTCTTGTGCACCAGATGCACCGTGCAATTCAAGTATATTTTAAAAAGTTATACTATTTATTACAGAAAAGTCACATGTATTATTACTAAAAAGTTACACCAATAAAAATATGGGAGACAATTCAAAATACTCATTTTCAACTTAAAGAAATTTATTTTACCCACTTCAAATATAAACAACTTTTTTTACCCATATGGCCCACAAACAATCTTTTTTTACCCATATGGCCCATTAACATCATCATCTACTTATTTCACCCTACCCTATCCTACTCCACCTTCACCCCACTCCACCTCATTTGATATTTATATTATTTAACATTATTAAATATTATATAATAATAAATAATACAATGAAATTATAAAACATATAATTCTAATAAATTAACTAATTATAATATTTTTATCATATATATTTGATTATTTGAATTTTTTATTTAGACTATTTTAATGTATAGTGCATATTAATGAATATTATAATATAAAGGGAAAATACATATTTTTATCCTATAAGTTTCGTTGACTTTGATTT